>KN839864.1:87444-302226 GCA_000827185.1 Hydnomerulius pinastri MD-312 | reverse complement strand
GTCGGGTGGTGGATCAAGGCTGAAATGGGTGAGCGACTCGAATTAGCACTCAAACGCTGAGATGAATGGAACAGCATACTTCACGATCGCCATCACGCGCACGAGAGTAAGGACCAGTAGCACTTGTTCCTAAGAGTTGAAGATAAAGAGCGACTTTGCAGGTTAATGCGATCTCATGCCATAGGGATGCGGTCACCAGACTGGTTACCGAATGTCAGTCCTGGAGGGATTCCCTGGGAGAGAATCAGGACACGGCGGTGACCATCATGTCAGGAGCTAAGTACCATAAGGCGGCGTCTGCCACAAAGCACCGTGACACTAGTCACGTGCGCGTGACTAATAGCGACACGCTTGGTGCCAGCGTGACGCGAAGCTCGTTGCTCGTTCATCACGATGGGAGTCGCGGGTCTCTGGGAGGCAAATGAACTCCATCAAATTCAATGACGCCATCGCTGACTTCTCCCTCCATCTAGGTCCTCCGCCCGGCCGGGGAAGTACGCTCATTAACGGAGCTGGCACTTACAGACGGATTCATCGCCAACCCCTCCGGACAGCGAGGCTTCCGGATCGGCATCGACGCGTCGATCTGGTTCTTCCACGCAGCTTATGGTAAAGAAGGCGAAAACCCGGAACTACGCACTCTCTTCTTCCGATGCTGCCGACTCCTCCAGACACCCCTCCTCCCTTTGTTCGTGTTCGACGGCCCGAAACGACCCGCTATCAAGCGTGGCAAGCGGGTGGGCGGGAACACGCATTGGTTGACCCAGGGGATGAAGAATATCATCGAGGCGTTTGGGTTCGAGTGGAGGATGGCTCCCGGTGAGGCAGAGGCAGAATTGGCCTATTTAAACAGGATTGGTGTAATCGATGCTGTTCTTAGCGACGATGTGGATAATTTCTTGTTTGGAGCTACGATGGTCATTCGCAAGTGCGTGCTACGTCTCATGTTATATCCACTAAAGTACTCGCTAATCGAATGATGTCCAGCCCAAGCAGCACACTCTCAGGAAACCGCTCAAACCCGGTCAAAAACAGCGAAGGCAAAGATGACGGAAACCACGTGCTAACCTACCGCTCCTCCTCTCTCCTAACACATCCCTCCATCTCGCTCTCCCGCCCAGGCACAATCCTAATAGCACTCCTTTCCGGGGGTGATTACATCCCCGCCGGTCTACCCGGGTGCGGTCAGAAATTCGCTGTTGGGCTTGCCAGAGCTGGGTTTGGCGATAAACTCGTCAAGGGCGTCCAAGAACTACAAGGGAATGCGAGGAAGATGGACGAATTCCTGGAGGGATGGAGGGAGGATATGAAAGAGGAATTGAGGACGAACAAAGGTGGCTTCCTCCCCTCCAAGAAACCCTCCCTCGCTGCGTCCCTCCCAGACGACTTTCCCTCCCTCCCCGTTCTCCTCTCCTACGTCGATCCTATAACCTCCGAAAACGAACCCCTCGCCTCAAAGTCCTCGAAGAAGACGAAGAACGTTCCCCTAGAGCCTATCGTGTGGAAGAACGACCCAGACCCATCACGCATAGCAGCCCTCTGCGAACTCTACTTTGAGTGGGGCGTCAAAGACGTCATCATAAAGCGTTTCCGGACGGTCCTCTGGCCAGGCCTCGTGTGCCGCGCCGTGAGGCGGGGTGTCCTAGCCTCTGATGGGCGGAACACGAGGGGTACTCTCGAGGATGAGCACAGTGACGAGGACATCCCTCGCTCCACCCACTCGCCATCCAAGCTCCTCTCCACACTCACTCTATCCTCCCCTTCCAAATCCGGCCCCTCTTCGTCGTCCACCACCCACGCGCACTTCTCGCTGCTCTCCCTGTGTCCCCTCACGCAGGCCGACGACGACACAGACTCCCCCGACGCCCCATCTCCCGCGGACGACCCGCCCCTCCTCCAGAAGATCCTCTCAACCCGCACGCACGCATCCACCGCCCACACCCCCGAATACCGCCTCCTCATTGACCCCTCGCCCCTCGTCGCGCGCGCAGAGGAAGGCGTGAAAGGGCTCAGGCCTCCCCTGGTGGGCGGGATGTTCGGGGCGAGCGAGGGGTCCGAAGACGGGTCGGGGTCGGGGGCCGAAGATGACGAAGGAGAGGACAGCGACGGGATACGCAGACTCGAAACGGCGGGACCCACGCAGAAACCCAGGCGGAAGAAGAAATCCGCCAAGTCCAATAAAGAAACGCCGCTGACGCCCCTCCGGATCTGGCTTCCGGCGGTCATGCTCCGCGCGGTCGCGCCGCGGCTCGTGGGGGCGTATGAAGAGGGCGTCGCAGGGAAAGCGAAGCGGTCCAAGGGGAAGAGCGCGGGTGCGGGTGCGGGTGCGGCGAAATCGAAGGCTTCGCGCGTGGAGGGGAAGGAATCGTCGACTTCAGTCGCTGGACCCTCTACATCGAAGCCGAAAGCCACCAGAGGGAGAGCTGGCGTTGCAGGAGGTGGAACACGCGGAGGTAGACCGGGGAGAAAGCCCAAACAGGCGTCTGAGGCGCAGGACGAGGGGTACGAATACATCGATTTGAGCGCTGGGGAGAGTCCGTGCTCCGAGTCCGATGAGGAGGGCCCTGCTGGAGCGACGAAGAAAGGGAAGGGGAAGGCAGGAGCGAAGACGGGTGGTACGATGAAGGATTTCCTCGGTACTACCAAACCCAAAACCTCGACTTCCACGAAACCATCGAAACCCTCCAAACCATCAGCTTCGAAACCCTCCACGTCCAAGACTGCCGCTTATAAACGCGCCCCGCTCTACGAAGAAGAAGACGACGATGAAGACGAACCCCCACCTCCCCTCCCAAAAACGTCCCGCCCACTCGACCTCCTCAGATCTAAACAATCCGCCGCCCGAATCGCTGCCCCCGCCAAAGCCACATCACCCCTCCCACCACAGCGTGAAGAGGAAGAAGAATCATCCCCTTCTCGCTCATCCGCCCCCCAAGCACGAGCACAGACGCAGCGGAAGAAACCACCATCGTTCGTCGATGTCAGCGATGACGATGATTCGGATATCGAGGTGAGCGACGTTAAGGTTGGGTTAGGTTCGGGTTCGGGTTCGCGATCCCAAAGCACGAGTATTGCGCGCGCACCTGTCAAGGGGGCTGCACCACCGGGTATAATCGACCTTTCGGCGCGATCAAAGAAGACTATACCTTCTACTTCCACGCTCAGCTCTTCCGTTGCTCCGACTCAACCTAGCTCCTCCTCTTCGTCCTCTCGTTCTGCGACGACAGCGCCCAAACCCGCGCCCCCCATCCGCTCCACATCTAAATTGGCACATATCCTGCTTCAGGAAGAGGAAGAGGCTTCTTCAGGTGACGGAGAAGGAGACGAGTTACCCACGTTCCATCGTGGGTCCAGGTCCGCAGCCAAGTCCAAGTCCAAGTCTTCCAGCCTCCTAAAATCTGGGCCTGGTTCGAGGGACAGTTCAAGGGAAGATTCAACATCAAAAGCTAAACCAGCCCCCCGCCCGTTTCCAATGTCGTTCCCACCTCCCTCCCCGTCCACATCCACGCCCTCCCGATCTCCAGCTAAAGCTTTCCCCTCCCCTCCCTCTCCCTCTCCCTGGCGGAACGAAGGGGATGAGATGGACGTGTTCACCTCCCCCCAACGCGCGCCTTCACCCCCACGGTCGCCCTCGCCCACACCCTCGCCCGCTAAACCTCTCCCCGGCGCCAGTTCTTCTGCTGCGAGAGCGAACGGCGCCGCGTTCCCAATGAGTCCGACAACGTCCCGTCGCAGAACCCCTCCACGCTCCGATTCCGATCTCAGCGCGGGACCTGAGACGGCGCCGAACGCAAAACCCAAGACAGGACCCGACTCGCTCCCTAAATCCCCCCGAAAATCCACCTCGCACACGTCCCCTCGACACATCCGCCCCCCGTCCTCGCCGACACTCCAGACGAATATACTCACGGAGTGGCTCTCGCAGAGTCCGCGAACGAGCGTGCGGCGCGCGACTTCGCCCACCCCGGCCTCTGCTGGTAAACGGGGACCGAGACCGAGCGACGAGTCTGCGATATATATTTCTAGCGACTCCGAGGACGTGGAGGACACGGCCAGAGACGGCGACGCGCCAGTGAGTACTGTGGATATAGGTGTAGACGGGGATGGGGACGAGGAAGACGGGCAAGGAGACATCGCGATGATCCTCTCCTCGCCACCTTCCCTCCCTGCGCCGCGCGGCCCTCTCGCCGCTCATGTCCGTGCCGCCGCCGCGCCTGTGCAGAGAAAGTTCAGGCCTGCTGTGACCGCTCTGACGCAGGCGAAGGCGAATATGGGCATATCCGTCGATATTGGGTTCACTCCGGCTGCTAGCACAGGCCGCACAGGCCCGACCTCGAGCTCAGGATCGAGATCGGGATCGGGATCAAAAGCTCCCCTCCTCGTTGCACGCGCAAAAGCCACGCGCAGCAACGGGAGCGGGAGCGCCAGCACAGTGAACGACATCTCCCCGCCCACTCCGACTCGGACATCCAAACCTGGCGGCATGCCCAGGGCACGTCCCAAACCGAAAATGATCTCGCGAGAGGAGGATATCATTGATCTTACTTCGGATTGATGCGCGTTCTTGCGTATGTGGACATTTGCGTTGCGTCAACTATTCATTTGTATCTCTGTGGAGGAGTGCGAGGGTTGTAGGATAGATAGATACCATGCTAGCAAATATTGTAGGTTTGAATTTCGGACACGTCGTTGAGCAGTTGGCTGAGATGAACAAGTGATATTCTGGGGAGATCTCTGGTACAACGAAAGGACAGATGGTAGGAAAATCAGCGAAGAATGTTAAGAAAGAGCGAGCGTACATGTGTTGTTGACATTACTGGTCGAAGTAGAAGTAGAAGAAAATAGAAAGTGAGTGTCCCATGGCCATTGGTTATACAATCCCATCATAAACGAAATGCGAAAAACACAAAAGGAAGGTAAAGCACAAGGAGATGGAACAAGGGGTCCACATTCGTTTTTTCCAACGTACACATACCCCACTCCGCGCCACCACGTTCAATAAGCCGTCGTGAAATTCCTAAACGCCTCCTGCCCGATCACCCCTTCCCCCCCTCCTCTTCCCTCTCTCCCACCCGCACCACCCGCAGACCCCTCCTCCATTCCCCTCATAAACCTCTTCACAACCTGCAACCTCTGCCTCCAATTAGTAATAACCTCCACCTCCACCTCATCCCTCTCCGTCCTCTCAAACACACTCGCAAACCAATCTGCCAACAAACTAAGCTGCCTCACGAGGAGCGGCAGCTTTTCGGCGCTTATGAGCTTAAAGGAACCGATGGGCGTGAAATCTTTCATCCCCCGGGCGCGTTGGACTGTCACTTTGAAGTATTCGTTCTCGGATTCGTGCGGGGATGAGTTGGGGCTTGGGTTCGGGTTGGGGCCTGTGGAGGGGGGTTTGATATCAGGAGGCGCAGGGGTAGTCGTGCTCCTGAAGTTCGAAAACGCAGCAATAGCCCCAAGGGAATGCGGCTCGATCACGATGTTCACAAACTGGAACTGTGTGGCCAACGTATCGAACCTATACGGTCTGCCCCCATCATTCCACACGATCCTCACGTAATCGTTCCCGATGTGTCTCTTCTTGTTGACGCAGTACTCGTCGTCGGGTGCGTTGGGCATCATCGTGGCGGTGTGGTAGAGAACTTGGCCGATGTCATCCCACCACGCGTATGCGTACGAACCGTCTTCGTCGGGGTTGAGACCCCCGGCGTAGACGTCGACTTGACCGCGGAGGTTGATGAGACGGCCGATGCCTTCCAGGAAACGAGTGTATGCGGGGGAACCGTGGGTGTTTCGGAGAATATCGAGCTCGTGCGTTTGGCCCGGGGCGACGTACATGATCCCGACTTTGTGCGTGTCGATCACTGGGGTGCGGTCGAGGTTGCGGAAGAGAGCGGGGAGATTTGATTCGTCGACGATTCGCCTGTGCGCGGGGGAGTTCGGGTATGGGGAGAGCTGAAGAGCGAGGAAGGAAGGGTCGACGTTGACTTGTTTTCGGCGCTGGGAGGGAGCGGTTTTGCTCCAGACATAGCCTGTGATGGGGTCTGGGGCGGGGGGAGAGGGCGTCCCGCTGGGGACTGAGACAACCGCACGAATTTCCTGTCATCGCACGTATTAGTTTGGCTATGTACAGAAAAGAAGAAGCTCTTACATTATTCGCGCTCTCCTCTGCTGCGCCCTCCTCCACTTGCCCTGCTGCTGGAGGATCAGGCCTCTCCGCCCTCGCCTCCTCCCTCTCCATAAGTATTCCCGCAGGCAACGACACCATATCAGGATCCACATCACCCGGCCCAACAAGTGGTACATTCTCCAGCTTGCATATAAACTTCGTGAACCCCGACGGACGCCTCGACACCACCTCGATCCAGCCCAACCTCGCCAACGCACGAATAGTCACGATCGAGTTACCCATCAACCACGATTTCTCGCTGATCGCGGGCTCAGACGAAGATGGTGCTGTTTGGTTGGTATTGGTAGGGCTCATCACGATCTCGCTCAGCACCGAATTGGCAGGTCTTGGGTCGGCGCTGGCGTATGTGTATCGCGCCAACCAATCAAAGCACACCTCCGTCGGCTCGTCCACCTCTGGTCTCCCCTCATTGGCCAACAGCAGCTGCCTTGTGATATACGGGATATGTCTCGGCCGATCAGAGAGCTTCACAGCCAAGAACCAGACATAGACCACGTAAAACGAGATCATCCGTACGTGCTGAGACATCGCCCATGATATGGTAGGGGTTGCGCCAGGGCGATTGTGGTACTGGAGGTACTGCAGCGCGACGCCAAAGACCATTTTGAAGTCGTCTTCGCGGAGGTTGGCGTGGAGCTCGGAGATGGAGCCCACGATGGAGAGGAAGCTGAGAATGTGGACAGCCATGTCGGGATTGGACATGATTTGGGAGAGCTTTTCGAGGAGAGTGGGGAGGCTTCGTTTGAGAGAGGAAGTCAGCTCAAAGGCAGACAGAGTTAGCGCGTGGAGGCAGCAGATGATGGTAGATGGCTGCCCGTTCAGTCCTTCCCTCAGGACGTCTACAAGGGCATGTCGGAGGGGAAGCTCGAAGCAACGGCGATAGCTGATCAAAACTGATAGCGTGTGATATGCAAGACCATGCGCATCGCGAGCTTTGAGGCCAACGGGCCAACGATCAACGAAAGATCCCAGATCTCCGGTGGTAACACCGGAACAAATGACCGTCAGCAGCTTCGCGAACAATGCACGACACTTTGGTCCACAGAACAGGTGCTTGTTGGCTAGTTGCACAGGGAGGTGACAAAGGACGTAGGAGAGCACCTCCCAGTTCCTCTCCTTCTCCAGTATGCCCAGAAGAGCAACGAGATAGATGTCGATGGGAAGGACACGTGGGGACTCCTGGACCAGATCGTAGGAGATGATACCTTCGCTCGGTGTGTCTGCATCAATGCTAGTGAACGGCAGCATTTCTGGGACAGCCCAAAGATTGTCCTTCGGTTTGAGAGGAAGTGTAGCCGAAATAGGGGGTGAAATGGGGATCGGAGCTCTAGACCGACTCCTGCTTGAGGTGGGCTGCGAAGGTCCAACGCCACGCCCGCGCGATGCCCTCCTGCCATCCCGCTCCTGAGCACCTTTTGAGCGTACGCGAAGAGGGAACTCTTCTGGGGAAGTGTCGATCGATTGGCCTCGGTCGTCTGGATGAACAGAGTCGGGTCCTCGTCCGATCAGAGAAGCCAGGCTCGTGATGTGCCCCTCGGGGTCATGATGGCCTTCGACGAAATAGAGACGGTGATCCCGATCAGCTCGTAAGCGCATCAAGAACTGCAGAGCCGCGACCCGCGCCCGTGGGCACTTTGCCTCTGTCACCATCTGCACAATATGTCCAAACACAGAGCTGGCAATGTCTACATTGGCTTGGATTAGGGAGTATGGCGTAAACGCAAGCTGGCTGAATATTGCAACTAGTGCAACGACAGCGAGAGATGCGCGTGTGAATGCTGGTTCGAGGGACGGAGACGGAGACGTGACGAAGGGCGGTGGAGGGGCATCCGACTGTTCTTGAGAATGCTGCGAGTGCGAACGGGACCCTGCGAGTGTCGATAGCAGGGACATGACGGATGGCAACGCCGACGTGTCTCTAGCCGATATGTTGCGATAATCTGATTGCCTCCTGGAAAGGATAGGAGATGCAGCGGTCGAGGGACCACTTGAGAAAGGAGCAAAGATAGCCGGGGATGGCGTGTCAGACGTGTTCACAGAGGCTGTATCATCGTCCTCTTCCTGCACACCTTCTGCAGCCACCCGTCTAAGCAGCTCGATCATCCCCTGTGTCGATGAGTAGGGCGAAGGAGTAGGGGGTTCATCAGCAGGCGGCGTCTTTCGATTGACTGTGCGCAACACAATTTCGTCGGCCAGGATCCTCCACATGGCAGAACTGCCAAACCCCGAGTCGTCAATGCACTCGCCTGCTTCCCTCTGGCAGAACTTGTAAATAAGCTCAGCCAAAGCCATCCTGTAGCTATGCATGTCTTTGAGGGAATCGTACACGGCCTGGAGAGCCTTCATGACCTCCAGTCGAGTCAATGGTCGTGTTGGACCGAATATAGTCGCGTTCGACAAGATGCTCTCCCAGTTGCTCAACCACTCTGGGGAGGCTGGGGAGAGGTCGTGTTGTTCGAACATGACTGCCGGTAACTTGGTAGTGTCTGCGTCCGTCAGGTGGTCAGAGATGGAGAGGAGAGTGGTCGACAGCGAGGGATTCATATACGTCGAGTGGTCGCGTGCCAGTAGGGACGTAAGTGTTCGTAGGAACGGTGATGGGGCATCATTGGGCTGCAACAATGGAATGATCATAGGAGTATCATCTGCATTCCTTTGCAGTGCAAAATCAGTGTTTCGACTCTGAAGACAGGTGACAACGAAACAAATACATACTTGAGAGAACGAACGAAAGATGCCAAATGGCGAAGAGTCTCGCCAGCTATGCTGGCTTCTTCTTCATCCATATCAACACCATCTTCCCTCTCATCAAATTCCTGAAAGATATCCTTCAGCGTGCCAGCAGCCTCATCCAGGATCTTATCTCTTTCGGCGTGGATAGCCTCGTCGGACTCCGTGATGGGGCGCTTAGCCCACGCCTCGATCGACTTACACAGCATGCGTCCGAGCTTCAACAAGTCCCAGCCCGACAAGTCATCTTTGGACCACGCACGCTCCATCAAGTCCTTTTCGAGGTCCATCTGGCCTGGGGCACCGGACGGAGTATATGAGACGGAGCTTAATCTTGCGATGTAAGCTCTTGCCATCCTGCTGCAAAGTCCCTGTCGGATGTCGAAACGCAGCGTCCTGTGGGCTCCAAAGGACGTGGCGAAGCTTTGTGGATCCGATGCTTGATCAGTGGAAGGCGATAGATGGCGTTTTAGGATCATCATGCATGATGTGCCATATGGCCCCGCAAAAAGGGAGTGCAGCATCTTTTGTATCCGCTCCTCGAGACCGACAGGCCCATGGGGACGACCGCTCATCACGGATAAGCGAGGTAAGGGGGAGGCAAAGAATGCCTGGGCACGGAAGAGCAGAGGTAGAATGAGTGTGAGGATTCGGGGTGCTAATGATTTTAGTTGGGAATGGAGATGATCAAGATAAATCGTAACCATCAGTTCTGCGGGATGTCGAGATGGGAGGATGCTTGAGGGAGGGTGAGAGCGCATGGACATAGATGATGGGTTTCTCCTGTGCCCGTTAGATGCCGCTTTCACGCTAGGTGACTGTTCGTTCTGAGCGGTTGGGGGAGGTGCAGAGGTGCTGTCCGAGCTAGGTATGGTAGATGGGACGTCGAGAGTCTTACTAACCAGTGCTGCATAGAATTGGAGTACGCTGGCCAGATCGCCTTCAGAAACGCGTGCAGCAGTTTCTGGGTGTTCCAGGACCGAGGACATATAAGACGCGAGAAGCTCAATGCTTCGTTCGCGCTCGGCACGGTCGGACGGATCACAGGACAGAAGTAAGTCGAATGCACCTTCCATCCAGCTTTTGAGCAGGTTGAGGAGAGGGATTTCGATGCCAAAGACATCAATTCCTCCCTTGGTGAGAGCACGCAGAGCTCGAAGCCGAGGCTCTCCCACTTCTGTGGCCCACGAGGTATGCAAGAAAAGAGAGAAATACGACAGCTTATCTGCAGTGCCAATCTTTGCTTCATATCTGTCCCAGAACGCAGCCATGATCTCGTACCCCACACACTGCAGAGGTGGGGGCGAGTCGACACCACAGAGTGAACCTAGCACCGGGTTAAGTAACGCAGCTCTAGGGAGGGGTGACTGGGTGGAGATGACAGCCGCCAAGGAGCGTGCATGGGAGAGGCTAGGCACGGCAGGCGGCGATAGGGCTTCTACCAGAGCATCAAATGCAAGTGGTGGGGGTTGGGTTTGCGGAGGAGCGTTAGTTGAAAGTGTTTCTAGCCTGGGTCGCCGCCATCCAGCGGTGAAAGATGAGAATGTGGTCGTGTTTGATCTCTGTCTATATCTTGGGCTGACATCGGGAGTGTCTGCTTGCTGACGGGCCATGTAAGTGGCTGGATTTAAGATATGCTCCTGCTAGTCCCAGCCAAATGTCCAGGACGATGTAGACCACTGAGCACGGTGCGGTGAATGTTGTACCGCGCAATGTACTTACCACGGACGCCTGCAGAGTATGTGCGTGATGTTGCTGTTCAAGAAATCAGGCCTGTTAGATCAACGTTTTTGTCGTAAAGTCGTGCAGATTCGTTTGCCCTTTACAAGCTGGACTCGAAGAGCGTGACCAGAACGGTACATGTACCACCACCTTGCCGGAGGCTTTACGTTTGAATTAGCCGACCACAATTCCATCATGACCCCAGACACCCTTCCCTTCGTGTGCACACCTTCGGACCTTCCTGCTCATGCAACCAGTCACACTCGAAGCACCGTACATTCATCATCCTTATGCTACAAGGCACAATGTTACGTATCCTACACGTTGGGGCGTTCAAGCTAGTCGTCAACTAAACGAACCGCATGCGCCCTCGATGCTGATCTACACACGATGGAACACGAAAAGGGAAGGGGGCGCCTGGAAGGACCCAATCAACGCTCATCCATATGGTCCGTGATAATAAAATACCCACCGGACCACGCCCGCCGTAAACCTGGGCTCGACCTCGATCGCTCTCCCATTGCCATCCCTCCTTTTCTCCACACGGAACAGCGCCAATATGCTCACCATCGCCACCCAGAGTGAAGCATCTGCAACCCATTTTCCAGGACAGTGCCTCCTTCCAAAACCAAATGCTACCCTGGACGATAATGGATCGTCCGTCAGAGCCCCATCTGCGTTGAAATGTCGTTCGGGATTGAAGACGTCAGGTCGGTTATACTCGCTGTCGTCGTTGTGTATCTCCCTTTAGGGGAGTGAGTCTGACTACAGGGATTTAAATAGCATGACAGCACGACGTACCATATGTTGGGCATGACCATTGCGCCCTTTGGAATGAAATACCCCTCAAAGATGTCATCGCTGGATGTCGTATGGGGTAGAGCTACATTTATCACGTCAGCCCTGCCTCAGAACGTTGCTTGTTGCCAACCTAGCGGTGCAACACTATTCCATCTCAGCGTTTCTCGAAGAACAGCCTCCATGTAAGGCAGCGATGCCCGGTGGCTGCAATCTGGCAAAATGTTCTCGGCCAGCAGCGAATCGATCTCAGCCTGCGCGCGTTGCTGAGCATCCGGGTAAAGTGTCATCGCCATCAAGAACGTAGATAAGGTCGCTGCACTCTGCGGCCTCTCTCGTAAGCCTAAACGGAAGAAGCCATGGGGGGCGTGGTACTCACAGTGTCGAACCCAGCTAATATTGAGAAGATTTAAGGGCCTCATTATACTGGCGATGTTCGACCGAGCTTGGGCTGAACTCACCAACATATGCAGACGCAGCACACTCCTTAATCGCCTTCTCCTCCTGTGCGTAATTCTGCTCATCGCTCAGTTGGCTTAAAAGGTCCGATACCATAGACCTTGTCGCGGAGCCCGCAGCCTGGCTCATTAATAAGAGTAAACCATGACTGCAATTTTCGCGGAAGGTGAAGGCTTCGTACCATGTTCTTCCGCACATACTCAAACGGATCATTCAAAGACTTCAACGACAACTCCCGACACCTTGCCGCGTCCCTTGCAAACGCAGCCCCGGGAACCCACGCCGGAAAGTATGCGACTACAACGGAAAAGCACGTCAAGTCACGTCAGCAAGGACCCCTAAACACGAAACCAAAAAGGGCACTCACGAAAAGGAAAGACCGTGAGCATCGCGTTGCGCTCAGGGGGCAATCCGTCATTTAGTAGCCTGACGAGTTCAGAGACTGGTTTTACGAGCGGTGCGCCCAACGAAGTTAACTCGTATCCGTATGTGACGGCCATCGTGATTGACGCGATGTAACTGTCGTGATCCGAGTTACGCGATGCCCCAGCGCCGAGCGCTATGCAGAAGGTGAGATAAGCTCACAGTTGCAAATGCTTCTCGAAATCATCTGGGGTATCAAGGAAGTTCTTCAAGAGAAGTACAGCCTTGGATAAATAAAGAGCCTGATAAGATTCAGCAGCCTCGACACGCAGCGCCTGATGGAACATTCTTCGGTGGATCCGCCATTCAGGACCATAGGGGAGGAACGCTGTGTTGAACTCAATTCCAAACCTGCAAATGATGTAGGCGCCGAGGTTGGCTCGGGGTCAGCGGGTTCGTTGGGTTCTTCGAGTTATGGTTAATGAAATCTTGCTACATACAATTTACCAATGCAGCTCGCAGGACGGCTCGAGTATATGGATGACCGCCGGTCGAGTAACTGCCTCGCTACCTTCGCAGAGTTTATGATGATGACGTCCTGGCCTAGCAGCTGGCAATACACGATAGGACCTAGAACAAAGGGTGGGTTAGCTTTGTGAGGTGCGGGTCATGACTAGTGTCAATAATACACACCGTACTGCTTCCTCCACGCGCTATACGTGAGCCATGGTCTTTCTGAGTCGATATCGAGGACATTGCCAAGGAAGGGAAGGGGCTTTGGCCCAGGGGGGAATGCGCGTTTGTTTTTCTTTGGGGCGTGATGACGTGCAATGGCGTACACCACGACTGAAAGCAGAATCGAAGGTAACAGAATAATTGCAGGGGGAGACATCCTGTTATCAGCTATAGACCACATTTTGACTCCTCGATTTTATGCTCTCCACGAACGGGTCTGAACCCAATCAATTACCTACCATACCTCCAATATTAGTGTCCAAAGATAACGATTCCAGGCGTACATCTCCCATCAAAACCACTTCCGTCGAACATCCAGGGGGAGGCGTGAACAAAAAATAGAAACCGGTCACCGGGACCTGCTTCGGGAGTCTACAGCAATGAAAGCAGGGTGTTCTCCGAACCAGAAGGATCGCGGTCCATGTTTGACTCCGAACTCTGACTCTACCGCTGCGGTCGCGCCCCACACTCAGGCTTATTACAAATTCCATCCGTTTTACCCTTCTTATCTTGTTTACCTTTCGCTTGTACATTTCTCCGAACGAGGACTCTGCTTCCCCACTGTAATAGGGCTATAAAGATAGGCATCATCGGGATACACTGGACATTACAACAATAGAGAATGAATGAGGGGGCGTACAAGATTGGTATCGTCACGGTTCATGATTAAGGTCCATTGTGCAGAAAGTAGTAACAACTGCGAAATGCTGGTGAGGAGAGTAGGGCAAAAATAAAACCGTTCCTGAAACGCGGAAACTTCATTACATTACAAACATCGAAGGTGGGTGGACCTGTTTCGTCGTAAGTGGGCGCCTGGGCGTCCCCTCAGCGCGTCACGGCCGCTGTTGACGATGCTCGCTTTGGATTATGATTCTGCCGCGCTTTTGACAATGGGGATGATGACTGTAGGTTGTGCTGATGTACAGATCGAATAGGGCGGATGCCGCAGTCCCGAGGAGCTACCTCTCCGCATTTGACGTGGGCGCTGTCAATAAAAGTAAAAAGCGTCATCAGCCATCGTCCCATCACCTTCTGAAGTTCTGAGAAAGCATCGGATAAAGAAAGAAGCATACCGAAGTCCACAATCATCACACTCTAACACAGGCTTCCATCCAATCCTCTTCACACAAATGTCACACTTCTGGACTAGAAGTCCACTCGAGAAGAACAGCTCAAGAGGGTTCCACCCTCCATCGAGATGACGCGCTGGGCTCGTCGATCCGGAGCGTTTGGCCCCGGGTCTGATCAATGTAAAGCGATGTAGCATGGGAACGGAACGGATGGATGAGTGGCCTTTCGTCGCAGCGGTGGTGGACGGAACAGAAGACTGTGCTGTATGATATGTCTGAACTGAGAGGATAGAATCAGAGCTTGTGGGCGTGCTACTATCATCGTTGGATGAAGCGGCTCCGGGAGTGATGGGGTCTGGAGTCGCGTTAGGATCAAGCGAAGGTCGGATTGTGAGAATGGAAGACAAGGATGGCGGGACGGTATCGGTCGCGTTGGATGCATGTCCGCGGACGACGGTCGTGCTGTAGTCCGAATAGGTGCTGGATGTGGTATTGAGTAGGGGCGACATGCTGTTGTCACTGTGACCTGGGTGATATTTCAGCAGCGGTACGGCTTTGGAAGGCTCACACCTACCGTTGGTAGCCCCGCTCCAGTCACTATTGAGGTGCATGCTGACATTGAGGCCTTGTACAGCCTCAAATAACTCATCATCGCTGCTTTCCTCCCCGCTCGATAGAGCCGCCATAACGTCCTCTGCCACAGTTTGAGTCGCATGTCTAATGTCCTTGCCGACCCCGGCGCCAAAGCTGGGTATGCGAGGAGCCGCGGGTCGTTTCCCGCCCGTCATGAACTTAATACTACCCAAGTGCAGATCCTCCGTTTCGGGGCGAGCCAATACCTCTGCTTCGATGTCCCTCAAGCGCTCGAGGATGGTCCGCGTGGTGGGACGCGCGGCCGGATCATCGGCCAGGCATGCCAGGCATAGATCAAGGAATGCAGGCGGGCATCCCGGGCTTGCCAATTTATGCACCTCCTCCGCGTCTATTCCGAATGTAGGCCCCGTACGTTTGAAATGACGGTCGTCAGCAAGTCTCCGGGCCGCTATTTCGCAGAATATGATTCCCAAAGAGAAAATGTCTGTTGGGAGGTCGAATTCTTCACCTAGAAGGATTTCAGGGGACATGTACGAGTCCGTGCCGCAGAATGTGAGCCTCTTGCTTTCTTCCTCGTTCCGCGCGGCGATACGGGCGAAACCAAAATCTGTAATCTTTAGACGGCCATTTGCGGTGACAAGTAGATTTTCGCCTTTTAAGTCGCGGTGTATGCATTTGCGCGCATGAAGATACGCAAGGGCTCGTGCAATATCTGTTGCGAAGGACAACCGGAGGCGCCATGGAAATGGCTTGTTCTTGTCCCAAATATACATTCTCAAGTTCCCTGATGATCCATTAGTGCGAGTTCGGGGGGAAATACATTGACATCACCGTTCTCAATGAATTCCGAGATAATAAAGATCCGGCCATCTGGAGGTGGTGCACGGGAAAGACCAAGATACAAAACGACGTTCGGATGGCGCGCTTCCCTATGATCAAGACGTGAGTGACAGAGAGAGATCAAAATTCACGTCCCTACTTCATGAGTCTCCATTCCCGTTCGAAGTACTTGGCCACATCGTAGCTATTTGATGGCAGCACCTCCTTGATCGCGACATCGATCCCGAGGTAAGAACCTGTCGAGAGAGTGAGTTTTGACTAAGACCAAGTCAATACACATACCTTTGTAGACATTCCCAAAGGAACCCGACCCAAGCTTTTTCCAATCCCCCTTGATATCCTGAGAGAAAGTCATGCATACCGAGGAAATGTGGTCCTTAAGTAAACGCGTACCTCGTACGGGATGACATCAAATGCATCGGACATCTGGCCTTCAGCTCTCGCAAGGGCTAGTCAACGAATGTGCACAGTTTTACACAAAGGAGCGATGCGGTTAACAGCAGCGGAAACCCAGGAGGATGATGTGCATGAGCAAGCTCAGGTGCATCTCCAGTTGGGCCAGCTCTGGTGAGACACCACGTGATTCGGTACAGACTCGTAATCTAATCTAATCTTACCTCCGTCCGGTTACCTTGAAGATGTCAACCAGGTACGACTCGGAGGTAGTGGTTCTCCCAGTTCGTTATCTGAGTCTACAGCCGCCCAAACATCCTTGTCATGGGTTTTTTGATTCCCGGAATCGAGTAGCACTTATCAAAAAGTTCTCACTCCTCGCCTTATCTCTCAGAAATAACTGTGCCAAGATAAACAGATTGAGCATGAAAAGGACCGTGACTTTGTTCATAATGCCGTATCTTCACGTTGTTCCCCAACCATGCGCCTCCAAGTCAGCACCGAAGACGCGGTTGACTTCTTTCGACCGTCAAAGTGGGCCCTCGAACCCGAGGAGACAACGTTCGCGGAACATGGGTGGAGTAACAAGGATATGGACCCAGTCCCTCCGCGGCTAAGGACCTGGACGTAAGTCTTTCGACACAATCCTACTTACTGTACTACCTGCTCTTTGCTCACCTACCGCGTCAGAACTTGGAATTATGTGCGTTGAGCCATCGTTTCTGCATAACGTGACGGACTCATTATCTGCGTAAGATTTCGTATTGGCTGTCCGATGCTACCAATCTCGCGGTCTGGGAACTCGCCAGTTCCATGCTTGCTATCGGCCTGTCTTGGTAAGTTTCTCTTCCCTCGCTGGCAGTTCAAATGAGAAATGAATTTCAAAACCACAAGGCGTCAGGCTCTACCATGTATCGCGGCTGGTTATGGCATCATCTCTGTGGTTATGGTGTTGAACGGAACGATCGGTGCCCGGCTTCATGTTGCTTTCCCTGTCCTGAACAGGTCGTCATTCGGCTTTTGGTTCAGCTACTTCACGGTGTTCAGTCGTGTCATTCTGTCAATGTTCTGGTTTGGTATCCAGGTCAGGCACCACACCATCTTATAGTCTCGGCTGTTCATTAACTTCCGGCGGTCATAGTCGTACAACGGCTCGCAATGTGTCTATCAGGTAACCCATAAACCAAGCACTACTGGTGACATCTTCCTTTGACTCGCTGACTTTCTTGTTTCAAGATGCTGAAGGCTATCTGGCCGTCCATTGCGAGATTACCAAACCACCTCTCTCCAAACGCCAACATCACGAGTTCAGGCGAGATATCACGACTTGTAGTATTCTACCCTCACTGACCCACCCCCTAGGTCTCCTATGCTACCTCCTCTACTGGCTGATCCAGTTCCCTTTCATGCTGTTATCACCACACAAAGTGAGATGGCTGTTCTTTGTAAAGGGCATCATCGTCCCTATAGCATGGTTGGCCATGGTAATATGGGCCTTTGTCCGGGTACCACCATCGAACGGACTCTTCGTCCAACATGCTACAATACCCGACCCTCAGTTCTCCTGGAACTGGTTGAGCGCTATGAACAGTGCTCTCGGAATCTATTCCAGTTTATCGGTCAACATCCCTGACTTTACTGTAAGTGCCTAAGCTTGATTCAAACTTTCATAGAGCTCACCAAAAGACAGCGTTATGCGAAAGACGAGAAGGCGTAAGTATCCGCCACTCATATATTGAACTGAAGCCTCATTACCCCCCAGACAATTCGTACAGCCCCTGATCATACCCATCGCGTTCACGCTCTGCAGCTTCGCTGGTATTGCTGTCACAAGTGCCGGGATCCAGCTGTACGGCGAGGTTCTCTGGGACCCAATGCTCCTCATAGATCGATGGGACAACCGTGCAGCCGCCTTCTTCGCCTCGTTCGCCTTCGCGCTGGCGACTATCGGAACCAATATCAGCGCCAATTCCCTGGGCGCAGGAAACGACATGACGGTTTTGCTTCCCAAGGTAACCTTTAAGTGAGCTCTTAAACCAAAATTCGAGCTTCTGACTCCCGGAAAGTACATCAACATCAGACGTGGTCAAGTGATCTGTGCGATCATCGGCGGCTGGGCGCTTTGCCCTTGGGAAATTCTCGCAAAGTAAGCGCTCCCCCAGTTGGATCCGCTCACCACGTTCAAACCTTTGAGGTAGTGCGGAAGGCTTCTTGAGCTTCATGAATGGATATACTATATTCCTTGGTCCATTTGCAGGCATCATGATCACAGACGTACGTTCTTCCCTTTCCCAAACATTATCGGCCCTATTCATATCCGCGCCTTTGGGCAGTTCTGGCTAGTTCATAAAGGAAAAGTGGACGTACCTGCAATGTACGACCCCAACGGTCGATATCGATATACCGGCGGATTTGTGAGTGTCTTTGCCTGTCTGAATATTACAGCTAACCTCGGGCATTCACGAAGAACTGGCGTGCAGTGGTGGCGATGCTCGTGACCGTCGTACCTACCCTACCTGGCCTCGTCAATTCCATCAACCCTGCGATTAACGTAGGATATGCGACTCGTCTTTTCGACATAGCTTGGATGTACGGCGTGAGTCCCAATATTCGTTCTCTTTCACGAATTCTACTCATCTCCGAGTGACTGTGGTCTTTCTCTAGTTCGTGGTAGCGTCCTTGGTGTACTACGTCACCTCCGTATTATTCCCAGCACGGGAGACATACCTCGACAAGCTCATCTCTGCCGACGATGTAGTACCAGGCTTTGGGGACTGCAAGTCGCCCACTGATACCATGAGTGGTCAAGGGGAGGACCTGGAGAAGGCACCGGATGCCAAGGTGCAAGTCGAAGAGAAGTAGTGGAGGGCACTTAGCCACATCACGTGGTGAGCTTTAGCTGTGATTTCCGCCTTAGATTTTATCTATCTATCAACGTTGCGCAATCGAGCTACTCTGGCATAATTTTCAGAGAGGACACTGGGATGCACTTCCTTCCGGGATCCACAGAACAGTGTTACCAGCCCCGAAGGCAAAGACCCTAGGATTGAGTCTTAGTGGCGGGCGCACAAGTAGCCCTTCCCGGTGGAATAAGAAAAACTTGGCCCACTTTCCTCTGGGGCCGCGCCCTACCGGCCTTGCACCTCCGCATCAGTAGATGAAGCCAGACTGTGTTGCTGGCCGTCTTCCGGGTCGTGGAATCACCCCGGGAATGCCTACAAACGCGTGACGTCATCAGCCGCGAGGCGCGCTTGTGGCGCAAGAAACTTAAGACACCAAACACCGTGAAAGTGCTATTATGCAGATCCTAAGCAACAACAACAGTAGTAATCCAACTTCACTACAGCGTCGACAACAGTTAAAAAAAAAATGCAAGGCAAGCCATACGTAGATTCATAGGTCGCAGATTACCAGCGTTCCTCCCGGTCATATCAGGTATATCAAGGCAGCGTCAGTAACGGGACTCCTACTAGTAAAGCACTGTTGGGTTCCACCCTTAGTCAACCAAGAAACACACTGCATGGCGGTCCTTAGTTCCTGCGGAATCTGGAGAAGAATCCACCCTTGGGGCTAGACATGGGGTAGGATGTTGTCGCTCCAGACAAGCGATCACGCCTGCGCCCGAAGCAAACGGTGCATCCAGCCAAAAGGAGGAGGATGAAGGAGACAAAGGTCAACCAAAAACCTATGGTTCTCGTCAGCACAGAAAGGCTTCATCGCGAACGAGCGGAACTAACCTGGAGCAGTGATCGTCTCGCCGCCATAACCGAGGTTACCCATCTCATTCTTGACGTAAGCAAACAATGCGATATCGATTGCGAACGCGATCAGAGTGAGGAGGGCAGCAAGGAAAGATGTGAGGGAAGCAAAGAGTGTGACAGTGATATGCTGCGAAAGAGAGAGCAACAACGCAACAAAAGTTACAGCCGCGGCTACAGAGTGCATTGCGAGGTCACGTGATTAAAAAGCGGGTAATATGGGTTTGAGTACGGAACACGCACCGACAGGATGTACGGCCAAACCACGCGTCCACGAAGAGCCGATGGTGATTGAGTTGTTTTGAGGGTTGACAATGGAGACAGAATAACCATGGCCTGGATAGATGTACGTGAGCGAACCACCCCATGAACATTTTGCGAGCGCAGCTCACCAGCGTCGTTGCAAACCCGGCTTCCGCTCGCAATGTCATAACAATAAGTCCTATGCAAAGTTGAGTTCGAGGCACGCCTTCGAACAGGATAATCACCTACCATATACCAAACTAGCGCCACATGGCCAACACCATAATCAGCTGCTGATCAAATGGAGAACCCTAGACTTGAAAACTCACCCTGATCTGCGTCATGGGCTGCTGGCCAGATACCTCAAGACCGCCATCGGTGTGCACCCGGGCGATGTCCATCGCCGAGAGATATGGTAACGATATTGAGACAATGAACAGGAGCACAAAGGCAGAGAAGAGGAAGAAGACACCAGGGATGCAGTATGCACGCGACATTTTTGGAACGGTTATTTGCTGGTGTAGTACTTGGCTCAGCGTTGGCAAAGACGATGGCACGTTGGGAGAGCAGTTAAGAGGGGGGCAGACGAACTCGAGGCGAACAACCCGTCCATTGCTACTTACCTTTTTATGCTCAATTTGAAAATCAGGGTAAAGCGGAGCCAAGCGGGTGTTCTTATTTCTTCCGCATGGGCGTTAAACTGGACACAGCCTAGCGTCATCGATACCCAAAATAGTAACTTTTCGCCAACCTTATGCCCATTAATGCCAGTGGACCATGGTCTCGAAGGCTCTCCACAACGACCAGGAGTTCTTGTTGCGCCGATTGGGTGTTATCGGGATGTGTATTTGTTTTCTCTACTTCTTGGTGCTACTCATTTGAAGCAAGCTCCACTCTTCATTCTTGTTAAAACTTCTAAGATGTCGCTCACGGATGCATGGACACCGAGTCATGAAAACTTCGCAGGCGCCCGGGAACCAGCAACCAAGAACGTGTACGGTAACTCTAATTCCCAGCGTCTAACTACAGTACCATAGCAATTCATATCATTCGCCAGTAGTTCGATTGTTGAGCTTTACCAGTTCGATCCTTCGTCGTGTGGTTGATTATTCATGGATCTACTTGTTCGGCCCTAACAGAAAACTGGCTTTCCGAGATAAAGAATGTGGTAGCTCGGTGTTCTGTCTAGATGTCACCTCGTACTCTGAACTAGGATACTGATGTCTTCCAGAACACAACTGGATGTTTTCCAAGGTTTTTCATCAATAGTCGTGAGTTTATCTCACTTTTCTCTCTCTCAGAGCTGTCTCAAGTTGTCACGCTGGCTAAAGTAATATGACTTGGTCAGAAGGCTGAAGCTTGCTGGTTCGTCGGTACCAGAAAAGAAACCATCACCTTCGCGTCAATTGACTACGCAAGCATGCTAATACAGACAAAGAAGGGTTCAACGTTTAGGGGTCTTGCATGGCGCCTTTGTTTCTCGTTCAGAACCATTGGAATTTCACAGCCAGGTGGTTCTCAAACGCTCGATCTAGTTGGCTCTACACCTTGAACCTGTGCATTGGGCCACCAATACGGTTTACCCAAGCAAAGACCAAGAGCCGACGCACATACGGTGCATGCATCTTTCCTCTTCAGGGACGACTTCTATGGTCACAGTGGATGATTAACATCGATTACAATTCGTGCTCTCCACCTCTAGCTCCACATCGTTTATTGGGAAGCGGTCTCCGCCGATGCCCAAGCTAGCTGAGGGAGCTATTCAGTTCACGGAGAACTCAAGATGGTTGCCCCACTCGACACCACCTGGACGGCGAACTCCATCATATGGAAATTGATTGCTCTTTTTGTAGTTGTGATCCGCCAGAAGTATCAATATTGTTACATATAATACAGAGCCGGCATGTCACGGTGCGCGCCCGTTTGAGTCATACACCGGGCTCTGGCAAATTCCCTGGTTTCTTAGGATCCGACTTCCTTTCGCGTTTTCTTTGTCGTACGAAACCGTAAATCTCAAAGCTCCATGTCTGCTGAGCAAGCGAAAGTCAACCTGCCAGAAAGCTTGGTCCTTTCTCCAGTACGGGGCGGGGACTCGGACTCGCCCACCCTCGAAGGAGTGCAGCTAGCACAGCGAAGTTTTGGGCCTCTCTTGTCTCCTGTCGCTGCAACGCAGGTGCAATGGGCAGCATATACCAAGCACCGTCAAGAAACGAACGCAGCGTACGGCAATTTGATAAAAAGGCCCAAGCGGTCGATAAAAACCGCTCTAGCTGCCGTAGAAATGGATATGGGATTGGCGGACGGGACCCTTCGGAAATGCGTCTCAATCCTAGCGAGGGATATGCAGATGGATGATGACGGTGTAAGTCCCTCCTGTGATACTTTGCGTGTCTTACCTGACGATATTTTTTGAACTAAAGCCCCGCGATGCAGATACCCTTGTCCGGGTATATTCGCCAACAGCACCTATGTACATTGATGTTCATATCAAGTACCACTGCCGCCCCCGTTCCACGGAGGTCGAGTGGTTCTACTCGATTGGATACAAGATCCAACGCCGCATTACTTCTACCACTAGCTCATCCGGGGCCAAGGATTATGTCACCAGTGGTCCGCCGTCCATGTGGCACACTCGCAATGGGTGGCAGCCTATCTGCTGGGGGTATTTCGACGACTCGGACGGAAATTACGGGAGGGATTGGCGCAGAGTCGAGGTAGGGGGGTTGGAGCTTTATAAGGAAGGCGTCCTTGACATCTACGAAGCAATGTTTGGGGCCTTGGAAGAGCCAGATAGCTCGGACGAGGCAGCAGTCCTCGAATACCGGGAAAAATTGGTTCTGGGTGTGCGCCTTCTACTTGCTGCGCTGGGAGTCGATTATAGGATTGCCTGCACTGATGAAGAAGAGGACGAGAGACCGGATGATTATATGCTGGAAGGATTGTCGGATAGGTGGATCGCTCGTGGAGTACGCAAAGCGTGCGGATTTCAGTTGAAGAAGGACCCTGATGCGGAGAAACATGGAAAGGAAGAACGCGAGGAGGAGGCGAAGGGTGACGAAGACGAGGACGAGGACGAATTTTATGGAGATTCTGATGAAGGTTACTGGTGAATGTTCATACAACAAGTCCGTCTGGAAAGATAGGGACAATAATAGTTTTCCCTGTGCTCGTCTCAGTTTCCCTTTCAAAAGTGAGTTACCTCGGATGTGCGAGTTTTATAGGAGCCATTAAATTACCCCGGACCAATCCGCTTGCAAAATTGAGCCAAGTAGTAAGGAACCATCCGATGTCGGTGCGGTCGTCTTGATAACTGGACTGGTCCCAATTACCACAACTACTTCGATGGTATAAGAAACAAGTGGATCGCTGACCATATGTCTTACCAGTCCACCACCTCGTAAGTCATGATTTCACTTCCTGCTCAGCCCATCAGTGTGCCCGCCATGACCCCCGGACGCTCCTACGAAACCAATCCCTTCCAATCACCAATCAAGGGTTCCATATTCACATCACCAGTAGCCCTAGACACCGAAGCTCGCCAGGGAAACATTCTTGCGACAGCTTGCCTACTTCTCGAACAACTTCAAGAGCTTGAAAGCATGTGCTCTACCACCGAAGACCGCCTCCAGCGAAAGCGCCAGACTCTGAAGGAACTGGAAGATCTCATTTCAGAGTCAAACGCGGATGTCTCAGGCAGCCCAGCCTGTCCAACGAACACACCCGTCTCCAATCGCTTTGTACGCCTGACGTCGCCTCGCCTTCGGGGTCTCTTTGACCTGCGTGGCCCAAGTCGCATCAACTGCGATGGTCTACAGACTGTGTTCGATTACTCGCCGGAGAACGGTGCCAAAGGGGACTCTGGTGAAATTCAAGAACCTGGAGACCATAAGGAGGAGTGGGTCGACGACAATGAAGAAGCGCCACTGTGCCCTTTTGATGATAAATATGAGCTGGAAGAAGACGTGAAGGAGTCGCTAGCAAAGACCCCCAGCCCTGAGAAGGGTTTACCTTTGCTTCCGTTCGGGCCAGCCGGGTTTTCAGCGACCAAGAAATTCGCGACCAAACTGCATCTTCAAAGCCAAGCTATATCACTCAAGAACGACACCGTCGGATCAGAAATGGACTCTCCGCTGTCCAGGAAAGCAGATCGCGACGGTTCCCGCGTCCTTGCACGCAAGTCTTCCAATAGGCGCCACCCGAGCGTGCGCAGCGTAAAGACGTTCGAATCTGCTTCAAATATGAAGAGTAAAGGAACAATGCGCCGTGGCTCGTGGAAGCGAAGTATCATGGAAAATGCCAGAGCGAAAGGGGGATTGCGAAAGGCCTCGCCTGCGAGTGAGAACGTAAACAGCCAGAAGGAGAAGAGGAAAGGGCGTTGGTCGATCTATTCGGTGTGCTCGGAACTCGGCTTGAATATGTCTCGTCGCGATGCTTGATTTACGTTTGTGGGCACCCTGTAACACATGCCAGTTCTGCTTTTCTAGTACTAGAGCCTGCGTCAAGGGTCGCACACACGTGCAGGGCACGTTTTGATGAGGAGAGCCCTTGCTGACGCCAACTTCACCGCGACCCGAAGATCGGGACACCTACCATGACTTGGGTGGCCGTCCCAGGTGGGACGACTCAGATTTGTTCAACATCGGTTAATCTGGAAGACGGTGTTTGGCAAAGGCTTTGGAAACAAACAAAGCCACAGATGGTAATCTTTCGATTCCAGGCTGGTCCACAACTTCCGTGTCTCAGGCAACAGAATCTGCGCACTCTGTGTGCCCTTCAACCCGATCGTTGAACCGCCCCTAACGCTACGGTGACCCGGAACCAAAGAGCACAGACCACCCCGGGGAAGAGAACTATGGCGACGTTACCGCCCGGGCCCGCGGGGTGGGAAGTTGCCACCGCGGATGCGCCTACTTATAGTACTACTATATTGTGGTTACTCCGAACCACAGAATTCTTGCACGCGTTCTGGCGAGAAATGCGGAAATTAACTCAAGGCGAAGCTTGCTTCCGACTGGATCTTGTTGGCACTCTTGGGCCGCAATTTCGAAGCCCTAAAGCTTCCCTCAGGCTGGGCTGCGTGTGGAGTGCATGGCTTGGGTGAGCACTTTTCAAGTGTCTGAGTCAACAAGCAGCATATCCTACTCTTCCTTGGGCTGGCCATTAGTTGCTGTAGAAGAATTCATGCTTCGTCAGGCTTCACGTCCGGGGTTGGGTAGTTGGTGTTATATCCTGGTATGGTGATTGACCTCGACAAACTTACACCTTACCCCTTTCCTGGATATAGTTTGCCTGTTCAGGTGGTCACAAAGGGCCAATCTTCAAGCTTAACCTACGTTATTCCTCTCAGAAGTTCGGAGTAGGCCAAGATATGTGCTCGTCAAGGCGATTGTTGCCGATTCTTGATTTCTGTTTGTAGCACGACACAGGTTAATCATCGAGGTGCGGGGTTGAGGCGGCCTGAGAGACCTCGACTATCAATGGTTGTAGCCACCTGTGCACTGTAGCTCAGATTTCAAATTATAGGTGCATCAGTGACATTGCCCTTGATTATCACGGTCCTTCAAGCTCAGAATAGCCCCTGATGGGTGCCCACCTTCCGATATGGGTTCGCATCACAAGCCATGTGGTCGCATCTGATTGGACAACCACAAGTAGGTTGCATCCAACAACAAACAAATTTGCTTGGTCTTGAGGGGCCATGTATGCGATGAACTCCTTTGAGTAGCTTGAGGGCTCAACTTCTAGGGTATAAAGGGCTGTTAGGCTGCTTTACTCCCATGCCCACTGGCACTCTCGGTCACCTATGGCATATCGCTTGTCGCCATCGCCTCTTGCATCCCAGACGTCCCTGCCCCTCAGAAGTTCGCCTCATAGCAGAACACCTTCTTTTGATTACCAGCCAGTTCCTCGGCACACGTCTGGAGCACAGCAGCATTCTCCTCTGTCACCTGTATCACCTCTCCCACCACAAAGTACGTAGATGATGCTCTGAAGACCTCTTGGGCTTCTCACCGACCATGCATTACATGTAGCTCTTGATCGCGATGATCAAGCCCTCTTATCGTCCCCACCAGGACCCCACGTGCGGAAGCAGGAGCACGCCTTTCTGGTGTCGGGATTTTCCCTGTTACACTGGGTCTGCTACGTCTTGCATTGGCTCTTGGTAATCATGCACGCCGTGCTTCTGGGAATGCTTTTGACAGGCGTTGACCATCGCGTCACGATTTCGCCAACCAAGGCCAATTTCTATTCTGTATTGCTAACCGTTGTTCAACAGACATTCTTCACTGTAGGTACCGCCAAAGGTTTTCGGAACTGTGCTGACTGTATTTCTGCAGATATACCAGGGTGCACTTGTCGTTATCACACAACAGCTTGCGTTACGCAGCAATCTACTGCGTCGACAAACGCTGACTGCTCTGCACGATAAATCCTCTGCCTGGGGTGGGCTTGGCGCTTCCATTCTTAGCTTATGGCGACAGGGGTCGATGCCCACCGCCGTATACGGAACGCTTTGTGTCGTCCTGTATCTCGTGTCCATATCTGTCCTCCATGTTTCATCATCCTCTCTTGTCGATATCGAGACATATAACAACAACGTCCCATCGCTCGTCAAGACGAATCTTGGAGTTCCGAACATGACCGCCGTGATGGAAGCATTCGACGATCAAAGCTGGGATAATGTAGCTGTGGTAGCCAGCGCTATCGGACAGCTTCCGGAGACGTTTAATTACGGTGTAGCCGGTAACACTGTATACGACACCCTCACGGACACTTCTGGAGTAGGAAATGTGACAGTCAACGCGACCACGTTCACAGTCAAGTGCTATTCAGCCAACACCGCCCAAATTCCATTCGATTCCAGCTCTGTCAACATTGTTTGGGGTGACTTCACGACGTTCTTCACAATCTTTCCGCTATGTAAGTTGAATCTATCTTGGTAATATAACGCTGAACAAGTCAAAAGATGAAGGGGCACTCTGGTTTGTTGACGGACAATTGGAAGGACCCGTGAAGGTCTGCTTGCGATCCGCACACTTCGTACCAACTTCATTGATATGTTTCACCAGGGTCGACTGCTTTCATTCCTTTCATTCCCTCCAATATACGACTCGAATGGCAGCAATGGCACCATGTTTCCTGTGATAGGAACTGTTTGTGAGCACGCGCTTTCGGAGAGATGATGCAGCACTCTGACAATAATGCCAGACCCTGCAATCCACAACATAACAACCATTGATGGAGTTAATGTAACTCAAGGTCCTTGGAATTATACAATAGCTAGCGACTTGCAAGCCACGACGTGTTCGTTGTCCTACACCACCCAAACCGCAGTTGTAGACTCCCAGACCAACGCCCTCTTAAGTGTGGCACCTTCTGCTGACCAGGCGCCTTCCGCATGGACGCAGAACACGAACTTGAACTCCACCGGATATGATCCAATGATCGATTGGGTTTGTGTCCAATATTGCACAATGGCCGGATGACTGAGGCTGACGGTTTCCTGTTGCAGTTCTGGACGGCGTTTGAGTCGAGCAGCGCTACGACGTTACTAGTTTCGCCTTCGATACTGTGTTCTAATGCTTACTACGCCTGTCAGTTATCACTCTTGAATTCGTGCGTAGAACACCGCTTCTACTCCATTTCGCAGCTCACGGATTTTCCGCTATAGTCGGCTGCTGAGCATGCTTGGCCTGGAAATCAACCCGATGACATATGTAGTTGACGGTCAGAATGCAAATATCACCACCCCAGCAAAATCAAACGCGACTCTGTCCCAGCTAGAGGAGATGTTGGGCATGCTTGCCGCAGAGATGATCTGGACTGGTGGGTGGATCCATAGAAGCATTCCAACACCTCTCTCAATCCAGGAGCAGTCGGTCACATCAACAGCACCGCGTCAAGTTTGATCCAGCTCACGGGGGAAGTGGAAGTTTCCAAGACCGTCTTGAGCTCTCGGCTCAATGTTGGTCATTTCCTATCGACACTCGATGACTGACTCAGTGAAACTAACCGTTCCTTCCATGCGTCTAGTTCAATATAGTGCCAGTTAGGTGTCTCGTACTTGTTTTGTATTCGCAAATTTGACCAACGGTTTACAGGTTTGCGTTGGGCTCTGCGTGTCGATATTTCTTCTCCTCTTAGCCCACATCTTGACTCGCACCGCGGCTCAAGCGGAAGATAATCATACACCGGGTAATGCTGGGATACTCCAGCTACTCTGGCTATTCTCCCGCCAACCAGGTATCAGAGAGTCTCTCTACGATGTTGATGAGCCATCAGAGGAACAGCTGCGGAAGGCAGGCCTAGTGAATGTGCAAGCTGTAGATAGCCACGAACTGATGGACTTCGGAAAGAGATGAGCCATGCGTAGCATTTAGTTGTTTTAGGCGTTACTGGGGATTATGGATGTCTGGAGCTTCGGATTGTCAATAATAGGGACTATATCTTACGGACACAGCGATTTGGTTGTCAGTGCGGGAATGACAATAGCTAAGCTCTTTGCCCCCCTGGCGCGAGCGTTAACGCCAGTTCCGCATCCACAAGCTTGACCCCGGGGTTAAGAGTCAAGCCAAACCCTGGTTTATCAAGCATAGTCGCATCGATTTTTCCATCCACGGGGAGCGGTTCATCAAGGAATAGCTTCCCAAAAGTAGGCAGAACAGACTTTCCATCAGGGGCGTTACAAACGATCTAAAATATTGGAGTTATATCGGGAGTTCCATTGAAAAGGCCAACCTTACCAACCTCAGCGAATGGCGTATTCGTTTGACTGAGCGCAAAATGATAGCTGTAGCAACTCGAGGCATGAGGGACGACGGGTATGTCGTATGCAGCAGCGTGAGCACTAATCTTCAGCAATTCCGTAAGGCCGCCGACCCATGTTACGTCTGGCTGGAGGATGTCAATGGAGCCCGTCTCGATGAGTTTGCGAAATCCATAACGCGTGTATTCGTGCTAGCCAACCTATAAGCACAAGTTGAACCAGCTCAAAAGACGGAGTTTACCTCGCCCGTCGTCCACTTTACTTGGGGCAGCGCTGCCTTCAAACGTTTGAATCCTTCCTCATCGTCCGGATGCAACACTTCTTCCCACCAGTTGATGTTCAAGTGGAGACACTTAGTTGCGAGCTCAATAGCATATTGAACATTTAAGCTCATGTAGCAATCCACCTAAATAGAGTCAGAAACATTCGGGCTGAGTGACGAGTAGTCGAACAAACCATGATCGGGAACTCGGGACCAACTCTTCGACGGTGGTCCGCCAAAAACTCATAATTCTTCTGCAGTCCATTGGGCTCTTCGGGTCCGTATTGCAGAGGAACCTTACCTCCCCAAAAACCCAATTTCTTGGCTTCGTCAGGCAAGGGACCTGTGCTATAGAGGCTCAAGAAATCTTTGGTCTTTCCTCCGATGAGCTTATAGACGGGCTCTTGTCGTATTTTCCCGAGGAGGTCCCAGATCGCAAGGTCAACGCAGGATATGACGGCGATCGGAAGTCCCTTCCTGCCGTAAAAGAGGGAGGCTCGATACATCTGATCCCAAAGCATATTGGTGTCGCGAGGATCTGCCCCTAGGAGAAAGCGCTTGAAATGGTTTTGAACTATCCAGCAGGCAGGAGGCCCTCCAAGACCGGTGGCAAAGCTACGCCGTCGGTCAAAAAAATGCAATTCTTCGAAGATAGAGTCGTTTACCCTGTTGTACCATCGGACGCGTGTATCTCCACGCAGAATGTTCCCAGTACATTTATGCCCCATTGGACGCGGGACGTCTTATATTCAGAGTAGCGTGACCTGTCTCGCAGGTACCTCTAAGGGCTACTCGGGCAGTACAGTACGACGATGACGACTTACATCGGGTTTGCAATTGGACTGTCTATGATCCAATGACCTCGGTTCTGGGAGTGATAGTCCGCACCATCGCCTTCCTGGAAATACAGCCCGCGTCAGTCGGTACCCACCCCATACAGGTTTATGTACGAAACCAACACTGTCTACTAGGTAGGTTTTGACCGCAGTGATACTGGGAAACTCTCTAGGCTTGGAAGTCATTGGAACGCACTGGGGAACAGATACGTCGCTGTGAATGCTAGGAGCTGAATATTGTTCACGGGCATGTGGGTGAGCTCCTTGATATGCGCCATATTAATCCCTGGGTCAATTGGCACGAGTTTGGGGCCCTGTTAGAACAATATTGCTTCGTGTGTGGTCATGGGTACAGTTTGAGTCTCGACGGTCCGCTTAGCGAACTAAACTTTCTGGTCACATTGTCTGGCAAGGATCGATTTCGCTGAGATTGAATTCGAGAGATTCGGCTGTCCCTTCTAGAACTTGGCCTTCTCCGAGTCTCCCAACCAAGTCCATCCAGCTCGCGTACTTACTGATTCGCTGATTAGTTTGGGCTGCGCAGGGCCCGTGATGTGCGCTGATAAAGTGATCTGTGAGCATGTGGTGGCACCACTCCCGTCGCGATATTCGCAAAATTGTTCTTCAAGCTCCCCGAGGCATGCCAGTCATCAGCTGGTGTGGAAATGTTGTGCGCGTGCCCGGATCACGCGTCAGGTGCGCCTCGGGAAGCGTTCAACGCCATCAACACCTTCCCCGGGCCGTTGGGGTGTTGGAGCGAACGCAGTTATTACTGCGAGGTCATCTGACACTTCTTGCGCTTCATATGATTTGTGCCTTGTGGGGTGTGGTGGTTGACTCTTGGACTTCCTCAAGTTCTAAGACTCGAACTTTGATCTGCACTTTTAACGATGTGGAACACATCACTCAGAGGCAAGTCGCTGGTATGGGCTATTACAGGTGCGTACGGCTACAGATGCAGACAGTCTTCTTCGGACTGAATCGGGTCATAGCTTGTTGCTGTCAAGGATTCCTACTCCTTGGTTATGACCAAGGTGTCATGTCTGGCATCGTGAGTACATGCAGTAACGCTCCATGCCCACTATTTCATGCGTATCATTCGAGATTGGAGCCAATAATCAGTTCGGGAAAGACTTTGGTGAACCTGATCCTTCCACTCAGGGTCTTATTGTGAGTGTTCTTCGTATCTGCCAGATATTGAGCTACAAGGAAGGCAACCTACGCCTTACAGGTAGCTATCTATGTGTGTGCACCTCCCATGCATAAGTGGAACCCATCTAAGCCCTGGTAATCAGGATATTGGATGTGCCGTGGGCAGTCTCGTCGTCTTCGTCTTTGGCGAATCCATAGGTAGGAAGCGCATGATTATGTCTGGAGCTTGTACGATGCTCGTCGGAACCGTAAGGTCTTAATAGCTTTGACCGCTTCCCATTTGAACAACCTTTGGACCCCTTGCAGGCCATCCTTACCAGCTCAACAACACGCGCTCAATTATACGTCGGTCGCATCGTTACCGGCATCGTATGTGACCATGACTGATTGTTTCATGGGTGTCTGACTCAACGTGCCACGATTTGCAGGGAAACGGTTTCAACTCGTCCTCCATACCTGTGTACCAGTCGGAAACATGTAGTGGACATATTCGTGGAACCTTAGTCTGTCTCAACTCCACGGTAACAATCGTCGGTCTTGTGATCGTAAGCCTGTCTCTTCGTTTATATGTTCTCGTGCGAACTAACAGTTTGTTCTCGAAGGCTTATTGGCTCGACTACGGCCTTTCTTTCACTAATGGCCCTGTTCAATGGCGACTCCCAATTGGCTTCCAAGCTGTCTTTGCCTTGTGTTTACTCATCCAGGGTGCCGTGCTTCCCGACTCACCTCGCTGGCTTATAGCCCACGGGCGCGCGGAAGAGGGTGCCAGAGTCTTGGCGCAACTTGAAGATAAGGACTCGCCAGACCACCCTGATGTGATCGAGAAGCTGAAGGAGATCGAGCTTTCGCTAGCGCAGGAAAGTGCTGGGGGTAAGTCACTTTCGCATCATACGCAAGTCTCCCACGAACGAACGTGCACCCCGGTCCCCTAGGTCCTTTCCGTTATAAGGAGCTTATTCAAGGAGGACCACTTGGAAATCTGCGTAGGATGTGTCTCTGTGCTGGCGTCAATATAATGCAGCAATTTACTGGGTATGTCCGCGTTAGTTCCTGCCTCCGTAATGTAAACTGAAGTCATGTTTCTTAGAGCTAATATGATCAAGTGAGTGAGCCTCATCTGTCAGTCCACCCGAACGCGTGAGCGTGATGCGTTTGCTTAGCTACCTTGCGCCTATCGTCTACCAAAACACTATGGGACTCTCTCGTGAACTCTCTCTCATTCTTGGGGGGTGCACGGCAATCACATACATGATTGCATCCTTTATACCCCTTTGGGTGCGTTTCAGTCCCTCACCGATATGCCACGTCCGAACTGACTGACTGGTCCCTTGAGACCGTCGACCGATATGGACGGAGAGTTCTGTTAATGACCTCAGCGACCGGCCTGTCGATCTGCTTCATTCTCGCAGCCGCTCTGTTGTCCACGGGTAGCAAGCCCGCTGCGTACGGTGCAACAGCAATGGTGTTCATCTTTCAAATATTCCTCGGGATTGGATTTTTGCCGGTTGTGAGTCACTCACCTGCGGCACTAATGGCAGCGTACTTATCACTTCTCACCTCAGCCCTGGCTATACCCCGCAGAGGTAACGTCCATCTGTGCTCGCGGTCGCATAGTATTATTGACACGCAGTAGATATCTACGACGCGTATCAGAGCTCGCGGTTCCTCGCTGTCATCGTTTGTAAATTGGCTTTGCGTATTTACCGTAGGCAAGTGGTCGTTTCATCTCATACTCGAATGTCCGGGACCAACCCTGCCTGCTACAGTGCAAATCACTCCTCCAGCGATAGCGAACATAAGCTGGAGAGTTTTCATCATTTTCGCAGCATTCAACGCGCTGTGGGTCCCAATTGTGTATTTCTTTTTCCCAGAGACGAAAGGGCTGGAGCTCGAGGACGTGGACCACATCTTCGAGAAGGGAGGTATTACAGGCGGGGTCTGGGAGAGTAAAGGTGGGATTACCGTGGAGAGGAAACGGGCAACAGAGGATGTTGAAGTGAGGGAACTGAAAGAAAAGGAGCTCAACGGTCTTTAACTAATTCACCTCCCCATTAACCCTTCCATTCAGTCGTTGGTGGGTGTTGTAGGTGAACCAGTGTAGGGTAGCGCACCTTGGACTCTTGGAGCCTCTCAGTCGAGTCAGGAAGTTAACCAGAAATCACTCTTCCTCAGAGTTGTGCATGGCTTTTCTACCCAGCCAAGGGGAGCGCGATGTAGCTACGGTGTGATAACATAGAATGTGTATGCAGGGCGAAGTAAGATGGTAAGATATAAGTAGACTAGAACAACGTCATCTAGAAGTCCCTTTCTGTACGTTGCGACTTTCTGGCGAAAAGGGGGCCCACTTGCTTCGGGCTCTGCCTAGGTTTGGCATACCTGAGGAAAATTTGCCGGCCAGTAGAGTCCCTTTGACGGTCGAGAGCTTCCAAAGCCGCCATTGAGAGCTCGACATTGTTAAACTGGATGAAAGCTAATGTTTGGCCATCTGTCTGTCTTTTCACTAGGAAGAAGGTCAGTAAACTTGACGTATGGTTTGCACAATCGTAGAGTACTCACCAAGGCGGACCTCCCGGATATCTTTATCGAAATCTTTGAAGAACGCCCATGCATCAGATTCTTCACCGTGGAAGGGCCCAATCAACAAAGTATCACTAGGGTCAGCGGGTGGCCTTATGATAGTGCTGTCTTTCTTCGCATATTGTAAGAAGATTTGCCGGTCAGTGATGAAGATGGGGTCCTCATTGTGGGCATTGAGGAAACCAGTAGCTTCCTCAACGGACGCGAACTGCAAGAAACCTGCTCCACGAGGAATCCCAGTTTGCGTAGTCACTGGAGAAAGGATGGACGGTGAGCCAAGCTAGTCTTTCCTTTGGAAAATCGTAGACTTACACAGTTTGACTGCAACTATTGTTCCAAACTGGGAAAATGCTTCCTTGATCTGCTCACCAGTTACGGAGAACGGAAGGTTTCCAAGGAAGACAGTAGCGGATGGCCCTGGCTGGTCCTCGTTTAGCATATTGTCGGCGCGTAGTATTGGTGCAAAAGAAAAAGATCGTTTTGCACAAGTAGGTGCCGCAAGTACAACCGGAGGTTTAGCCAGGCGCAGAACGCTCAGCGAACGCGAGCCAAGCTGCGTCCTCCATGCCGTGGACAGTGTAAGGGTACCGGAGCGGGAGACAGCTCTGGAGAACATGATGCACGACGACGAAGATGGTGGTGGTTTCGGAGAGGCCTGCAATTGCAAAGGTCTGAAAGCACTTTGACAGTTTTGTTGCGCTCCAAAATTTGCTCGCGTGTATTTCCGCTCGTCACGCATCGCGTTACGTCACATTCGTGACACTAACATAACCATCCCGAACCAGGTTGGGGAATGCAAGTAGACATAAAATTTGAAACGAGCAAGTGTATAGGTAATCTTGCGAAAGAATGTGTAGACAAGAAGTGGCCCAAATTCGAGAGCCAACTGTAGTTGACAAAGAAAGCAACAAAAACTATCAACACGAAGAACAACCCGTCGCAGAAACAGTCCATTACACCCCAATACCTAGATCACATCTCAATACATACACCAAACCGCCACTTTCATAGTCGTTTCAGAGCCTTTTTTCGCTTCTCCATTCCCGATACACCCGACGCTGCGGATCTTTTCACGGCTTTCGATGCTGTAGACGCCGCACTTGGTGTCCCAGCTACGTTTGAGTCTGCGGTAGACAGAGGCGATGGCGACGTCACGCGTTCTTTGCTGTCCTTACTTGAGATAGATGACGACGAGAGAGATGTTGTTGGCAGGGTGTTGGCGGGTGATGACTGGAGAGGCTGTGAGGGTGGTGCTGGGGATGCCGATTTGCGTGGTGAGGACGGCGAAGGTATTGTTAAAGCGTGTGCGGGGATCGGCGCGGCTGGGGTGGTCGTAGGTAATGAAACAGCAGACTCCGTGTCTTCCGATGCGAGTGTTTCGAATTCTACAGGTTTAGTGCGTGGTGTGGCATGCACGCCCGTGATAAGTTTCGCTCGTGAGCAGTAGCTATCATAATCCTCCAACAGGAGTTTCCCAGCTTCCTCGTCGAGAGCAGATTCAGGATTGGGATAGATCAGGAGACATTTTACGGTGACAAGGATATGTCCGATGCCGTATGTTGACTTCCAGTCTTTCTTCAGCGTGTTAACACAAATTTCGCCGGCAGACGATACATTTGGATGGAATATCTTGGTGGCAAACCAGCCTAGGAAACGTATCATGAGTGTAAGTAACACAGAACGGGACTGGGAACAAACATTTCGGAGGTGCAGAGGGGAATTCGTCCGTGAACTTAAACCGTACTCGGAAGTATCCTCCGGCGTATGGTGTACCCTCTGTGGCACGACCCAAGATCAGTCTCGCGGGGAATGAGGTGACACTGCTCCTTCGTACCTGGTCCCTCGATGATACCCGTCACATCAAGCATGTTCTCGTCACTGGTCACAATACGGATCCCTTCTGGAGGGCTATTCTTCAACTCAGTAAGTTCACGCATCAAGCGGCGCATTGCGGCGGGTGTTAGGGGCTACATTAAATTGTCGAAAAGATTAAATTCATGAGCGGAGATCAGGGCCAGTTCGACGTACCATGATAGACTTCGAGCGCTTCAGCAACCTGTGATGTTGTCAATTGGCTGACTGGGGGCAGTGGTTGGAAAGAAGATTGGCGTTTCGAACTCCGCAGAGCCTGTGGTTATCACGTGAGACAAAGTAAGTCACGTGGTTTGAAGTCCTAACCCTAGGATAGGGCTCCGTGAATAGAACGGCGAAACATAACGCCCGCCCAGGAGAAGGGGATGTTACTAGTACCTCTACATTCCCGCCTGCACAAGAGGTCAAGCTGGGGGGAAGCCGGGGTCCTCAGGAGGTGGGCGCCTGATATGAGAGCTAGAATGCGTCAAAACAAAAATAAAATAGCTCAGCAGCTCAGGGAATACAGCAGAAATAGACTATAGTTGCAGCGACAGAGGACATGGGTATCATCAGTCTGAAAGTGCGGCCAGGTAACTCTGGCGGTGATGTAAAAATCAGTTCACAAATTCGCAGCAGGCTCAACATGTGGCACTCACCTCCCTTTCCTCCAAAAACTCCAGGTACGTCAAGGCAACAGCTATCCAGAAACTAGTGTCAATACCTAACATACGCTCCTCTGCACGATCTATCTCTAGCAAGCCGGTCACAGATCGAACTGTCAAAACCGGTGTTCGATCATGAAACGTAAGAAGTGGAGTTGGAGCCTGTGGGATAAGCTGCGAGAGGCGCTGTCGGGGCTGTGATGGCCCCGCGGATTGCTGGACGTCCCCTTGTTTACCCAACGGACATAGTGTGAACGAAGACGAGTGTGATGGTTTATGGTTCTGAAATATCGAAAGGGCGCGCGAAATGAATGATGGCTGTTCACCGGGCTGCGGACCAGGCACATGCGCGTACGAGTGCGGAGCGAGCAGGAACTGTGTGATTTTCGTTGGGGTCGGTTTAGGCGCGCGCTTGAGGGCTTTGGTAGGCATTGGCCCGATCTCGTCTAGCTTTGCGTTGATTGATTGAGGGGAGGGAGGTGTAATGATGATCGGTGCGGCAGGTGGTGTAGGAGGGTACGAGTGCACGGCAGTAGCGTCAGAAGCTACGCTGTCCGTGGAAGACTTTGCGCTGCTGGCTTCAGATATTGAGGGAGGTGGAGGGTAGACATTCGTGCGACATGAGAGACTTAATGCAGCGTCTACAAAGTCAGGAGACGATCGAGGTACGGGGAGGAGCGGGATGAATACTCCTGGGGGGAATGTTGGTGCACGGATGCGGATGTACCACCCTCGCTTTGGGCGATGGATCGTCCAACAGATGGTCGAGGTTTGGTTGTGCTGCAAGAACGTAAAGATACTTCATGGGTCAACTGGTATCTGAAACGTACCACAACATGTTCTATGATCTCTTCGTCGGACAGGAATCTTTCCTTTATCTTCTGTGAGGTCCAAGTAGCAGAGAAACACGTAGGACTACGCACTTTATAGAAGCTGACTTTGTCTGAGCCCTCCTCGAGTACATGGACTCGCAAGTCGGATATCACATCGGAGCTAAGCACCAACAAACATATCAATGATATTCGGAAACCGAAAGAAGAAACCCTGAGTGACGCTAACCTCTGTACCACATATCTGGCAAGATTCGGATTGTGAATATAGCTCTGCATTGTGATAATAACGGCCTGAATTATGTTTTGAGTCTTCAAGGAGCAACTGACTGAACAGATGGTGGGTTTCAAAAGACCACGAGCCGCCGTACTTCACCACAGGGTCCGGGACTCCAGGCAAGCTCCAGGCGGTCGCGACGGGGAACCTAGAGCTTGATCGAGGTGGCTGTGCACCATAATAACTTCTTTCCTGTAACCTGTTCCCCGACTCCGAGGACTAGACCCTAGTGCAACTTGCTTCGGTATCCGAGTTCACATTCGCGGGCTGGTTGTGAACATATAGGTCGGCATCCTTTTATTTTATAATCAGTTGTAGTCGTCGACCAGCCAGCTTGACATCTAGTTGAATGCCACCTGGGCCCGCCTACGGATGGCTATGCGTGGCTCACTCAGTCGCGGACATTGCAATTCGCGCAGCGCAGATTAGAAGTGCACAGGCCATCCCGAGAACTGTCGTACCAAGACCATCCGCAAGCGGAAGGAACCATGACGCGCCTGGTGAGAACGCTTGGTCGCAGAATGTGGAGGCAAGCCCTGTGAGATCGTCTGAGCCGTCCTCGAGCTCATTCGTCTCCGAGGAAGCCGATGCGTCAGCCAGACCTCCCGACTTGAACCTCCCAACTTTCCAAGCGCAGCTCCAGGCTACACCAAGTAATCGCAATATCTTTCTGGAAAGAGCCCGTGATGCGGTCAGCCCCGAAACGGAAGAGGATATTCCAAAGAGTGCTTCGCTCGCTCAGCCGACTACGGTGTTCGCATCAGGAGCAGATGCAGCCACTTTGACGCAGGATAATATCACTCCTCAAGTTGAAGTAAGTATGTTTGCTCTCTATATGACGACCTCCCGAAGTGGCTTTTCGTGTAGCCAGTTCGGAAGGGTGTACTATCCTTGATATATATCGTTTTATTGACAATGCTACTGTAGCTCTCCGAGATTGAACCTGCGTCTACCCAATCGAGTACAATTGAGCCCAGCATTGTCCGCAATCTTCAATCGTCGAAAGTGCCTTCCTCAAGGATAGGTCGTCTATTCCACTACGGAGGTACGCTGTAAAGGATATTTCACGTTATTTATGTTGTGCTCAAGTTATGTTATTTTGAACAACACAGGTCTGGCAGCTTCCCTAGGTTACGGAGCTGCCTCGGAAATTATACGACGGTCGACCAGCTCTTCGGATGACAGCCAACAGCCTTCCGTCATGATGACTGAGGCCAACATCAAGCGACTCGTATCCAAACTTTCCCAGATGAGAGGCGCCGCTTTGAAACTTGGCCAATTCATGAGTATACAAGGTTTGATATTATTTAAATCGCAGAGATAGAAGTTTAATTGACACTCGTCCGACAGACACGCACATGCTTCCGCCAGAGGTGGACAAGATATTCAGGCGGGTACAGGATAGTGCTCATTACATGCCGGATTGGCAGATGGAGGTATGACCGTTGCTGTACTACAAGGTCGTGCCAGTAAGCTTACACATTCTCATAGGAAGTGCTCACCTCTGCCCTCGGTTCCTCATGGGCAGACAACTTCGTGTCCTTCGACCGCATACCCTTCGCAGCTGCGTCTATAGGCCAAGTCCACCACGCAGTACTCGCAGCCTCTGCCTCGCCCACAGGACGCGAAGAACGAGTGGCAGTGAAGATCCAGTTCCCGAACATTGCAAACTCCATAGCTAGTGATCTTGGATATGTCAAGATGCTATTGACGGCCGGACGACTTTTGCCAAAGGGTTTGTTCTTGGACCGGACGATCCAGGTGAGCTCTGGAATGCGGAAATTTATGTGATGCATTGTTCAAAGGAGTACTTGTGCGCCCTTTGTAGGTCATGAAAGACGAGCTTGCCGATGAATGCGATTATTCGCGCGAGGCAGAGTTTCTAGGCCGGTATAACTCGCAAGAGCTTCTGGGCCAGGATTCCAGGTTCAAAGTTCCATGGGTGTGGGAGGGGAGTACTCACCGTGTCCTCGTCATGGAACACGTCGATGGTGTAAGTGTGGGCGATCCATCGGTGACAGCGCTGCCCCAAGAAGAGCGAAACGAGGTATGCAATCCAGCGAAGGCTCGTGTTTCTCTGCTAATCATTAATCATGTCAGATTGCTTCGCGAATAGTCGAGCTCTGTCTACGAGAGCTTTTCCAATTCCGACTGATGCAGACCGATCCCAACTGGACGAACTTCTTGTGGAACTCTTCCACAAGACAGGTCTCCCTTGTCGATTTTGGTGCAACGAGAGAATACACCAAGGAATTTATGGACAACTGGCTGCATCTTCTCAAGGCTGCGGCTTCTGAGGATCGGACTGCTTGTGCGGAGTGGAGTCTCAAGCTGCGGTACATCACTGGCGAGGAAAATGAGGTCAGACCTTCAATCATTCATACTGTGTTTCCTTGTCCTCATTCAACTTTTTCAGCTCATGCTGAATGCTCACATCGACTCCATGATTCTGCTGGCGACCCCTTTCAAAGCATCTACGCCTCAACCCTTCGCTTTTGGGCCAGGTTCACTGTGGGCAGATATCACAGTTCAAATTCGAGCACAGATACCTGTGATGCTCAAATACCGCCTTACTCCCCCACCTCGAGAGACATACAGTCTCAACAGGTAAGTCAAATTCGGGATTATTGCAGAGAGGCTGTTAACACTGTCGAAGGAAACTGAGCGGCGCGTTCTTGCTTGCTGCACGACTTGGTGCTGTTATCGACACGAAGAATCTTTGGGACGAGGTGGTGAACGAGTATCATTTCAATCAGTGAGACTTGATCGCCTCTCTGACCCGGACAGCTCTGCTGGCGTCATGTATAGATCTTATTTACACTTTCAGTAATCCCATCTCACTAATATTCAATGCGAGAATCGTTCCTGTACATCAACGCTACCGCACGGGCAAACAAAGTATTGGATCAAGACTCCCAACCAACTCGGCTTGGGAGGACTTGCTTGGGACAAGGTCAATGGATAACACAACATCAAAATCGGGACTGCGTCGTCCCCATGCACAGAGCGCCAGGATCAGGGTGAGGTGCCGAGACCTTCCAAGTCGCCCCGTCTCTCCCCCATGGCCTCACCACCAGCTTCCGCCAGGAATATCCTGCCCATGCGCTTGCTCCTGATGGACATGACGGAAAATAGGGGATCCTTAAACAAGAACGCCTTCTTAGGTGTCTCTATGCCTCCTACAGGATAGATAAAGTTGAGCTCATAGTCCTCCATGTCCAGATAGTAGAGCACGTACGTGAACCATCGTCAAGCTGTATGGACTGGTTTTCCTTGTCGACTGTCTTTGCACTAACTGGTCTGCATCGTTGAAAAGCTGGAGTAACGAGGGCCCGATTGAAGGGATCTGATCGATCGACCTTGGCCTTCTGAAGCTGCTCCGTCAACGTTTCGGTCTTCGCATCGAGCACGGCTTCCTCTTCTTCAAGATTACGAAGTCGGTCGAGCAATCTCGGGATGTGATGAACAAGATATGAGGCAACTTGGCTCAAAGACTCAGAGGGGGCACTTGCTGACACAGAGGTCTTCATACCTTTACGAGAGAAGAAATTTGGGAGATGAGGTAGGAGGCTAACGGAGAGGGATCTTTTTATCGGTGACACATTGCGATAAGGACCGACGGTGACGATGGTCCTTAAATTTTCGCCTGGCAGTCGCTAGTTTTAAGTAGACGTGGGCTGCCAGTCGGTTGCCAGTTTCGCAAGTCTTGATGGTGATCCAGACCAGCCGACCTGATAAGCTGAATCGCCACTCACCAACAAGTTCTGCATAGTCCATCGGTAGTGGCGATTTATTGAAAGTTGAACGCATCGATGGGTGTACATACTGCCTATGGTCATTGGCTGGCATAGACAATATATACATCAATCATGATGCTGTTCCAGCCTGTGACCTCCGACACGACAATTGTGGGCTATCCTCGAAAGTTCCAGCACTTGCCGAACAGGGTGTACCAGTAAAATACTTCGCAGTGTACCATCAGTATAGTCGAGTAAAATGTCTGAGAACGAGTCCCCGAAAAGCGTCCTGCTACTCCCAGCTCCGCAGTCGTTGGACGATCCTTCCGTGACGAATGTCCCAATCGCTGCAGAAACACCAGTGAAGCTCGATAACCTTGGTCCCATGGTGGTCAATAGCGATGGGGTGCGTTCTGCATCAGATCATTTTGGACCCTCTGACTCCTCTCTAATGGTGTTCATAGACATTATCCAGAATCGCAAATTGGGAGAACATGACAGAAGCGGAGAGAGAAAGAACATTGAGGGTCCTTGCAGCGAGAAACAGGTAAGCAGCATGTTTGTGGCAGGTGAAGCGGCCTTCGCAGCATTTCGTCTAAAGCTCATCATGATTCCCCACTTATTGGCCTTTCTACCTCCCAGAGCACGCCTAGCGAAGCAGCAAGAGAATGGGGATTCGGCGTCGGGCCTACTCTCCGCTGCCTCTTGAACTATCATTCAACCAAAGATCAGCCAAACGCGTGGGTTTTCAATAGTCGGGTCACGGGTGTGACGTCTTGGTGAAACTAGAGTGAGACTCTACCGAAGCAAGCAAAGCAATCAACTTGTAGGATATCATTGTTGATGAATCTATTCTTCTCTGGACCTTGGTACTGAATTCAAAGGACTGGACCGTTATGTAAAGCTTTTTCGCCTCGGTCAACCAAGTTCTTTCCGAACCCAGATAGGCCGCGTGAGTTATCTCGGCATGCAGTCGTTCGCGCCTCCGTTGATTTCATCCTATCAAACAGAACGAAAGTCTCACGGAATAAGCTTGGGATAAGCACTTCCTTGCACTTCTGATATCTCAGGCGTCTTGTGACCTGCTGTGGGAACCTTCTGTTCCATTGCTTGCCCCGTTATCTAGTCCACTACGGATCATTCAATTGCCTTGGCTGAGGATGACACCACTGGCTTATCTTTTGGGTGTTGAGCGCTCGACTATCATGCCATCGTCCAGAGTATATTCTTAGGCTCTCCACAGATGATACGGAGCTGAGTTACGCAGAGGTTTGACTTTCATTCGTGATAGTTTGTTCCTCCTGCCAGCGCGATGTCCAGCACTCCAACCTACTCGGAGTTCAAGCCTCTTCTCAGTACGTCCCCAGGAGGCCTTTCAGTTGGGCTACATGCTGACTTCTTTCTCTTTAGGCCAGAGCGTCGGTTATGGCGTTGTAGTTGGTGCGTCCCCTGCTTTCGTTCTGTGACCCTGTCATGACCCTTATCGACACTGTATAGGGGTTGGGTTCTTCTTTGCTTTTGTCATGCTAATGTTGACGACTCTACAACGTAAATTCTTCAAATTCTCCCCTGCGTCATCCGAAGAATTTACTGTATGTCAACCAACATCGTACTTATCGTCTTGTCGCTGATTGTGTGCAGAGCGCGTCGAGGAGTGTGAAGGTACGCGAACGGCAGGCATCTCGTTGCAAGGCTCACTGTTCTTTCAGCCTGGGCTAGTGTGCTGTGGAATGTTCGTATTTCTCCGTGGCTTGGTCTATTATCTGAACTGACCATAGGTCAGAGTAAGCGCCTGGACATGGAGTGCAACACTACTGCAGTCTAGCACGGCGGCCTACACATTCGGTATGTTTTCTACTGCTTTCTTAGAAGTCGTTTGCTAACTTTGTAGCAAGGTGTGAGCGGACCCTGGTTAGTCATCTAGGTTTTGCACTGACTTGGATGCCCTGGGTGACTAAATATCGTTTTAAAGGTGGTATGGCGCAGGGGGGACGATCCAAGTCTGCATGTTCGGGATGGTTGCATCGAAAGTGAAAATGAACGCGAATGGTGCCCATACGTTCCTTGAGATCGTGAGGGCGCGCTTTGGAACTGGGGCCCACATCCTTTTCACCTTTTATGGCTTTCTCTGTGTCCTGATTGTTTGCGGGTCCTTGCTTCGTTCGTACATTCCTGCACTTGGCGTCTACAAGTCTTTGACCAATTACAGTCGGAGGAGCCGCGACGGTCAACGCACTCACCGGGATGAACATCAATGCTGCCTGTTTTCTGCTTCCTATTGGTATCGCGGTCTATGTCATTTTCGGTGGCTTGCGTGCGACCTTCATCTGCGACTGGAGTCACACTGTCATCCTCTTTACCATCATTTACATCTTCATCTTCAGGGCTTAGTTAGTGTCTCGCGTCTCATCGCGCCTTTTGGATGGAGCTGATCGTGATCTGATGCAGCGGAACAGCTCCTGCCATCGGAAGCGTTTCGGAGCTCTATGATTTGCTGCAGCAAGCCGCAGTCGAGACTCCTGTGGTGGGCAACCAGGATGGCAGCTATCTTACGATGAAGTCGAACCAAGGTCTAGTTTTTGGAGCAGCCACCATTGTGTCAGGATTTGCTGGAGTATTTTGTGATCAAGGTGAGCTGCTGTGCCTTACCGTACTTTCCGCACTTTAACCCCTCCCCCAGGATATTGGCAGAGGGTATCTGACGGTACTAGTCTAGTTGATTGCGTGAAGCTGACAAAATCCATTTATGCAGGCAATTGCCAGCCATCCCGAATCGACAACAAAGGCTTACGTGAGTGGCGAGGCCATGTTTGTGGTCAAATCTTTGACTGCAGGCTGTATAGATGCTTGGTGGTCTTTCCTGGTTCGCTGTACCCTGGGCCTTTGCTTCCTGCCTTGGCTTAAGTGCGCGGGCACTATTGAATAATGTGCCGTCCGTCCCCTTGTCTGACGCTCGCACAACTGACAATCATAACCTAGCCTAACTTCCCGACTTACCCGTCACCACTTTCGCCAACCCAATCTAGCGCGGGTCTTGCAGCCCCTGCGGCGGCAGCTGTGCTGATGGGCAAAGGGGGCGCCGTCGCTGTATTATTGGTAGTCTTGTGAGTGATGGCTTCGCTAGAATGCAAACTCTGCTTAACGTCCCGAAGTATGGCAGTCACCTCCGCTGCAAGCGCAGAGCTCATTGGTGTATCAAGTCTCTTGTAAGTGAAGCACAACGGTCAAACCCATAATACCATGACTGACTTGATGGCACAAAAGTTCATATGAGTAGGTCGGTCTCTTTGCAACTACTTGTCGCTGCTAACCTACGACTAGCATATATCGCACGTATTTCCGTCCGAATGCAACTGGTGAAGAGATCGTTAGAGTGTCACATTACTTCATTTGCTTCTGGGCGGTCTGGATGGGGTGTTGGGCCTCCATTGTGGGTATCTGAACTCTCGCACATTCTTATTCTTATTGTGAAATTATTCCACGCGGCCAGTTGAACGCTGCTAGTATCAACCTTGGATGGGTGAGGCATATATTCCCTTGGTTGTTGAAAATTTCGCCTCACATAATCTCCACTAGCTTTTCTATGTCCAGTGCGTGCCTAACCTCTTTCCCAACTTACTATGGCCAATCGATATGTCAGGGGGGTCATTCTTAGCCCCGCGGTCATTCCGATTGCGCTCACGGTATCTTGGTCCAAGCTTACGCGTGCTGGTGTTTTCTGTGGAGCCATCGGCGGGGCCGTTCTTGGTATGCTGGCATGGATGATTGGTTGCTGGAAAATATATGGTGCATTCTCTTTTGATTTCCATGACTTCCATACTCCCATTTGCTCACAGGGGTGACAGGACAAATCAATGTTCCCAATCTAGCTGAACCTTACTCTGCCGTTTGCAGCGGACTTACTGGACTGCTTTTTTCGGGACTGCTTACAGTTTCAGTGTCTCTTATGAGTGAGTTGGACATGGCTCTTGGCGCCACGGATTGCTGAAGAAACGGCATAGGCCCTGCGAACTATGACTTTGCTGGCACGAGATCGATTGCTATGCTGGATGGTAGTGATTCCAGCCGCATTGGAACTGTTCACGACGATTCGGAGGGTAGTTCGAAAGTGGGAGACGAGGCATCGCCTGACTTAGAGAAAGTGGCGAGAGAAAAGGACTTCCCTCGTGATGCTGACGACCTATCCAAAGTCGATGACCAGCGAATGGCCTCACTTAAACGTGTTTTTAAGAAGGCATTCATCTATTCCTCCGTTTTGACTATCATAGTGGTCATCATCGGTAAGATCTTCCATAGCTCCATGCTTCTGGGCTTATCTTTTTGTCAGTCCCTTTGCCGATGTTTTTCTCGCACTATGTATTCAGTCGGAAGTTTTACACGTTCTGGACAGCCTGCTCCATGTACGTGACTCGTCTCCTGTGTATTGTTTTCCACGTTTCACTGATTATCATGAATTGCAGTGTATGGGCTTTTATGAGCGGAACGTTTTGCATCATCATTCCGTTATGGGAATCCCGGAGGGAAATGGCGACGATTTTGCGCGCGGCTTATCGTACAGGCTTTGGGGCAACTCCAACATAACTTGAGCACCTCACCGACAGCGGATTCTTCCTAAAGATCTTAGAATTTGAGCAGAGACAATAATGACAATAAAGATGTTCCGTGACCAGGTTCTGTCAAATAACCTTTGCTTCGCACAATTTGCTGGACAGAGTTAGCGCAACGTTCTGGGCGTTTCTTATTGTCTTTGCTCGGTGGCGGTCTCGGGACAATTTGCCGTAGCGCGGGTTTTCCGACAAAGTTTTGGCAGGAAGTCACTATAAAAGGCAATTTTCGGAATCAATCACCATATTTAGATCGAGGTTGACGTGATGGAGATTGGACGTGGCCCGTTTCGTCCTCCCAGCTTTTTGTCTTTGACGAACTTGGGATCATGGCTGCGATGCCAATATACCACGCGTGCAGCGTAATGGAGCGCATATATGAACTCAAGTTCACAGCTAGCTTCAGGTTGGTTACAGGTAACCCCACCAAAGACTCCCCCTTCACCCGTCCACCGCGATCACATATTTTGACATGAGTCCGTTCGCGAAAATCTGGGGTTCAAACAACCAAGCATCAACCTCACGCATACCTGCTGAGGACTTGCAACTACGCGTGCACGTATCAAGGGAGTCAGACACGACCTCGTCCCCTTCCCTGGATTCCAGGAATTCACCCATCCCACCGCCTCCTAACGTCCATCACTCAACGAGGCAGCTGCAAGACGATGCTCTTACGGACTTCTTCGGTGGGCGAGGCCAGCGCATGCGGACGCAGCATCGCGCGCCTCCGCCATATTCACCAGACTGGGATGGCGAAAAGCTTCCCGAATACGCTCTCTGCACAGAGCTAGAGCCGGAGACTGTGGCTCGGCATATGTTCATGTATGGATTCTGTGAGTGTATTCTCCGTTGTGCCAGTCGAGTGTGTTTATTTACCTATGTTCCTGTAGTCTTCCCACTATTCTGGGCAATAGGGGTCTATTTCCTCTACGCACCAATGCGCGTTTCTGCGGATTGGCAACAGGATAAAACCGAAGCAGAAAAAGAGGAAATTCTCTCAAATATGAGGCAGACGGAAGCCAAGTGGGCAAAGCGCTGTTTATGGGCTCTTCTCTCCTTCTTTGCTTGTATCATTATCCTGGTGATTGCTGTTGTTGCATCGAAGCGACATTAACCAGAAAACTCTTCACGCCACCTCCTGTTGTATTCTGCTTGGGACATCGTTTAAGACGAGATTCCGGTGTACGCTCTTTTGCATTTACTACTACATATTATCGGCACATTCTCTGCATTTTTTCACGTACATTTATACTACATTATGTTGTACTTTACCTTGCATCCTCCGAGTCTGCAAGTATGGATTTCAGAATGGAACCGCAGCGTGACATTTTGCGTTCGGTGACGGCAATTCAAATTTACCCGGGCCCGCATCTGCGCCCGACATGCGAATTTGAAGATCATGCAACATCCCAAGCCACAGCCCCCTGCCTTGGTTTCCCCCTAGGCATTGACAGCTACACGGTGGGGTTGGGCTGATTCCCAAAACAGTGCAAACCCTTTCCATTACCACCACCAGTTGAGTCAAAGAAGACTATCGATAAGATGGTGAACTGTGAGCAAGATCCACGTCGCAATCTTGTTTGACAGCAAATCCCTCATGCACGACGATAGTCGCTGAGCTCAAGGCAAAAGCAGAGAAAGCCAAGGATGTTAGCGTCACTAAAATGACCGATACCAGGGACAAGTACTCTAGCGTACCTTCCTCCAAGACGAATTGGGATCCCAACTGGAAACGTCCACCCCCCGCACCACGTGGATCTTCAAGTGCATACGCCAATTCATCCCCTCCACCTCCGCCATTGAGATCTCGACCTGATGTCTCATCAGACAGCTTGTCCGCAGCACCACCTGTTGTGCCTCGTGGATCACGTCCTGATATACCTGCTCCTCCCGCTTACACCTCCCCTCCCCCACCCACACGCTCTGCCAGTGGATATCCTCCAAGCCACAGGGGAACGCCTACAGATGCGGTGGATAAGGTAGACTGGATAAATCTGAGTCCGGAGGACAAAGAGGAGTTCTTCCAGTGGCTGGATGAATTCTTTGCGCGATATCTCAACATCGAGCTGAATCCCAGAGAGACTCGGCCGAGTTCTTCGGCCGGGACTATGCCAACTAGTACGTCAACCTTCCCCCCCGTGCGAAGCTCAAGGCCACCGGTAAGCTCCCTCGTCTCCATCACCGCCTCCTAGTCTTGATATGAATAACAATGCAGCCAACGGTAAACATGGCGACCCGACCTCAATTCTAGTCAACGTAGACCTGCGATCTCACAGAAATATGTACTCTATTGTTCCGGGTCTATTCCTGGCCGCAGCCCATACTCATTCTCCGTCTTGTGAGATTTCCGGACGCCCACAAATTTCTGCCTCTCTGAGGTACAGAATTGGCTATTTGTGCAGTATGTGAGAGGACTTAAATTTAAATTCAGATATGGGTTGGATACGACTATGATCTAGTACATAATATTTGATGCTGTGGAAGGCGCTCGAGGATAGCAAGGGTGAATATCAAGATGAGACGTTTAGATATAGGGTGGGCTCCGATGCCCAGCATGGTAGCCTGTCAGTCTCCTATCGTGTTCGTTGGCAATCAGGGTGAGGTGTTTGATACAAGTTTTGAACTCTCCGGTTCTCTGTCACGACCTTCGGTGGAGGGTATAAGTACATATAGGGGCTGCGCGGTAGATGGAACATACAGGAGGACATCCACAGTTGGTGGCGGTCTTGTGCATATGAGATTTGCTTGTCTTGCACCTCTGAGAGTTGCAATCGGAAACGTCCCCAGTGAAGTAGCGGCCATGGAAATGCTGAAGGATGTCACCAAGCGAGACATACAGCATTCGTTTGTTCAGCACGGGCATATACATGATCTTAAGCGCCACCACTTACGCCGCATCCTCTGTAGTAATCTCCTACACTGTTGGATAAAGGTCATTAGGAGCGCCACAGGAAGTCATGAAAGGAGCACGAACATTTCGTGGTGACACATAGGCAATGTTGGGTCCGAGATTCGGAAGTGTTGTAGCAGGAGTTGCTGTAGAGCTGTGGAGCGAAATATCCAATTACCCGCGAGCAAGAAGAGGCTTAGAGTTCAAGTTCGTGGATTCCGATAAAATCCTCGCTCTTATATAGTTCCGGTGGTGGGCCTCTAGTGCTAAGCGACTGTGGAAGTCGATCAGTGGCAGAAGGTGGGAGGTGCGGCGGCGGGTGGTACGCCTATGAAGACTCCGACAAATAATATACAGTGGGATTATATTCAATGACAAGTGACGGGTACGCTCGTTTTCTCAAACAGCCATTCCGCGGCTAGTTTACCCCAGATGCGTCATTTTACCAGCTCACCGACCCGGTGTGCCTTCGGATCAGCGTGGTATTGGACAATCTTATCTCATCGTGGTAATAAGAAAAGGTACATCGATAACGTTGAGGATCGATTTTGGGTGATAAACGTTAGGATTTTGACACCACTGACGATAGGCAGGGTCAGCTGGTTTGGATTCTCGAGACATCTTCTGACATCTTGCGTTAGAATGTCCCTTGGAGGGAGATCAAACGGAATAACAGAGGAATGGTTCCGAGGAGAGTACGGAGACGTGCCGGACGGAACAAAATACCGTGCTACGGCATCAAATAGGTTCGTTCTCAGCCCGTTGTTTAAGGGATCACGCGTCAAGTGACCCCGAGAGGATGCAGAAGAGGTGAGAGTAGTGGAAAGATGCGACGTCGAAAAGGATCGCCGTGCATCCAATCCGGTCTAAAAACGTGTTTCGGTGCTCGGAAATTACTCTCACAAAGAGAACCGGTATGTACAGATGTGCTAAAGCCTTCCATGCACGGGCTGCAGGAAGCTTTACCGCGGAAATAGACAATCCGCCATTGCCAGAGAGCTTCCATTTCCAGGACGCCCTACGCGACGGAGAACTGTTACTTGCTCTCCAGCCGAGCAAGTGATGCAGTGGAGTAAGTCATAAACTTACCTTGTGGCGGCGCGGCTGTCAAATCGCAGAAACCACTTCAGCGATCCGTGCGGTACCGACGGTGTTCAGAACAGAAAGTGCTTGCAAGGCGAGTCGGCACGTGCTGATAGAATATTGACGGGGGCGATTGAACGGAGAAGGGTTGCGGGCAATCGGCGGATGCTTTTTGACGGGTGAGTGCTTTATGCAATGATGTTCTGTATCAACAATATGCTAGATGCTCACGGAGAAGGGAAGTAGCCATAGGGAATCTCGAGACGGGATATGAGGAACAGGTAACATCTTTTGGTTCCACAAACCTACCCACTTTCTGAGGCAACGCGAGGGACCCTTCAATCTTGATGGCAATTCCGCCACAGTGACATCATCCATTTGGAAAAACAGGCGCCAGTTGTGGCAGCCAATGAAACGCCTCTAATGCGTTATCAGCAAGGATCGACTTGTACGTCCGCAAGGGTACTGTGATACGAAACGAAGGAAGTCGATCACGGGGGTAAAGGGCTAAGGGTCGACTCAAGAAGGGCACGTTCCCCGCCATAATTGAAGCATCTGATGCAGGCGTTGGAATAGCTGAACTTGGACTAGTGAGGGCGAAGGCAAGGTCGTGGTCACACGAGAACAAGTGACAGGTTCTTCTGTCCCTAAATTGCTTTACCCATACCCCCCTCACAAGTACGAGATGAAGGTTATGCCGCACCGGGCCTGTGGACGGGCTTACACGGCATCATTTTAAAGCGAGTGCAGTTCGTCGTCGTCATAGTGTGTAGGACATGGACCGTGATCGACTGTTGGTTCTGCCCCAAATTCTACAAGGAAGCGTGTGAAATTAAAACACACCTGTCCTCACTCCATGGTAGTCAGCATGACGCTGCACGGCAGAACTTGAGCACATACCATATACGACGCTATACGTAGTACGGAGTTTCAGTCGGCCATGCACGAACGTGTTCGGACCTGTTTCGTGATTAATTTTGCTTTGTCCAGTTGCGATTTTAAGACTTGGCCCAAGCCTGAGTATGCGATTCGGTTGCATCCCACTGATAATCCTGACCAGCACAATCCCACAAACAGGCGAATCAGAAATCGAGGGTGTTTGGTGGCAATGGTACAAGCTTCAGACGTCTAACGTCCAACGCACAAATACGTTGTCAAGGCGCTTATGAAGGTGCGACACTGATAATGAACTTGGTAGCGCGTCTTCAAGCTCCAAGGGCGTCACCAACATCCCACATCATGAGGACCGCAGCTGTACGCCTTGTGCTTCAGTCATCGCAAGGAAAACCGGCTGACAGAGCTTCTGCTTGTGCACGCGTTACTGTTAGCATTGCAGCACCGCCTTCTGACGTGTGTACTTCTCCGAGTCTACCACGTTCTCTCGAAGTCCGCATGCCAGCGATCGAGCATCCAAATCACAGACAGGCGGCAGCTTATCGACAGCGGTCCTAGCCGCTCTTCGGAACACTCTTATATCACGATAATCCATCAGTGCACGACCTTCCAGGACAGTCTGATCCAGGTGCTATCATCGTGGTTGAATCCCTTGGGAAACCAATGATCACAAGCTTTCGAAATAAGCAGTCGAGAAGACCGTCTTAGCAACGCGAGCTTCTGTCCGCATCCTCCTACAGCCTTCGGTGATTATTGCTTTGCTTCTGCGTTATTGGCAAACAGGCGATAGAATATCATGTTGGATGTACCCCGTCGAGCCACTGTTGAGGTACCACACTGCGATCTACATAATTTTGGCACTAGGCGTTAACTGGTTGGGTAAGAAGCATCGTTTCGCCTCGTTTGATACGATCTCGGGGTTGTCACCTCCTCAACCTCGAGGCAGATGCGTGTGTCCACTCGTGGTTAGCCCAGTAAGTACTGATCTACCTCGTCCATATCTTACCCTGACAGAAGTTATGATTGATCCAGATCTACACTAAGACGACTTGCTGTCTGCAAAAACAAAACGATGGGACGCCGTCCGCCCACCTGAGCATGTTGCTACGTGATGTCGCAAATTTCTTCTGCAAGTACTACCAGTGACTAGATTGGTGCTCATGCGTAGTACCGTAAATCCATGTTCCAGGCAGCTGGCATCGTTCACCATCACTTCTGGCACCGAGATAAAGTTGGCCCTGCAGGGGTAAGTTACACGAGTTTGGAGATGCGGGGCTCTCCGCTTCCTGTTTCAAAGTGGTTCTCGTCATAACCGCCCATTTATGAAAACAGCCCCGGCGCCAACATACATCGTGTCTAGAGCTTTATCACTAGCTAGAAACGGTCGTGGAACATAGCGCATCGTGTTTGATGCTAAGTGGTCACTATCGATGTGCTTGATACATGCTGACGTCTTTCAGGGAGGCATGTTGTAGATTACATCGATCTCTGCAAAAAATAGCCCCGTAAGCTTGAGGATATAAATTGATAGAGCCTACACAATTGCCTCCCAGTTCTCAACCCCTCGACGATCACTATGTCATCCTTCCGCAAGGCTCAGCTTCAGAAACAACCAGTTGCTTCGCTCAGCACTACTCCCACTCATGGCAGGGGTCCGTCTCTGACCGTGTCCGCCGAGTTCGGCTCAATGCCCGAGCCTCAGCCCACAGGCACGAACTTTGGCACGCACCGTCAGTCTCTCAGCGAACAACGACCTCGCCAGGCGTTCGGGGACAACAGGTCCAGGCCTACGTCTGAGTACGGGGTCTCTCGGCCTATTACCCCAGCAGCACCCCAAGAACCCCATCTCAGACACAAGGATCGATGGCTTGAGGCTGCTCGTGAAAGCACTGAACATTTCAAGAAGCACGGTTCACCACTCCCTCTTGTTTGGGTACGACTTCTTCACACTATCTCATAGTCATGATCTCAAGTGTGTATCTTCTCAGGTCCTGGTCGAGGACAACAACATTCCACCAAACGCTGTCCCATTCGGCGAGGATCGCAACGGGACTCCCTTGTATATCGCCCGCGCTCTCTTGGAGGTAAGTCCGCTTCAGTGGTAGCATGTACTCACTTCTAAATCTTCACTGCAGGGCGGTCTTCGTAAGTTTATGTTGTCATTGTTCAACTGCAGATGTTGAAGAGTTCATCATAACTTCTCGGCAGACCTTGGCAAAGCTGGACAACAGTTCTCTGGAGCCGTCATTGGATATGCTGGAAAGGAGCGCATCGTAAGTAACTCACTAGCAGCTACCTAATGCCATCTGATCTCGTCAACGTCGGGATTACAGATGACTAAGTACGAAGTTCTTGTCTGTGCTTCGCAACTCCGCTGGGGCTTCCCATCCCACGAACCCAACGGTGTCCTCGCGCAAGGCACTGTCATCCTCGCTCAGCAATACAAAGAAGATCATCATCACCAAAGACCAGGATTCGCGAACGCGAGGAATCCCACCGAAGTGGAGTCTCTCAACACCACGCTCTACCATAGTGATATCCCCCGTTACATTCCTGACGGCTTCGTACTTGAACCACCACCGGACAGAGAGGCCGGGCTCAGAAAACTGGCGTGCGTATATTTATCTGTCGTGGTGCCTATAGGTGCTGAGGATATCTTCTCAAAGTGAGATCAAGACTGTCGTCCTCATTGATGACTCCATCTCTGTAAGTGGGATTCATGCCCCCATCCATTTGCATTATTTGATGAGACTGATCATACGTCTTTGCTAGATGGCTGAGGGTGATCTGTGGGCGCAGGCCCGGGAGGCTCTCGCTGGCATAGTGGATATCGCCAACAAATACGGTTCCAAGGGCACTGATATTCACTTCATGCACCAAGATGTATATGGCCCGAACATGCAGGTAACCTTAGCGTTCCTCTTCGCTAGGAAAGGCAGACTGATGTTCTTTGATTAACAGTCTAGACGAGCAGTCGAAGAGCTATTCGACCAAGCTCAGCCCGAAGGCATGTAGTAGTTCAGGTTCATAATAGGGTACCGCACTGACATCGATCTTTAGGCGAAGACACACCGACGGCCCTCAAGCTCAACCAGCTCATCGAACACTACTTGCCTCTCATCGAGCGCAAGGGTTCCGCGCACGAGCCAATCACCATCATTGTCATCACTGACGGCGTTGCGAGTACGTCCCATACCACGGAATATCTTGAGCTTCGTACTCACTTCATGATGCAGCTGATCAGGAGGATCTCGAAAGGCACATAGTCGACACAGCCCACCGCCTTGACCGCAACGGCGTCAGGGAGGACATGTTTGGCATCCAATTTGTTCAAATCGGCACCGATGAGGCTGCTGCGGAAGTTCTTCACGCTCTGGACGACCACCTCGTGGACCATTACAAAATCCGAGTACGTCGTTCCCCCGTTCCTTTGGACATGCTTTCTCATACCATCGGCGAATAGGACATCGTTGACAGCACTCCATTCAACCCTGAGCAAGGCGCATTCGACACTGAGTACATGATCAAGATCCTGCTCGGAAGCCTTCACAAGGATCTGGATAACGCACCTCCTAACACCGGGGTGACTTCTACACTTTTGTCTCCCTTGGGAGGCACCGGCCACACTTCCTCCCCTCGCCATGGGCCCGCGGGCTATGACAGGTCGCCTCGGGGTATATCTACCAACTTGAGGCTCGCAGGGCCCTCTCCTCGTGGAACCACCCTGAAGACACTTCCTAGGCCAGGTTATTGAGGCAAGGAGCCTTAGAAACGAGCAAGCGAAGCCTAGTGTCTTCATATAAAATTTCCCCCTTAATACCCTCCAGAGGGATGTTCTCTACTCAACTCGTCTCGGTAGCTACTTTTGGTTGCGTCTTTGTCACACAATTCCTCTGTACATCTGATTTCTTGTTGATTGCATTCTTTGTATCGTGTAATACTACTGCTTCCTCGTATGCTCAGAACATGTCCCCGCTTTCCGTACAGCAGGCGGAGACACGACTTGCGGGCGTAGCCACCAACTTCTCCCTGCGTCGAGGACCACGGACTCGAAACACAAGCAACCAACGCCTTGCTCTAGCAACACATTCACTGTAGAATAGCGGAGCCCGAAGTGCCTCTCCCTCCGGGCAAGCTGCATCTTCCGAGAGAGCCGTGGTGTCAGTGGTGCTGACGGAATCGCAGGCTGCTGCGCGCTGTGCCTCTGAATTCTGTGACCCGCGTGGAGCCACATATCCTAAAGCACAGTGCTCTACAGCCACGAAAGGACGCGCTTGATCGGACAGACATCGTCAGCGGGTGAATCTTCAGTGTATATTACTACCTACCCCCGCCAACTCGATTCAGATCAATGTCATGCGCGGTAGCTGCCGATGGTTGGTGAGTATGGTCTGTGGCTGTAATAGGTCTGACGTCATCCACAGTGGCAGCTCGAAGTGTCTCTCGCGCGACGTCCGCTGCTGCTCCTGGAGGGCGCGAAGCTGCGGACTGTGCACCTGCTGCAAGTGAAACAGGGGGAGGGCGATATCCTAAGGCCTGATGTTCTGTAGACATCAGGGTTCGCGCGTCTGCCTCTTGAGACAGTTCCAAGGGCGGCTTCCCCTTTGACATCCTCAGGGGTTTCTGGATGTGCCAGTTCAGCATGACCACAGCCAGACCGAATAAACTACGAATCGCGTGCCATCAAGGGGAACAGTGACAGTCGTCTTCTCTTGGATGATTGTAAACTTTGTAGACATGGTGAGGAGAACAGGGATACCTTAGAGAGCTACTTGGGTCCGCATTAGTTCTCTGTTACGTGACGGAAAATGCGGCCGCGTTGATCTGGGCACAGATGGGCCATTGGCAATTGTGGAGATTACTACGGGGCAAGGTGAGTTTAGGAGGTCGGTCGGAGAGACTGGACGGTCAATTACGAGGCTGAGGATTTTCGGATCGAAATGACGAGTTTGCTCTGTGATATAGCTGCGCGGACTGCGACAGTAATTTTCGGCCTTGCGTATGATCCACCGCAGGTTCTGTCAAAGAGAAGCGAAAATGAGGGCCTCTGCGGCGGATATCTCATTGGTTCGACCTCACCCAACTGCAAGATCTGGAAGAGGCCAGATTTGTTTGCGTCGCCGTCGTTGTTTCGACCGACGACGGCCCGACATCGACCCTTGCGGCTTGAGCTGCCCTGGAGAGGACCCTTGGGCCTTTAATTTGTAAGTTTGATCACGTTTCCAAACTGGGACATGCGAACAATAGTGGACACAATTTTCCCACGCTCATCACCACCTTCTTCAGTGATGGCAGGCCGCGCAAGGCGAAAACAAAATCATAGTAGCATTGCGAGCTCGGTTACGCCCCTGCTCTTCAACAGTGGCGACAACGACGACGACGGGACGGACACGATGAGCAGCCTCTCCATCGGCGACGACGCCCGACTCGTTTCGACGTCTACGCTGCCTTCCCTTCCTCCATCGCAATCTCGTTCACCATACCTTAATCCGACCCACCAGGCAACGGCATCGACATCGACTTTTAATACCTCCCAACATCCTAATGCACCAGCGGCATTGGCATCTGGAAACTCATCTACCTCCCCGACGCCGACGCCGACAGTGCCTGGGACGCCGCGTACTCCCGCCTCGCGAAAGCCATCTTCGCTTCGGCATGTCTCTAATGCAGCCCCAGCGGAAAGCGCTCAGACCATCAGACGTCGACCGTCATCTCCTTCGGCTAAGGATAGCAAGAATTCTCGTGGCGTGCGCGAGCAGCGCATACGGACAAACCCTCGTCTCCCTCACTCAGACGACATTCCCCTTGCTCCCGCCACGACGATGTATTGGTCACGTGCTCCAGTGCACGGCGCGTTGCCTATGCGCAATATGCGGGCCCATACAGTCACCTTAGTTGATAATGTTGCTTGGCTATTCGGCGGCTGCGACGATAAAGGCTGCTGGAAAGATGTCTACTGTTTTGACACAGGTATGTTCACATGCCTAATGATCAAACTTCGCGATTTGATGCTGTCTTTAGAAACAATGCAATGGTCACACCCTGACATGCTTGGTGATGTACCACCTCCGTGTCGTGCCCATACAGCAACCCTGGTCGACCGGAAAATTGTCGTGTTCGGCGGCGGTCAAGGACCTGTTTATTATGACACTACGTACATACTGGATACAACTACGCGCCGGTGGTTTGCGCCGACATTTCCTGCGCAGTCGCAGCTTCAACCTCAAGGTTCAGATCCACAGGTACCTCAAATACACCCTGCCCCAAGACGTGCACATACTGCTGTCTTGTACAATGGCAAAATCATTGTATTCGGAGGAGGGAATGGTTTGACGGCGCTCAACGATCTATGGGCGCTTGATGTCTCTCGCTTGGACGTCTCCCTAAGAGGCGGTGGCGCTGGCAATAGCGGAGGACTGAAGTGGAGCCAGATTCAGACGTATGGGGATCCACCGGCGCCAAGGGGTTATCATACGGCCAACTTGGTTGGCAACGTCATGGTCATCGTTGGTGGCAGTGATGGGAGGGAATGTTTCTCAGACGTTTGGTGTTGCAATTTGGGTACGTTTTGCCAACGCTTTCAGGAAGAATGTCTCGCAGCGACTTACAAGTGTACGCTATGATGCGGACTTTTAGATTCACTAGTGTGGACACGAGTCACCCTCACTCTGTCGCATCGTCGACTGTCGCACACCTCGACGCAGGTCGGGTCTTATCTTTTCATTGTGGGCGGTCACGACGGGAGTGCTTACAGTTCTGAGATTCTACTTTACAATCTCGGTGAGTGCTGCTTTTCCTGCTTTCGTAGTTGCAGAATGTTAAGTTCCTCCTGCCTACTTGCTCCCCGTTGCCGATTTCTTATAGTAAATCTGCAATATGAACCCCGCGCTGTCTGCGGTAAACCGCCAACCCCACGAGGCTACCACGTTACAATTATCGCAGACAGCAGGCTGTTCGTGTTTGGGGGGGTGAGTTCACATTTCCTGTTTCTTCAGTGCTACCTGAGTCTTGGAAATAAATGAATGACACTTTGACTTCGCAGTTTAATGGGCATGATGTTTTTGATGATGTACACATCCTCGATCTGGCTGGAGCGGCTTACTTGCCCCAGGTCATGAGCTTCCGGATCGATGTATGATCATGGCCGGCACTCTTGAGCTCGCTTCAGCTCTTCAAAAGTCCATATCTGTGATATCAGGTCAACACTCATTCATCACATGCACGCCGCATGGTTCTTCGTCTTTGGATATTTTGTTTGTCTTGCACCCTTCCCGTTGATCGTACAGGGTGCCCTGTGCAACCTCCCCATTTCTTCGCATTCACAATTCAATCCAGTTCCTCAAGACCCTGCCAAAAAGTTTATTCACTTCATGAGACTCCAATCCTACTCTTGATTTTCTTTCGACCCTTCTTAGAGTATATACGTATACCTTAATTGACATCTGGCCCATCATATTCACTGCATATAACAATACCCCTAGGTCTTATCACTCTACGTACTTGCACCTTACGGTTCTGGCAATCACAACAACGATTGGTGATTTTTACAGTGGATCTGAGGTTAGGGAAGGATTCGACGGGCATATAGTTACTGACCTCGCCGAGACCCCGTTCAACTGTGGGTGAAACTTTAGTGCTGAGCCAAGTTCATGGTATCATGCGCAGTAAACGTGCTGATTACTTGCTGGATTTTGTCCTTGGAATTATGTCAATCACGATGTTGCGGAGTTGCGAAGAGAGGGCTGTCGTACTATGTTCCACCTTCTATGATCGCAGGGAGTAAATGCGTGTCCCGGCGGAAATTGCCCTCAAAAACCTGTGGCGAGCGCTCGTGCTGATAGGTGGATCTGGAAGGGATGCTGTCTTTCATCAAAGAAAAAGATTGGGCGCACAACTAACACCCTGATGTTGACTAAGTCGGAAGAGAACATCAATTATTGAAAGCCTTCGTATCCCCCCTGGTTCCACTGGTTCATTCCCATTCCGTTCATGCCACCCATCATCCCTCCCATGCCAACGTTCCCCATGCCCATGCCATTCATCATCATCCCGTCGCCCATCCCTCCCTCCCACATTGCACCCTCCGCATTTTCGCCGCCCATCCACATCCCGCCGTGGCCCATCTGACCCATTGCGCCCTGTGAAGGTGAATGGAAAGGGGCTCCCGCCATTCCATCCATGTTCAATCCCATCATCGGCACATTCATGTTCCCTATGCCCATGCCCATACCTGCCATATTCATATTCATTCCCAATCCCGGCCATCCGCTCATCTCCATCGGCATTCCAACCCCCATTCCCATGCCTCCCATTCCCATGCCCATCATCGGGGAAACCATCATCTGGTTTGGGGCTTGGTTTTGAGGCATGTTTGGCCGGGAAGTGCGCACCCCTCCACCCATACTTACACCGACACCGCCGCTGACACCCATGCCGACGCCACCGCTGACACCTCCACCACCAGGCATAGCACCACCCCGCACAGGAGATTTCGGGCGGAGTGTTTCTATTTCCTGTGTATTCGGCACGACGCACTTTCCCCCTCCTATCGAGGCAAGTTCCTTCGTGGCCTCGTCCCACCCGTCTTTTTCCCACGACCGCGCGCCTTTGGGTATGCAAGGTGTGCGATCGCGGGCAAGCTCCGGCACGCGTTTGTCTTCCCCATCAGCAAGTACCGTTACCCAGCCTCGTCGTAAAGATGAGCGGGCACGACCGAAGATCTCAAGTCGGCGCGTTCCGAGGCAGAAGTTCTCGATAAGGGTGTACATCTCTGGTGGTTTGCGGGTCGGATCTGCAGGATCGCCTTCCCATATAATCACGTCCGTATCTATGAACCATAATAGACATGGGTTGCGGATATTGGTTAATACATAGCATTGGCATTGTGAATGTGAGAACGCACCGACATTGCAGTGCACAAACCAACTATCTGTCGATCGTCGCACTGTGCCTTTAATACCCATCAAGCAGTGTTGCTTGGTGCGGGTTAGTAACGACGTGGTTGGCGGATCTGTCTGTTAAAATAAGGGCGACCACATCAGTTAGAAATAATAGTCATTGCGGCGGTGCTCACCCCGGGCCCGCGGTTTGAATTGTTGTTGGTTTTCACCCAGACGACATCTTCACATCTCCTATAACCCCATTTTGCGAGGACCTCGCGGCCCCGCTCAAGCCCTTCACCTGCCCCGCTACCGACCCACATAAAGATAAATGATGGATCCGCAGCAAGGGCAGGTATCGGTAGCTCCTGAAGCTCGTCCCAGCTAAATGAGGATGAAAAGGGGGGATCAAGGAGGATGACATCGAACTTATTCGGGTGTAGTGAAGATAATTGTGGAAATGGTATGTAAGATGGTGGTGCTGAATGGGTGTCAACGGACTCTTTCTTGAGATTCAGTAAACGCTGTTGTTTCGGATATCTTTCATTCACATAAGTAGACAGGGCCTAATTAGAAGTATCTCGAAATGGCCAACGAATTTACGCACTCCTCGAAACGTCGTTCAGGTTCCGCGCCGAGTACCCAGTTCTGCGGCCATTCCCCACCGTTCACGTACCTCTGAGAATAGTCGTTTCGAATAGTCTCCTCTTCGGGAACGTAATTGCTGTAACGTGCCAACCGGGCACGTTTAGCAGGGGGGATGTCTGGTCTTTGGGGTTTAGACCGGGGCCCGAGTAAGGGTGAAGATGGTGGCGAGGGTGAAGGTGAAGGAGCTGGCGACGGAATTAGAGGTAATTTCAAGAGGTCGGTCGGTGGCGAAGGCAGGGTACGAATCTGCCGGCGGTGGTTTCGTTGGGATTGGCGTACCCGATTTATGAGCTCTGCATGGTTAGCGAGCAGGTTCTGCGCGGAATTCAACACCTCAGCGGTGCTGGGTGTCAAGACAGACATTGACGAATGCTAGAATACCGTGAGCTAAACGTTAGTTTTCTAAGCTAAGCGTGAGCTGCGCAGGACATGGAGGCCTTGGGTAGCCTGCCACAAGCCAAGACGCCTGAGATACACCAGGAGACTTTCCTTTTTTGGAACGAAATTTCCTCTTCACCTCGATCGCAGCTCGGACTCGACAGTCACTAGACTGGTCTCAACAACGGTGACGGTTAGCAGGGGCTGGCTTTTGGCTTGCGGTGTTCTACATCATGGGCAAGGCATCAAAATCAACGCGAAAGTTCGCGTCAAGTGGTCAGCTGAAGAAGACCATACAGACCAGGAAAAAGCACCAGCAGATCAAGAAGAAAATTCAAGGTAGACGAGGTGCTAAAGGTAAAGGGAAGGACCAAGCGCCGGTGGACGGCGATGATAGCGGTGAAGGTGAAGATGATAACGAGGACGTGGAAGTGGAAGAGCCCAATGGTAAAGGCAAGGCTGGGTGAGTACACATTCCCTACTGTGGGCCCAGCGCTCAAGCTAGTTTTGCAGCGTAAAGGGCATGTCAGTTGATGACTTTCTCGGGGCTGGTTTCATGGATAATGACTCCGATGCCGAGGTATGTCGTGTGCTTATTTATTTACATTCTTAGATTAACGGCTGTCAGGAGGAGGATGTGGACCAGCTTGATTTCGGCGAAGACGAAGAGGACGAGGAGGAAGATATTACTGATGATCAATCATTTGCTTCGGTCGATGACTTTGAAGGTAGATCTCACGGAACCTTTTATGTGACAGTTTTTAAGAATGGCCTTGCAGACGATGGTGATACCCACATGCTTGAGCTTTCCAAACTTGCCGAGAAGGATCCAGAGTTCTACAAGTACCTGCAAGAAAATGACCGAGACCTGCTTGACTTCGATCCAAACGAAATGGTGGATGCGGAAGATGAAGATGAAGGTGAAGATGAAGAGGACGTCGAGATGGAGAGCGAGAAACTGCCTATCCTCACCAAAGAAATCCTACGAGGATGGCAGAAGGCTTTACTCGAAGTAAGCTAGCCTTTCGTTCTGACCAGGCCCTTTTCTGACACAACCCTAAGCATCGGTCCTTGCGTGCACTGAGAAAACTCCTCGTCGCGTTCCGTTCTGCTGCTCACATGAATGAGGAGAACCAGGTCCTCGCCTGGAGCATCGACAGTTCAACAAGTAGCGCTCTCCTAGCCATGTTGTCGCTGAACTGACAAACGCTTTCCAGTGTACAACAAGCTTGTCACTACTGCCCTCAAATTCACCCCTGTTGTTCTTGTGCACCATGTCCCGTACAAAACTCTCCCTAACGGAAAGTAGTAAGTCGGTTATTACTGCAAATGTTGGCGCAGTATTTACTCACCATGACTCTTCACAGCAAACCTCCCACACAGTCTCCGAAACAGAAAGCTTTGCAGAAGCTAATTCTGTCGTACTTCAACAACCTCGTCCACCTCATTCCCCAGCTTACTGATAACGAACAACTGCAGCTCGCGTTCGCAGAAAGCGCAAAGGTTTTGCCATACGTCATCACGAGCCGGAAGGCAATCAAATCTTACTTGAAGGTGGGTAATACAGCAATGATCTCGTTGGATATTGGTGACATATTAGCTGGCTTGCAGACATGCCTGGAGGTCTGGTCCACGGGCGAGGACAGTGTGCGAATAGCGGCGTTCCTAGCCATCCGAAGGCTTGCCTGTTCAACAGACGACGCAATCCTGGACCTTGTGTTGAAGGTGGAATTTTCCCCTCATCTCTCTCGCCTTTTTCAAGAATTAATTTCTCTCAGAGCACATACCTTGAGCTGGTCCGTTCCTCAAAATCCACCAGCACACATAAGTTGCCATCTATCAACCTCATGAAGAATTCCGCCTCGGAGATCTTCTGTCTGGACCACACGGCTGCGTACCAGCATGCATTTGGGTACATAAGACAGCTGGCGATCCACCTCCGGAATAGTATGAAAACGAAAACAAAAGTATGCGTTCCCCCCCTCTCTTTACACCAATTTACTGAGACATATATTACTTGTAGGAAGCATACCGACAGGTATACAACTGGCAATACGTCCATTGTGTCGACTTCTGGGCCCTTGTGGTAGCGCGAGCATGTAGCACTCAGGCACAAGTTGAACGGGGCCAAGAGAGTGAACTCAAGGCACTCATCTATCCCCTAGTCCAAGTAAGCTTGGGGGCCATTAAGTACGTATAAGCCCCCTTTCAGCCGACAACACACCCTAACCAGTGCTTTCAGGCTTATATCTAATTCCCGTTCATACCCTTTCCACCTGCACATTGTTCGGTCGATGCTGCATCTGTCACGTCACACCAACACCTATATCCCACTTACTCCCTACCTCCTCCCTGTCATCACATCATCCCTGATCACTTCCGGCAAACCAAAATCGTCGACTCTGCGCCCTCTGGACTTTGAGGCGAACATTCGCGCCCCTGCGCAATACCTCAAGACTCGTGTGTATATGGAAGGTCTCGTTGAGGAAGCGGTCTTCATCATGGCCGAGTGGCTCGCGAGCACACCCGTGCACGGGAGCATCGCATTCCCCGAAATTATCGTCCCCATCGTCGTCTCTCTTCGTAAAACACTCAAAACCGCCAAATCAAAATCAAAAGGCGCCACGGGGAAAGACACTGGCGTCGTCAAGGGACTAGTCGAGCGGATCGAGGAGAGCGCTAAGTGGGTTGAAAGGAAACGGAAAGGCGTTAGCTTCGGCCCTGGTAAGATGTCAGATGTGGAGAGGTGGGAAGCAGAGCTCAAGGTTGAGGACTCACCTCTTGCCAAATACGTCAAGGTTCAGCGCAAGGGGAGGGTGAAGCGGAAAAACCTGGTTGACAATGTACGTACTGCGCCCCGTCTCCCCCTGAATATTTTCTCTGTTGGTAAACATGAACGGACTGCTGACCCTGGACGCCTTTCGGGTTTTTTGCAGGCTGCAAAAGGGGAAGATGAGATTCTGGATGACGATTAATTAAAAGAATACGACAAAGGCATATGTAGATCTAAGGAATCTAACGCAGCCTTCACATGTTCAACTGCGACGCCACCTTCAGGTATCCTACGCGATCCTTGCTCAGACACTCTTCCTAGTTTACATGGTGATACTAGAAGTCGTTGCGCTCTGATTTGATTGCTGTGATATGGTGTCTAAGAATGTCCGCGGATCAGGTAGGTCGGATCCTCCGCCTGTTGTCTTCCCTTGCTTCGTAACTCCGCTCCCCAATCGAACCGGTGTGCTTCGGGTGTCTCGTGCTATTTTGATCCAGGTCGCTCGTTGGGAAATCGGTGTCTTGCCTGCGCTCTCCTTGGAGTGCTCGCACTGACGTCCACTGCCGCATGTCACATATTTTGTTTCACGATTTGGTTCACGTCATGTCTTTCCATGATTAATGATAGGCCGGCACCGATGATGACGGGTGCGCTTCACTCGTGGCCGTCGTGGGCCTGGTGGTTATGGGTGCACGCTATCCAGTACTCGATCATCACATACCCGCAGGGGCGAATGGGGCAAAACTGATGATCGCCGCTGGGGTTTTAGATAACCGCCGTGAAACATGCAAGCAATCGGTTCCTTGGAGTCAGCATTCGGTCATTTGACGGGGTGGGCAGAATATAGTTGCAGGATGGACGGCCAATTACCAACAGCCTGTATAATAAAGATGCGGAAAGTCTGTTCCAGGTAGATGGCGCAGAATACTGTACGGGTTCGACAGAGTTGGGCAGATTCCTATCTAGTCTGTAATCAGCGACTTCTTTCTGGACATCAGTGCGAGAACGGAAGGACACACGACCGGCAACGTACATCGATGATCCATGTCTATAGGGTTTCCTCAAAACAGAAAACTCAATCGAAATGACATGACATATGTTCTGCACGAGCTCGAGAGGCGATGAGATACAAGATCTTTTTTGCTATCTCCATATACCAAAGAAGATCTGCCACCATGGCCTTTTAGCACCTTGTGCGCTCCTCTCGTACCCTTGTGCCAGACGTTCATAGTGTTTGGGCATTGAGGCAGGCTGTAACGTTTTGCTGGATAAAGGATACTAAAATGAGGTAAGCTCAGAACGAATCTTCCTCGCTTTGACGGGTAAAGACACGCAAACCTTGTGCTGTATGCCATTTTCGAGCAAAAGCCTTGAGGACTGAACTGCCTCTTGTGTCAATTTTGGATGTGCCGAGAGTGATTGCAGGAAAGTTTTGAGTTGGAGATTAGGGCGAAATGGGTCAACTGGCCATGATGCCGCGACAGTGCTGAGCTTCTGGGCAAACTTTGAGGTCGCCATGACTGTTCAACAAGATGAGGTGCAGTATGATGCAACTCAGCAAAACAGCATCATGACCGGTGCATGTCGGAGACTCGGAATTACAAACTGGCTCAAACCTTCGCGGAAGCGCTCACGGTGCTCCTGCTCGTGGAGCCGCTTCCTGCCGCTGCCTTGATACGCGAGCACATCTACCGGTTCGCCCGACAAGTGAGCTTTGAAGACTGAAACCCGTGCCTCCGCATCACAACAGGTTGCTCTGACGGAAGTCCTAGGAAGCACTATTTTTTGAACGTGCTCCTGAATTTTTCGTCGTGGTTTGTCGGGGCCTGCAGGTTTAGCGAGTCAGGGACTGTTGCAAATTCTTACCGTCGCACCGCGGAACAACGACGGGGCAAGGTCACTCCGTCAGCAACAGAGAGCTATGCGTCGATGGTTCTGAACGGTAAGAACTCAGGTTGGGCAGATACGCTCCGGCTACGGAAGCAAGGAAAGTAATCCCAGACCCACTACCGGCTTTCGAGACCGTCATACCTTCCACGCACCTCCCACATTCATTACCATGTGCCCACCACATTGATAGCATCATAGGCATACTCATCATTGAGAATTTACTTCATCCAGCCACTGATGAAATCATCGCTCTGCCCACACGCCCTGGTGGTAAATAAAGACCTTCTGGTGGGCATTTACGTTCATTTTCTTCTTATCTGTCATCGCTGTGCTTACCTTTTCTGGGAAGCCTGGTTGATTATTGGTCTTCCCTTGTTGAAAATGACTGCGGCATTGAGCAGGTGGGAGGCTGCCGACCAAATGATTCGTGCCAGCGTGGCCGAGTTCTCTTTTGCACATCCGGGCCACTCCCAGGACATTGATCTCAGGACTGCCACACGAGCCTTCCTGCCCGGAACTCTGGCCTGCTTCGATCAGTGGGATGCAATCACATCGGTGTGTCACCCATGTATAGTACTGTATAGCCCACTTGAGAAATCAAGCAAGAAACTCGGCACAGATTTGTCTCATGTTGAGAAGCCACATGTACCTCAGGGGAAATATTAGGGGGCGAGGCAGCCCATCCTGAGTCGATACCAAAGTTCTTGTGGAGTTGTGGCGCTGGGTTCTTCTTTTTCTCTCATGAGAAGTACGAAAGAGACAGTTTTTGGAGCACTTCGGAGCACTCTGTACGTCGGCTTTTGCCTTTCACTTGAGTTTTGATATGACATCTGATAGCCCTATCTTTTTATTCCAGCACTTCTGAACGTGCACGACCTCGAAGTGTGATCTGCTGCGTTCTCGACGCAAGGATCGCAGCAAAATTCGTGTTGTCTCTGCACCAGGAATAATTTCAGTGGGATTGCTGTGGGTGACTGGCTGATGCATTCTTGCGCCTATGAAATTTTCAGAGCAGCGACGAGTATGTTCCGAAGTTCCTGCAGCTGTCAGAGACGATATTTCTCCGCGCCAATCGATGCCTCATCTCCTTGCACCCGCTTTGACGCAAATCTGCAGCTGTGGTTGCCATTGGTCGCATAATCCATGATTGGGATCACGGAGGTGATTACAGAAGGAAAATTCACTGTATGCAATAACAGTCTGCTAGCTGCATCAGTAAGTGCTATTTATTTCGGTATTTTGTGTCTTTCGATCGAAGGGCACCATGTTTGCGTTCAAGTTGCATGCATAACAGCCAACTTGAATGTCGTCATTTGTATTGGCTATGCCAGTGGTGGGGCGCGTAATTCGACCACTACTCATGCTAGAGAATGACGATCGATGCGCGCAGAGAGGAGGTGTTTTGCGGAGCTGGAGTCGATTGTTAAAGCTTGATTTGTGCAAAGTATGCTCAATAGCATCATTGGCTTCGCATTTGGTCCCCCCGGCATCACCAATAGCATCCACTCACGGCAAGCTCGGATTTCTCCGAGATACTCGACTCACTTCCGCTGGTCACTAGTACTAGTGAGCATTAATCACCGAACTCAGGTGACATTGTGAATTACTTCTGTTCAACTTGTTTTGTTTACTCGTTCGTTGAGGCAATTACTGGGGGGCTGAAGTGAATAAACGCCGCTGGCTTGGTGATTGGACGTGTAGAATTAGCACCAGCGCTTGTGACATGTCGGCTCTCATCGAATCCAACCCTGGTGACCTGGACCTCGCACTGCCACTGTCAAACTCAGCCAAGCGCCCTGGCCGTCGAGCACGAGTGCGAGGCTGTTGTGTTTCAAGTCCCTCCTGCGTCTCACCTTCGACTCCTCCGCTAGTACTAGCTTGTCATGGGTTGCTGTGGGGAACCGGTCGTCAAGCCTGACAATCAGTACAACAACAGAGCCCAGCCTGCTAATCAGGGTGTTGTGAGCCAGCAGCCCACCCCTCATCCGGGAGCTCAGTTTTACGAAAAACCTTCTTTGCTGATTCCATCTGGCCCTTCACCACCACCACCGAGCTTCCAGCACAACAACCAATCTATCAATGGAGTTCAAGGCCAACCTTGGAACAATGGCTCGCCTTCGCCACCTCCACAAGGCAGTATCCATCACGGAATGATGCCTCCAACCCCAATGAATGCAGGTATGCCGATGATGCCTAATGCTTCATTCGACCTCTCCGGTTACAGCGGTTCTGCGGCATTTTCTCCACCTCTACTACAACCAAGTCCCGTCCACGTACCCCCACGACATGCTTCTACGTCTCCGTCTTTATCGGCTTCTATAACACTTGCAGGAACTTCCACGACTCGAAATGACTTCCCTGCGCCTTCTGATGAGGGCAAAATGTCCATATCCATTGATTTTGGTACGTTTTAGCACAGCTTTGTTGGGAAAAAATGCTTATGGTCCCAAAGGTACCACTTTTTCTGGCATTGTAAGTGTTCCAGGCCTCTCATTACCGCAACCATTCAGTTTGATTTGCATAGGCATATGCTTCCTCTCGCATTGCCTCCGGAACCATCCAACAGATTCTGCATTGGCCGGGCTCATTTGAAACCTTCCGCAAGGTTCCAACATGCCTCCTCTATGACGAACGCGGACAAGTCCTGGCTTGGGGGCTTGAGGCTAAGAACGCTAGTCCTATGCCCGGAACTATCCGGTGTGAATGGTAGAGGGTCCGTTTGTTACCTCATCCGTGTGATGTTGAGTTTGTGTCCAGGTTCAAGCTGTTTCTCGAGCCTCGCGCTTTGCGCGATGAAAGCGCTGTGGACCCACGGCTACCCCAGCTTCCAGTAAGTTACCATTCAATTTGCTCATGAGACTGATTTCAAATTTCCCCGCGTCAGCCCGGCAAAACGGCTATGAACCTGATAGTTGATTTCTTGTCGTGTCTGTGGGAGTACGCCAAAGAGGAGATTACTCGAGAGATAGGAGCTGTGGCAGACCTAAGTGAGCCGTTCCATACAGTTTTCTTCTAGAAACGCTCACACCCCTTATGCTCATAGACTCTGCCGATGTACTGGTGACCTGCCCTGCGGCGTGGGACGCAAAAGGATGCGATCTGATGCGAGCAGCCGCAATTGAAGCAGGCCTTGTGCAGTCTGCTCGCGCTGGTGATATTAACTGGCGTGACAGACTGCGGATAATCACGTATGATCATTGTCTCCGTCACAGCCTACTCAGATCCCTGACATCTATCTTTAGCGAGCCAGAGGCAGCTGCAGTTCATTGTGCACGCTTGACGGACCTTCACAAGTTGCGTCCCAGTCAAAACTTTATGATCTGTGATGCCGGAGGTGGTACTGTTGTGCGTGATTTGATCTACTTCACGTATACTGTGGGTAACTGTGGGCAAATAGGACCTCGCTTGCTACAAGATCATTGGACAGATGGCGAACCTCGAGATAGCTGAGATGTGCGCCCGATCGGGGGCCAATTGTGGCTCCCTCTTCTTAGATCTCCGATTCCGCGAGCTGGTCAGGACGCTTTTGGCAGACCATCCTGCCCACCTTGATGCCGCAAGCTTAGCATACTTCATGCATTCTTTCAGTCAGACCGACAAACTCGCATTTAGAGGCGAAATTGACGATGGTATGATGCCATATTACGTGGAATATCAATTGAACGTTATCTTAATGAACACCCTAGACACGTACTTCCATTTTACATGCTTTAATGTCCAGGACCCGCATGACCCCTCCGTCGGACTCATCAATGGGGAACTCGCTATACCTGGGAACCTGATTCGCCGAGAAGTCTTCGACCCTGTTGTAAACCAAGTAACAATGGAAGTTGTATTACCCCTGCTATCATTGGCTGACCGTTACTCAGGTCCTCGACATGATTGAGGAACAGTCGAGGAAGCTTGAGCAAAGGATCGATGCCTTGCTTCTCGTGGGAGGCTTCGCCGGTAGCGAATACCTTTTCAGAATGGTCGAGGTGAGCTAGGGCGGTGATGATTCCCCGACGATTCCTGACGTATGCCTCGTGTGCAGGAGAAATTCTCTGGCAAGATTAAAGTCATCGCACGCCCATCTGATGCTGATACGGCCACCGTGCGTGGTGCCGCTCAGTACGGACTTGCGCGCAAGTCTGTCGTGTCGACTGTGATAGCTCCACGATCATACATCATGAAAGTGAGCTTGGCACGTTACTGCGCGTTCTTGTATTGACTTCGTGATTATCAAGGTGAAGCTCCCCGCAGAACCCGAAGATTGGCTCAAACGGCCTGCTTACATCAGGGAGAACAGTGCCAGCGTCCCCATATGCGAGAACCGGTAAAGGGTTTCGGGTTAATTCAATTTATAACTTTGATAACCGGGGTTCAAGGTTGCAGTACCTGGTGTTCAAAGGCGCTATCTTGCGAAAAGGGTGAGATCCTCACACCTCGTGCATCTTTATCCATAACCCTGACGCTTGTATAGCCAACGCGTGAAGACTAAATTCTGGTGAGCCTCGCACAGTTCTGAATGGGCGAATCAGCCTAAATTTTTCACCGCAGTAAATTCTCACAGAATGGCCAAGGTGCGATGCGGATATTCACCGCTGATCATCGCATTGCCATACTCATTGACATGCAGATTGCAACTTTGTGGCCGTGCTTTTCACGTCCGAGTCTGACAAAATGATGCGATATACAGACGAAGTAACACTTTCTGCCACGTCACAGCTATTTCGAGACATCACTGACGCTCTGTCCCATAGGGCGAAACAATGGAACTCTGCAAATGGACTGTTGATCTAAGCACCTTGCCCACGTTCCAACGAAACGCCAGCATACCACAGCCGAACGGGTTCTACACTGGTACGTGGCTTTGCTTCACAGAGAAAAGGCGGTTCCTAAACAGCCCACAGAGTTTGAACTCGGTCTTGAGATGGACAGTGCCGAGGTCCGAGGAGTTTTGTTCTACGAAGGCCAGGAGTGGAGCCGCGTCGTATTTGACTTCCTGAACTGAATGTAATGGATGTGTGACAGACATTATTTTCGAGGGATTTTCGGGGGATTTTGTTGCACCTTACTAGCGCGCTCTTTCGCCGTATGCACCGAGCACTAATTATACCCAATGACCATTGTTTATCATGCTAAAAATACAACTGGTGATGAGGGGAGTGCAAGTTTGAGTCCAGGACAAAATTCCGATTTTTTATAACTTCGATGTTGAATCTTGATGCTCTCACTGATATTGTGGCCGCGGCGCCTTCCGTGAGAGGTCGGCAAAACGTTCGTTCTCGCGCTTGTATCCCCTCAACTTGCCGGAACGAGGATTGGATGAAGGCGGAAATGTAAGTTGCTTCATTTTTCGATGACGCCGGGTGCTAAATTACTTACTGTTGTCAAGGTTCCCTTGAGTTCCGTAGCTTTTTTTTTTCACTTCATTTGGTGGTAAGATGTCCACAAGCATGTGCACCGACAGCGCGTGGCATGTGGGTTGGACCTGCAGGAATCGCAGATATAGATGTTGATGGGGCGCCGCTCCGATGATCCATTGGCAAGCGATTCGAAATTTGCAAGTGTTTCAACAGCATGGTGAGGAGTTGCCAGTCGGTTAAGTAGAGATCGGACGGAAGTAAGTGCATGGCATCCAGCTCGACAGCATATCCGTTGATCAATCAGATGGAGATTTGTCCCACGGAGGGGATACGGTTTTGTAGACCCATCGATTGGTCTTGGGGTGGCTTGTGGCATCAAACCAAACCGTTGGCCGGGTTTGAAACCTGGCAACTTGAACCTTCCGATTTGGTTACCTGGATGAAGTGTTTACGGATATGCACAAGTGGCAAAAAAACCAACTGATCTCGCGAACCCGATTGCAGATATATTGGGACCTGGTGCCTTCCTGTGCCTGTACATTGCCTCAAGGATCGGCCAGCGTCAGGCTTCAGTTCTCCTCCACCAACCTTGACGCTTTCGTGCACTGCAATTCCTCCGACCATCCGACTCCCGGCCGTAGCCGCCAGATCGGAGAACTCCGAGTTAAGCCAGGAAGAGGGATGGGCGATCGGGCTTTTGTCATCTCCCAAAACTTATAAAGCCACAATACTTGGCCATGATTCAACCTCATCATTTTCTGCCATGTCTTCAGCAGCGCAGACAGAACTGTCTGCTATTCCCCTCGACTCCATCTACGAACTTCTACGGCCTATCACGGTACCCAGCAACTCCCCGGACGCCCGCTTCACTAACTGGGGGCGGACCTTCACTTGCTCTCCGCTCGCTGTCTTCGAGCCAGAGTCTGAATACCACTGTCAACTCATATTGGAGCTTGGGCGCCGCGAAGGAAAGGTTGTTCGTGCTGTCGGAGTGGGCCATAGTCCCAGCGATCTTGCTTGCACCAGCGGTTTCATGCTGCGCACCACCAAGCTGAACCGTCTTCTCGAAGTAAGCATATTTAGACTTATATTATTTAGCCATGTTTGTTTCCGATGGATCTTGCTATCGGAGACAATCCGGACGATTGTCATCGTTCTCCAAGGCACCCAGCTAGTCCGAATTATTGACGCTGACATATGTATATTTGTTCGTGCCCCAGGTGCATGCCGATAAACGATATGTCATCGCCCAAGCTGGCATTTCACTCGACGCTTTACACGTTGATCTTGCTAAACATGGTTTGGCAATGATCAATGTCGGTTCTATCTCCGACCAGACGCTGGGTGGCATCGTTACAACCGCTACGCACGGAACCGGTATCACCTATGGCGTTATCTCAACTCATGTGATGGCCTTGACACTTCTCCTGGCCGATGGATCCCGCGTGTCCTGCTCTCGCCAAGAAAGACCTGATCTTTTCATCGCATCGATATGCGGTCTGGGGAGCACTGGTCTTATCTTGACTGTTACGCTAGAAGTGGAGCCCGCTTTCCGCCTAAAGGAAGTCCAGGAGACGATCGACTTTCACGAATGTGTGCGCAATATGCGTTCCTTGGTTAGTGCTTCGGAACATGTTCGGTTTTGGTGGTTTCCAGCTGCTGGAACTATGCGGGTCAGCTCAGCCGACCGGTCAGTGGAGGTAAGGACCGGTTAACTCAGCTTGCTTCCGCTCTTTTTAAGTTGATCCCTTTGAATCGCCAGCCTAGCAGGCCAGTGGGAAGCTGGCTCTGGCATTCCTTTTTCGGGTTCCACGTGATTCAGTTTCTCCTCTTTGTGGCAAGATACATTCTATCCCTGAATGTTTTCATTTCCCGGTTTGCTGCATGGCTTGTCAGCGAGAGAGCCATCGCAATAGATGACAGCCATCGCATATTCAACCTGGAGTGCAGAGTGAGTCATCAACGTCGATCTTTGGGGTTCTCAGGTCACTTACTAAGCTTCAGTATCCTCAACATACCACCGAGTGGGCTATCCCTTACGAAAACACCGAGGCCTGTTTGGAGGACCTCCATTCATGGCTCGCGAAGGAATTTGCTGACCCGGGTGGCCTGCGGCCCCACTTTCCAATTGAAGTCCGTTTTTCTGACAGCGATGATATCTGGCTTAGTCCGAGCAATGGTCAGAAGACCTGCTGGATCGGTATTGTTCAATACAAGTGAGATATCTCGCTGTTCTCACCGCACATTGTCTGATCACCCCCAAAGGCCTTATGGGTATGAGGTACCATACAAGAAACTATTTGAACGCTTCGAAGCCATCTTGTTCCGCCACGGCGGCCGACCTCATTGGGCAAAAGCACATCACCTCCGACCGGAAACACTTCGCGCCCTATATCCCCGATTCGATGACTTCGTTGGCGTCCTGCAAGATGTTGACCCTCGTGGGATGTTCCGCAACGAATACGTCCAGCGCCATATTTTTGGCAAAATGGGACCAGAGTACAACGGCAGAGTTTTCAAGCGCCATGCACCCTCACGACGATGAACAAGATGGACCAGGATCTGGTATCTGCGTTACCCTATACACTAAGGCTCGTTACTTCGTACCCTATTCCGCGTAGATTATCATATTACTGCATTCTCACCAGTTCCAGCGTATAGCTACGCGAGTACACCTCCTATAGTATTACTACAAGCGTGGTACTCATAACCCTAGCTGTTGCCTAATAGATTCCCGCACACGTCTTTCATACTCCTACGTGTAGTCGAAATTCGTATATAATTCGAGGTTAGTGTGACCTAGGGGCGAGATCGACGCAGTATCTGCTTACTGGCTTGTTATCACGATACAGCTTACAACAGTCGATATTTGCGCCACTCTCCAGGTTTGGTTCTGCCAATTTGCGATACAGAACCGGTGAATGGTGTGTCATGGCATCAGGATCGAGATTGACATACCGGCAAGCATGGAGATGACGCTGAGAATGACCTTCTCAACGCTCTGCACGGGGCTCCATCGCTCGGAGGCCTGCTCGTACATTGTGGGATCATCTCCAGGCGTGTGTAAGATTGATATGCAGACATTGCCGTCCGGGTAAACTACGTGCAGTCAGTATCGAGTCACTTTGTAGTATCGGAAATGCTGTCCGCACTGTTCGGATGGAATAATGGGGGGTCGAATCTCATCTTGAATGGAGAGAGGGGATAATCGGTTGGCTACAGCTCCGATGACATGTCAGTATGATAGATTTTGATCCAAGATTCTGTGCAACATACGAATGTCAATTTGGCTACGAAGACGCCACCTTCCTAGATACTTGTGCAATATATCCATTTCGTTCGACTGGAAACGCCAGAAACTTACGAATGGCGTATCTTTGGGTCCAACGATCAGCGCCTCCCAGGTGAAAAAATCCGACTCCGATACTGGGCCTGCAGGTTTTGGGGCGATGATTGGGTGATTGTATTGGCCCAGCTCCATGCTTACGCACCTGCTGTAAACATACCATCAGGTGAACCTGGACGATCTGTGTGAGCACGCTGTAGATTGGATCGACTCATGCGAACCTCCGGATGTCAGCTGCTTGTACTCTGTCATCAATCGCCGCAACGCGGTTGCACTGTTTGACCCTCTTGCGCTCATGATTCGTCTTAAAGATAACTAAGAATAAGCCTGGAATAATGCTGGATCTTGTCTGTGCTGGTACGGCGGTGCGGCGCTGGTGAAAGGTCACTGTCAAATGTGTAGACAAACTCCGCGAGCGCTCGAAGACCCAAATTGACGCATTTGAACAGATTTGAAGTTTGAACCCCTTGTACTCGGCGGCCTCATCACGGCCTTGGTCTTGCTGCTGCTCTAAGTAGCTGCAGTCATCGAATTCTCATTGGAACACAGACTCTCTCATAGTCCCAGCAATAGAGGCCGTCGACACGTATATACATAGAGCTCCTCATGTTGGGCCTCGCGCCCGAAGGTCTGACATGACTGTGACGGCGCGTATCCCATCTCAAAGTAACGTCAACCAGTGGCGAGACCATGACAGGTAAAACAGTTCTCATCCAACTTGTTTGACGCGGCAAATTGGTCATAATCTATGGGCTGCCGACAGGACACATTACTATCGGTCGGTGGTATTTGCCGTCAAAACTTCGCCTGATACTAAACTTGGGTTCTGCCCTAGTCATCCATTTGCCCAGGAACTTTAGGGGATATTAGGTATCTTTGATCCTCGCCGATTTATTGGATCCACTGCGTCAGATCTCGGAGGGACTCCCTGAACCGAACCCCGTCATTTGTCCTGATTAATACGACGGCCGTTAAGACATCACAGCCGTTACAGACGATAAAGCTCATAGCGACGGGCCTGTGAAGCTTTCTCACCCCGCACATACCGTAAGGCCATCCAGAGAAAATAACTTACCTTGTTGGCTTTGACGAAACGCCTTGGCCCATTAGACTATCTTATCACCGTTGATAAGACACAGGTACAAAGCTGCTGTGCTCCGGTGCCCATGATTTCGCGCTTGTAGCGAGGTGAGAAGAACTGCTCAAATTCCAGCCGCTTGGCAATGCCAGACCGAAATAATCGGGCGGTTTTCAGCGTTCTCACTCCCTATAATAGGCGAAACGCCACCGGAGGGTCGTTTTTGCTAGGGCAGCGTGGACTAGTCATGAGGAATGTTAGATAGTGATTTGAACACAGGAATACAGCTTGGCTTGGTAGGATAGATCACCATGATGACTATAGATATTGATTGGTCTTGTCCATTACCGACATAGAGCGCGCAGTTGTCATGGAATTAGAACAAGGTTAAGAAGAAGACTGGTACAGTTCTCAAGCATCATCTAAAATGAGGCGCGGCACAACATTCATCGCCATGAGCTGCGAGTCGCATTATTCATCAGTCCGCAATGTACTGGAGAAAGTTCAAGTGACGAACCTCCTGGAAAAGTAGTTTTGCAGCATATGGGATGGTGAGTTTCGCCATCTTCTTTGAACTTTTGCAATACGTGCACCAGCCGTTGTAGCCCATCAGACCACATTCTTGGCACGCGTTTACTTCAAATTTATCGGACGATATCATGAGGCGCTCAAGCAATAGTTGAGTTGCACCGTAGCCAATCAGGCAGTCTCGTTCCATTTCCCCAAGTCGCAGGCCTCCTTCGCGTGATCGGCCTTCAGTGGGCTGCCGAGTCAAGGTCGCACGTGGCCCTCTGAATTGTTTTCATCAACGAACATTGCGCGGCAATTCTCAGGATCATTCGAACGTACCTGGCCCGAGCGTGCATTTTGTCCATTACCATGTGTTCTGTGGCGTATGGGAGGTCAATCAATCAATGATTCTTGAACGATTGGGGAAACTTTCTCACTCAGTTTCTGCAACCACGTTGTGAATGCGGTGATCACATTAAAAGGCAGTACAAACTCACTTGGTAATATATGGGGCCAAAGTAAACGTAAGCCTCCATTGGTTCGCCGGTGATACCACTGGTAAGCATATCTTTCCCAGCATAATTGAAGCCGTTCTCGATCAAGATCCGGGACATGTCCTCCACCTGAAGGGGAGACCAATGAAGTGCGTGCGATGAGGTGCGTTTGGGTGACAAACCTTGGACCCTCCAAATGCGGTGCCATACTGAAGCTTACCACTCAAAACTCCAGCCTTATAATCAATGTAAGTAATTGATAGGAAAGGATAAATGGTGCCCGAACCTTGCCAGCCAAAAGCTCAATCATCTTCCCAACTGTCATCCGAGAGGGGAAACCGTGGGGATTCATGATCGTGTCTGGAACACAGCGTTAGTCTTGCGGAGCAAACAAAGTTCAATATCGTACCGGGATTAATTCCCTGGTCATTGAAAGGCATATCTTCCTGATTCACAATCAGACCACACACTCCTTTCTGACCGTGCCGGGATGAGAATTTATCTCCCAGCTCTGGTCTCCGTGTCTGCCGGATCAGGACCTTGATCAAAGTTTGGTCGTTTTCAGTGTCGCTAATCATAACTTTGTCGATGTACCCAGCGACGGGAGATTTGTAGGTCATCGGAGCGTTCTTGTAAGGAACCGCCGCGGCTTGGCCAGTGAATGTGTTATCATTAGCGTTGGTGGGCGTCTGCTTGTTCACATAGACGTCCCCAGGGTCGACACGTTCCCCGACGCCCGCCAGACCATCCAGGTGGACAATGTCGTATTTCTTTTGGATCCCTCCGTTCTCGTCAAGGGGTGCATCTGCTAACCGGTCAAATCTGCGGGGTTCAAGGAACTTAAGGGGTTTGAAACACCATGGAAATAAAACGGACGCACGTGCCGTTAGGATATTTTCGGATGAGAGTGGCGTTCTTGCGCAATACTTGACATCTACCATAACCACGGTCGAGACTGGCCTGTCCGTAAAAAGGGGGTTAGACTTTCGAAAGCCAGGGGAGGAAAACATCTTTTGACTTTGTTAAGAATCAGGGCATCTTCGATATCGTACCCAGAGTAACTCATCACTGCCACGGTGGCGTTCTGACCCGCAGGTAGACGATCATAGCCAATGAGTTCGATCGTCTTGGTCTTAACCATTGGCTGTTGAGGATACACGGACAGATAAAGGAGTGTGTCGATCCTGTTGAATTGGTTGTAGGCGATTGCGCCTATCGCTTGCTTACCCATGGCGCATTGATACGTATTTCGAGGGGATTGGTTATGGTGCGGATAGGGAATAAGACCGGCGACTGCACCCAAGATGGTGAAGGGTTCGATTTCGAGATGTGTCGTGGCCGGAACAATGTCAGACTCGTACAAGGCAATGTATGAGTCGTTCTCCTCGTTCACATCAAGATATTCCACGAGGCCCTGGCGCAAGAAGTCATCAAACGCGAGGTTTCCGGCTTTCAGTTGCTGGTCAAAGGGTAAGACTCAGTATGCGCTATTGCGCCGCCATGAACGGATATTGTCACCGTTATATGGTCCGAATTGACCTTTGGGATCCCCTTCTCGACAATGATCATCGGCCGACATATTCGTCCGCCATCGCTGGCAATGTGAACAGCGCGGTGATGATGGTTAACGTAGACGCCAACAAATTCGCTGAACCGGCCCGCCCTGCGCAGCCTTCGGAAGTTGGAAACAAACCGGACGGGGTAGCGTGTTAGCCCAATGATTGCTCCATTTACGTTAACCACAAAAGTATGTGGACCGTATATCTCCGTGCCGGTGGCGAGGCTGATGTCTTACGATGTGGTTGATGAGTTGTCAGATTTAGATATCGATAGGCACTACTTACCCTCAACTCCGAGCATGAAGGCTAAGCGTATGATGGGTTCCTCTTCCACGTCCGTGGTAATGTGCGTCATGAGCGCAAGATTCTTAACCAGGCCACATGCTTCGCCTTCTGGTGTGTCACTTGTGCACAGCATTCCCCATTGACTGGGCTGCAAGGCACGAGGCCCGCTGACCTTGCGGGTCTTCTCGAATTGGGATGAAATGCGGGTCATCATTCCGAGCGCGGATATGAAGCTTAGCCTGCTGAGGACGTGGGTAACGCCTGCTCTTTCCATCTTGAACCGTTTGAGCGACCAGTTCCCGGTAGAAATAGCACGAACGAAACCGGACGTTATGTGATCACCTTGGAACTGCATCGTGTTGAATGCATCAAATTCGTTTGTCCGGGACGGCTTCTTAAGTACTTTGTCGATCGCCGATTTAAGGTTTGTGTTGAATGTCTTAAATAGGTCTTCGAAGAGCAGGGCAAGTAGTTGGCCAGCACTTCAAAGCAAATCAGAGCAGAATTTACGTCAGCATCGGAAGGAGGAACATCAGGTGCCACGTACAGCTCGAGACGCTTGTTTCCAACATAGTCTCGGTCGTCCACCATCTTTTCGTCATCCATTGCCATCAGGACACGGCGCGTCATGGTCCCAACGAAGATAGCCTTGGCTCTAAAATCCAATCCGGTAACGGGTACATGGGCCAGGACGATGGTCGCGAGCGCTTCCAAAGCCTCTTCCCAGGCCGGCCTTCGTGGACCAACGACCTTGCGATTAACCTTCACCCTAGACCCAATCCATTCCAGGGCCTGGTGACGAGTGAAGATGCCAAGCTTGGCGGCCTCTTCCAAGTTTGCTGAGAATGCATTCTTGTATGCCTCTGTGTTACCGGCCGTAAGCAGAAGGATTTCTTTATCCGACTGGATGCCGAGAGCCTTGAGAGCAATTACAATCGGAACGTCCTCGTGAATAGAGTTGTGACGAAGGTATATTTTGCCCTTCTTCGTGGCGACGTATGTTTTAGACTTGAGGCCACCATGAGTCGAACTGTAGTTACATTTTGTATCATGAAATGGAAGGTTTTGAAGATACATCTGATGACTCACGAGGTACACGAAGCTTGGACAATTCCCTTGACAGAGTCGGTTTCGACAATTATCCGGTTCTTGCTCAGCTGCTCTTGAACGAGGATGACCTTCTCGGTCCCTTTCACGACGAAGTAGCCGCCAGGATCAAGAGGACATTCCGTCATGCGAGCAAGTTGAGCTTCGGTGCGTCCGGTTAAAATGCACTTGTTACTGCGAAGCATGATAGGCAAACGGCCAATATTAACATTCGGCCTCCTAACGACATTCTTTCCACGCGTGTACTGAATCGTAACGAGGATGGGTGCGCTATATGTAATGTCCCGTAACCGACATTCGTGGGGGGTGATGCTCTTGTCGATGGCATCGAGGTCAGTACGGTCGGGGAAACCGACGTGTATGTCGGTATACTTCAGCCAAAACCGCGGGTCAACGTCTGAAGTGACTTTGTTGTTGGCTTTGACGATGTTCTTGATGTCCGTGTCAACGAAGTAGTTAAATGAGTCGATGTGTTGCTTGACTAGACCTTTCACTTTCAGGAAAGCAGGCAACAAGAGCCATTTGTCCTGTCGTAGACTTCAGTGTCATATTTTAAGAATCACGGAACTTGGCTCACCTCTACGTTCTTGATCGGATCCGCGATACCCAATCCACGCCAGTCTGTGCGGTTCAGGTGCTCCCACTCACCGTCCTCGGCAGACGCGGCCATCTCTGACCAACCTATGTTTTATCTGCCCGTTAAAATTGCAGTGAAAATCAAGAAACGGTCTGTCCAGGAAAGTTGGACCACGAAGGTGACTTGGTTCAAGGCTTGAAGGCCTCGAGCAACAATGATGATCGAAATGCTGAACAGTTGGCTAGGCAGACTCTCAGTGTGCCTGCACGGTGTAATTGCCAGCGACTGATTTGTGAAACTGATGATATGGCGGTGGCGGTGCAAATCTACCTTTCTAACTAACCACTTTAAGTTGGCAGCAGTACTATCACCATGATCTTAGAACTTGAAGCACCCCTCAACTTCACAGTTCGTATTTCAGCTATCCACTCCCTCAGACTTGCTTCTGTTTCCAGCTTTCGCGACTAGGCGTTTGTGTGCACTGCCCATACAGCTAGGAACTTGGGTGAGAGTCTCACCTCACTGCCCAACGGGCTGCACTATTGGGGCAATATTGATGTCAACGTTGAACGCAGTCGAACGTAATGATTGCCATCCCAGCCACTGGACCTACGCTCTAAATACTTATGATAATAAATACGCAGGTCCATTACCTGAAGGTGCACGGGACGGTGTGCGGTCCTCGCAAGCTGGTAATTTCCCCTTTGACAGTCTAGTACGCTGAGCATTGTTCTCGATTCAGAAGTAAATAACACATAGTATGTAAACCCCATTGATGTTGATCTTCCCTCCTGCCGGGTCTTCAGAGCTCAACCTACGCAAACAAAGTGACTTCAAGCTCTACTGACCAATTTGGGATTATCAATGACGCTCACCAGCACGCTACGTTTCTCTTCGCAGTACGTGGGTAGGTGTTACGTCACTGTCAGCTCCCTTCGTTCGAAGAGCCATCAGCCTGCCGTTCAACCGTGAGGATTGTGTCAAACCGGACACACCTTTCCGGTTATTTCCTGACGAATGCGGGCACTTGGTTGCACTTTAGCCACCTTAAACCGGGATCACTTGCCGACAGTCCGGAAACGTCTGCTAGTTCGCTGGTCGTGCGACCCTACATGAACGTTAGCGAATAAAACGGTTCCTTACGCTGAGTTTGATTCTCTCAGCCCCTACTCTGAGCCTCTGTGGTTTTTTCTCAGGTTAAGTGAAACCGGCGGGTTCGTCGTCAGCATCATCTTTGCCCCATCTCTACTGACTCTCATGTTAGATGCCATCCCTAGGGGATGAACATTCTGCGCATTCGATGGCTAGAGCCATTCGCGACATCAACAGCCACTGCCGTACGCCCGGTCTCGCGTTTTAGCTGTTTCTATGTGTTGCTTACAAGAAGATTCAAGTCGCTTCACTAATCTTCATGGTATGGGATATTTTGGTAACATACCAAGCCGAGGTGGAACATATCTGGCCGTAGGCAACCTATCACGCATCTGACTCGCATTAATTCACACATCGGCCTAGCAAACCACGGACGTCACTGTTCAAGTGGCTATTCATTTACCTGCGATACTTCAACCTCTTCGTACAAATGTGAGCCCCAGGCATGTGTCCTTGTCCTGCCCTTGACTCTTGGTAGTTGGCATCAGGTCGCGATATCACATTTGACCAATGGCGAAGAACATACTTCACTGTGTAACGCATGGTACATTTGGGCAGTCGTTATCTCGCAAGCATCATCTACAGTCATTGAGGTGATCCTTGCTGTGCGCGGTCAGTTGGATCTCTGTCGGAACACTTTCCCGGTGACCTCATCACGAGCTCTAGTCTTCGCACTTTTCAATAAGAGTCGCCGCCTCGCTTGTTTCCTCGTCATACTGATCGCCGCCGAAGTGGTCACGATGGCTGTAAACAGCTTTCACACCATCCCAGCAATACCCTCCAGTGATGCGTGCGTCCTTGCGCAACCCCCTAAGGAAATATTAAATTATAGGTAAGAAAAGTGCTCATGTCTCGAGTGTTGTCATTATCGTCATCAGCGCCGTATTCCTAGTCACGCAGAGTATCTTACTGGGCCTTACTATCTTCAAGCATGTCACTGCCGTGCGCTCGGGGTGGGGTAGAACGCCCCTTGTATCATTAATTATAAGAGACAGCTCCGCTGTCTACGTTGTCATGATAGGTGCGAGCATCTCCGTGATTACAATGAATCCAAGTTGACCGTCCCAAGTCGTGACCGGAGCCATGTTCACTGACTGGAAGCTCCAGGATGAACGCACTGTAATAATGTTTTTGTCGGTGACCTATTTTGTCTGCTCTATTTTGTGTATTGATTGTGACGCAGTTGGCTCATCGCTATCTCATCCGTCACTGTGAGTCGTCATCTTTATGTTTTATTGGCTACGTGCCTCATGCATCCTTCATAACCGGAATACACAGGGCTGTCGTCTCATCGTCAACATGCAGAAGTTGGTCCCTGCAGAACACAGGAGACGGCGCAGCGATGCTGCTCTTTTCACCACCGAGATCGAAATCGGGTTCCCATCTCACACGACGTCATCGTTGTCGCTGTAAATGGGAAACTTGGCGCTGTCTTACTTGTGAGCAGTAGAACTTTATTCGTTGTTTCACGTATCGCGCATTTCGGAACCACAAGTGTAACCACGGGTGAGAGTATGCTATTCATCCCGTCGATGCTTTGCCACATCTTGATGCACAATGGACAATTGGACATCAGGAGAGCAATTGCATGCAGAATTCACATATCACACTCTTAATTCTTCAAGATTTGCAGTACGCTGCTGGACGAGTCTGCCAATTTCCATTTTTAAATGTGCCGTGGATGTCGCTGGATGAAACGGGAAGCGAGACGACCCAGGAGCCACTCAAAACGGCACTAAGATGTCCAGGCCCAGCAAGATCTCGCAAAATTATGATCACGAAAGACGAGGGCATGTCCTCAAGGTCCTCCTCCATCCCCCACGCAATTTTATTCGATCCGTATAGATGGTACTAGTACTTAGGGAGCCTCTGCCAAATCAGGTGTCACGTGTGACACAGCCGTGGATTCTCATTAGACTATGTCTTGAACGCTGGAACCTCTCAGGGTCACTTGACGCATGAGAAGTCTGCTCAATCGTGACAAGTACTGCATATTTTATTACTTTCTTTGCTAGAGCCTGTAGCCAAGGCCAGCCGGGCGTTGTCGCAGTAAGTTGTTGAATATTCTAGAAATCGCTAAAATTTCAATTGGGCGACTAATGATATTTTGATGCTACGGGTACCGACTTGGAGGAGACTTATCTACTTTGAATTTTAATTTTACAGTAACTTTACTTTGATCCTCATGGATCTCAGTTACGTTAGCCCCTCTTTGCCACGGGACTGTCCCTTGAACGGTAATAAACGCCCAAGATTTGAACGGGAGTTGGTTTGGCGGCCTCGGGTTCTGCAGCAAGAGCAGGTCACAGTTCTTGTCAATTTTTACTCTAAATATTAGCAGTTGTGTCTCTCAAATGATATCAGCCACTGATGCATCGAACTTCTCCTTGGCATATTTGGAAGCTCTTCGTGATGTCGAATATCACATTGGTACGCCCGATTTCTTTTGGGTACAGGTTTAATATGTGCTAACTACAACATCAGTGGCATCACTCTGCTTTTTGGTCTGGGATTTCCTCTTGACATTGGATGACCAGGTCCAATACATATGGCCGTGAGATCCAATTCGCACTTCTGCTGCCTAAGCTCATGCAGCGTTACTGCTTTTCAACATATATCGGCCCTGTTCTACAGAATGCGAAGAACCCGGATAATTAAGTGGTTTTACCTGTATCTCCGTTACTTCGCACTAGCTGCGCAAATGTAGGTCAGATTCATGCAAACGATCATTTCTGCTCTTTGCCATATGACTGACTGCGTTGCAGATTTCACCAGTTTGTCACGCCGAGCTTGGCGTCCGGCCGTACTTCCGCCTCTACGTGCAAGCTATGGTACTACTATATATTAGTTAGCATGCAGCTCTCGGGCACTATTATCGAGAGTATCCTGGCAACTAGAGGTGAGCCGAAGATCATCCTTGATATTGTGTTTAGTGAAGTAGTGTTTCCTTAGTATTAGCCCTTTTCAACCGCAACCGCAGAGTCGCTCTTCTGCTAGGAGCATTGGTCTCTTCAGAAGTGGCGTGCGCAATGCTGAATTTAGCCAACATTGACTCCTATTCTTACTTTGAGACTTGTCTTTTGGCCCACACGCCCGAGGTTGGAATGGGACACGGGTGAGACTGCGACAGAGTCGGAGATTGCATTCTAACAGTTCCCTTGCAGGAGTGTTGTTATGATTGTTCAGAGCTTGATTGTCAGTTTGACAGCTTTCAAGCACTTTAACGCTACCAGGAGAGGCCTGGGAAGGACTCCTATCGTATCATTGCTCATACGTGATGGTACAGCTGTCTATGTCGTTATGGTCGGTAGGTTCTTGATCCTTCGCCAATTCAAGCACGTGTAATTGATTCCTGGTTCTAGTGTTGTGTGGTGTCTCGCTCGCTGTTTGTAGGCTACAGGATGAACGTTCTGCTGCTACGTTCTTGTGCGCAATTTACTTCGCTCGTCTGGGAGCAGGCTACTCATACTTCTCTCAACCTAGCTGGGCGGTATCTTTGTATTCTGCGTCAGTGAGTAACTGTGGTAGTTGGACCACGCCGTACCGACTGATCGCGTGGGTTGACGTAGGGATGTCGCCTCATCATAAACATGGAATGCTTCGCAAGACGGGATTTGTCCGATGAGCAGGCAGATGTTCCTCTTTTCACCACCAACATCGAGATGGACTTGACCAACTCTTTGTCGGGTCAATTGACATTGTCCCAGATTTATTCACGTTGAACAAGGAATCAGAACACAAAGCCCCGACCCGATTTCCTGATATCTGGCCTGTGCGCCATGTAGTCTCGCTAACGAGCCAGAATGTAGATAAAATTCTGGCACTGCAGTCATCATGGACTACGGACCGAGCTGTGCCAGTTCTGTGAGTCGAGCCTTCGATGAGGAAGTTGCAAGCGCGTTTGGTATCGGGGCTCCCGCTGCCGCCAGGACCGTCCGTGTTGCTGCTGGCCTTCGCAAGCCTGTCAGGGGGCCCAGCCAGTGAAAAGCTCCGCACTTCCCATGTCGAGGATGGCTCGAATTACAATTACGCGAACTGGTGAGGTGAAGTTCAAAGCAGTTACATTCTCCCTCGATGGCCAGTTCATCACAAGTGGCGTCAGGGTATGATGACAAGCTTTCCATATGGCAAGTCCCGTGGTGGGACGACACTCTGATAGCCTGAGGTGAGTACTCGGGCTCAGTTACCCACATTCACCCGTTCTCTCTGAGCCTGTGATTGTATTGTAGGTCGAGGTATCGTTCCTGGTCTTGTGTCGCCTCGGGCATTTTGCATTCACGTTACTAACCACCCTTCTTACCAGCTTCCTGCTGTGACACTGGCTGGTCCCTCGGGTGTCGACGCCTATGCAACAGTCCATGCGACTAGCAAATTTTCGGCATGAGTGTTGCGCATACAATGATCTAACCTATGGCTTGCGGCTTGCGGCGAGTTAATGTCCACCCGCATCCCATTCCCGTGCGTAATCCTAATACCAACCCCAAGCGATCAAGGACACGAAACATATGGCAGGTACATTATGTCAACAACCCCGCCAGTGCAACTTATGTCAATAACTGCCGACACCCATGAGGTTTTCTTGGGCCACGCCGATCGTCAGAAATGGTCTCCTCCCAGCACCTGCGGGAGGCAGCAAGACCGTGGGTGTGGAGGCCCGCGACCTTCGACCTGAGGTATCGATGAAATCTCACGAGTCAGACTGGCGGTACTTCGCTTGGATTTCGACACACTCCACAAAATCGTAAGCACTTCATCCTTTTGTCGTTGACGTGGGACCCAACAGGGGCGGGGCCTGAGACCCTTAATTCTGCTGCACTTATAGGGAAGCCCTGTGGCGACACCTGAACGACTGGATGCTACCATCAACTTTTGAACCAACCAGGGACTCGCACCTGACTAACCTATATCTTGCTAAACGGGACCAAGAAGTCTCCTCGGGTCTCCTAAATGTCTTCATCAGCTGGGGCATCCTATAGTGCTTCCTGGACATCGTATAAACAGGCCGTTCAAGACGTTTTTTATCACTGCTGTAAGTCAGACTTCTATGAGATAACATCTTCCTTTCTCTTGACATCTCTTAAGTTGCATCGCTTAGTTTTCTGGTCTGGGAATACTTCTTGACGTTGGACGATGAAGTCCAGTTCATATGGCCGTGAGCACTAAGCCTCGCTACCTGACAGCATCTACTCATGCCTCGGGCACTATTTGCTGCTATTGTGGACTGCATGATGACATAGGATGCGGAAAACGAGCCCCTTCAAATGGTTGTATGTGTTTCTTCGATATTTCATTCTAGTCGTACACACGTAAGTCAAAAGAGCAATCAGATTTTGCCCCTCTGTCGAGTTGCTGACGTCCCCTCAGAGTGCATCAGTTCATTATGCCCCCCCTGGCTAATGGTCAGAACCCGGTCTTGCTCTGCAGAGCGTGGCACATCCATACTATCTTCCTCACGCAACTCGTGCTTAGCTCTGTCGAGATCATTCTGGCAGCTCGAGGTGAGTATACGACGGCGAGCATCATGGTACACGAGCCTATCACATACCCCAGTGTTCGCTCTATTCAATCGGAGCGGGAAGGTGGCTTTCCTGTTGGGGAGTTTGATCGTAGCGGAAATAGCAGGAATGATAACAAGTATAGCCAGGGTGGACGAAATCGCTTTTGAGGTAACCTGTCTTCTCGCCCGCGCTGCTGAGGATGCCATGGAACAGGCGTAAGCTCCTCCGTTGCCCGTGGAAGACCACCATCTCACAACTTGCTTAGGATTGTGGTGTTCATAGTTCAAAGCTCGCTTATTGGCCTGACGACGCTCAAGCACTGCGTTGCCAGAAGCGCAGGATGGGGGAGGACACCCCTGGTATCACTGCTTGTTCGTGATGGCATCGTTGTGTACGCTGGTATGCTTGGTACGCTGTTTCTAGTTCCCCTGCCTGTGGACGCGAAGCTCACCTACTTTGATAACACCCCAGCGCTGTTCATCTCCGTGTTGGTCTCCTGCGCTCTGAAAGATGACCGTTCAGTGGGAATGTTCTTGTTCGATCATTCTCTTACATCTTCTAGGGATTGCTGCTGATAAGTACTCTGGTCCATCACAGTTGGGTGTTAGCTTTGCTTAGTGCTGCGGTGCGTATATTCGAGGACTTGAAGGACGATTCATTGTTTGGAACCTCAAACTTTTGTCAGGGAAACCGTCTCATCGTGAACATGGAACGCTTGGCAAGACGGGAGGGGCAAGAGCACCAGCGGACCGCGCTTTTCACGAGTGAGATCAGCCTCGATCCTTTTTGATCTTGTTGCCGTACCGCACCACGATTTCGGGCACTCCCAATCCTCGCCACCATGTATAGTTACCATCCATAGAGCCTCAGGCATAATTGTACTGTTAGTATTACCCTAACCCCTGAGTGTATACTCGGCAGTTCGCACGATCACGTTGTACTGGGTGTAAGGGCAGCTTCCATCCACATTTCTCGAATTTACCATCTTATCCTTCTGCGTTGCCCTACTTCCTCATCTCTTACGTTTCTATACTGACCGTACCAAGCAAATGTCTAAGCCCTCAACACCGCAGCCATTGAACTCGCTCCTTCTCCGCAGACAGCTCAATGAGCTCACTAAGCGTCCCGTCGAGGGTTTCTCTGCAGGTATGGGGAACATCTCTCCATAGTATCGATCTCCAACAGATTCCTGACAGAGTTGCGGGAAAAGGACTTGTTGACGATGATAACCTTTACGAATGGGAAGTCATGATTATCGGGTGAGTGGACCGTGCACGATCATCGTGTGGTGTAGGGTACTGATAGTCTCCGAAGCCCTCCAGATACACTTTAGTAAATCTCATCCGATACGGGCCGTATGTTGGTATTGACTTCAAATGGTGTCCTCAGCGAGGGTGGCTTCTTTAAGGCTCGGCTGACATTCCCGCCCGAGTTTCCCCTGTTGCCACCCAAGATGCGGTTCATTACACCCATGTGGCACCCAAATAGTAAGTCCTTCGTGGACAAAGATATAAATGTCATTTCTCAATGAATGGTATACAGTTTACCCCGATGGTGTTGTTTGCATCTCAATACTGGTAATACCGGCTTATGGTCGCATGCATTGACTTACCCGCTAATCATCATCATCAGCATGCCCCCGGCGATGATCAGTATGGCTATGAAGACGCGGGTGAACGATGGATGCCCGTTCACACTATTGAGACGATTGTATGTCCATTCCGGGCTCTCCGAGATGTCCGGAGCCTGACTACCAACCTTCTTACAGCTCATCAGTGTGATCTCGTTGCTGTCTTCCGAAACACCAAACACTGATAGTCCAGCTAATGTGGACGCCGCAAAGGAAGTTCGCACAGACATGGCTGGTAAGTTCTTCGTACCCTTCGAGACAGTATGAAAGCTCAGTACACAATCACAGCTTACAAGAAGAAGGTGCGCCGGCTGGTGCGCCGGTCTGCGGAGGAAGCATTTGACTAATTCTCTCCCGAGCTCTTGTAGTATATTGCCACCTGTCACAATAGTTGTCGTGTATCCACCTCCCCTGCGGTTTGATGTATTCTCTAACTCTATGAACTTTCTGGCGAGCTCCCGTTCGTTGCAAAGGGCGTGAGCGCGCCACTGCCCCTCGTCAACCTGGAAGAGGTTAACGCACGTGACCCATTATGTATTTGTCTGAGTGTGGTGCGGCTGCAACACCGTTGTCTCCTCTTTACCATCCACACCCAACTCAAGCCTAGCCAGTTCTTCGCCGACAAGAATCATTGCAAGATGTCTGAACAAGCGGGCGAGGCAAGTTCTTCCAAGATTCTCCGTAGATCTGACTGTGACCCATTTAAACGCAAATCTGCCCGTATGTTGACTGTCCAATTCGTACGCTGTGGTCCGTAACTACCTAGGCCGTACCTGCAGCGCAAAAGAGCAGCTGGACTTCTTTCTTGAAATCGTTCGTTTACCGATGTCTCCTGGGCGACAGCACCCGCTGAAATGTGATCTGTCTTCGCAGCCTTGCTGGATTTACAGGGGATTTGTCGTCTATGACGGCTCCCCCGTTCATCTTGTCGCCAACATCGCTCACCGAATTCCCTGGTACGCTTTCTTATGGAAGTCTGAGGTCTCTGATTAACTTTAGGCAGCGTACTGGTGTGAGCGACCGGAGCTATTCGCCATGATCGCGGATGGCAAGACTGAGGAAGATCGTGCCTTGGCTGTGCTCAGATGGTTCATTGTAATGCTCGTGCCTCACTCCCACTCTTGTTAGTATTGATGCGGATTATTCCCAGAGCACTCTCAAGGGCCAGTATACCTCGCGCAATGAGTCGATGGGATCTGAGAAGAAGTAAGCACACATTCTCGTCTGTGCAATGTTGTGATTAAACCGTGATGAAGACCTTTAAACCCTGTTCTCGGAGAGTGAGTACATCTCGGAACACCACCACAAAATTTGGCTAACGACAATAGGTTGTTTTATGGCTACTGGCCCGAATCGAAAGAGCGGGGTGGCAAGACAACCCTTGTTGTGGAGCAAGTTTCGCACCACCCTCCGATTACTGCATATCGTATAGCCAACGATGCCAAAGGTGTCGTTCTCACCGGCCACAACGCCCAGAAGACGAGTTTCAGTGGTTGGTTGATAGCTGCGTCTCGCGACGAGCATTCAGGTTGACGTAAACATTCAGGTGGAAGTATCATTGTCAAGCAGGTCGGTCATGCAGTCCTGACAGTTGCCCTCCCATCGGGTGAGAAGGAAGAATACTTGATCACCCTTCCCCGTCTTCGTATCGATGGTCTCTGGTACGGCTCCCCTTACATCGAGCTCGCCGAGACGAGCTTCATCCAAAGCTCGACTGGCTGGTTGTCAACGGTATGTCTCACATCATGGGAGATCCTACACACGTTTTATCCCCACCTTCAGATCGAATACAAAGGCAAAGGTTACTTCTCTGGAAAGTCTCACTCCTTCAAGGCGACGGTTACCCCGGCGAACGTTTCACAGTCAACACATGTCATCGAAGGAACGTGGCACACGACCTCGAAGGATAACCGGACGAATGCACAATTCCACGATGTGACTACTCCCAAAGAGGAAGTCACTGTTACCTCTATCGACGAGCAGGGTGAGTGGGAGAGCAGGCGTTTGTGGCATGGTGTTGCCAAGGGCATCAGGGAGGGCGATTTCGACAGCGCTGCCAAGGATAAAAGCAGGATCGAGGCACGTCTCGTCCCACTACCTCACCGAAATCTAGCTAATTCAATATGACCTTTAGAACGAGCAAAGGCAAAGACGGCGAGACGAGACTGCAGCTGGCACCAAGTGGGAGCTCAAGCATTTCGAGCATATTGATAGCTGCCCCGTTTGTTAGTGCCTCTCCCCCATTCACTTCCTCATATCTTACAGACCCACTTTCAGATGAACGCCTCGGCAAGATGTTCTCTGCCAACCCGCCCACGGAGGATGCTTATGTTTACCTGAACAACGGACCAGACGCTTAGACCTATACCCAGTGCAAGGAGTACTTGTAGATGTTCGGAAGAATCGTCGACACGACCTCTGGGGATGTGCATGGTATTAAGATGAAGATCTGCGACATCCTCTTCAGTATAGCTTCTCCTATTTCCCTCTCCCAGTACTGCAGACCTGTATCTAATGAGTAAAACTGGACATCTTTCGCAGCTTCGTGTGCGTGGGAAACATTTTCGCCAAGTGTAGTAGTAGCACTACTCGTCCTCATTTTCGGACACACCAACAGCATCCAGTCTCTCGACCTTCCGACTGCCCTTCCCGTTCCGCCAGCGCTCGTTGACCACTTCAACGTGATGGAGCCTTTTTCGTGATAGTAGCGGAACATACTTCACCCCCCTTCTGTATGTCCCTCCACCAAGAGGCACACTAAGCGCCGCAGGCTCCTTGCCGGATATTAGGGGTATGGTAGCTGTCGTGAACCCTGTCTGACTGAATGGGAAGTGCTGAGGTGGTGACGGATGATATTGAGTGGCGGCAGCGTGAAAGTGTGATTCCAGGGCCGTATGAATGAGGGATCGCTGGTGTACAGAATGCAGCTGGTGGTTTAAGCCAGTCCCCGAGCCGCTTTCTGCACTGCCGTCGTTGTCTGACTGCCATTGTACGTCCGAGTCTGCGAATGCACAGTCCCAGAGCATGAGTGGGAGGCCGTCTGACATTTGGTACTCCGGTTTCCGGTCGACTATGGGAAGTGGTTGATCGGTGGGAGAGGGTTCTGTCCCATCGACGTTCATGAGGGCAAGAACGATAGATGGCGGCTCGAGGCCAGTACCCACGAGGAACAAAATCGCCATGATATGTCGAACTTGGTGATATAGGAACGCGGACCCTACGAGGTCAAAGACATATACTTGGTTCTCTCCGTCACCCGAAACTGGTGAAATCTCTGCCTTCATGATCCGACGATGAAAGTCCGTGATCTGTTTAGCGGGGTCTATTTTGTGGAGATTGCGGAAGTCGTGCTCGCCGATGAGGTGGTTCGCTGCTTGCTGCATGAGTGGAACGTCGAGTGCGTGTGCGGTGAAGAAGTATTTGTAATGGCGGTGTTGGCAGTTAAATCGTGCAGAAAAGTCTGGTGATACTGGTGACCAGGCAAGGACACGGATCGTTGGGGGAAGGACACGATTGAGGATGGAGACATAATGTAGTTCCTCGGTGCGTGGAGGTGGAGCGGACGAGTTCGACGGGGGTTCGTTGATCAAGTCAAGGAACGGCAAGTCCGATTCATCATTCTCCACCTCTGATCTTTCACCTGATGCGCTCGGTAATTCTGCCTCCGATTGCTGGGGAGGCTCTACGGCAGCTTCGCTGGCTTCCGGGGCATCTACTGACTGGCTTGCATCATTCTTTGGTAGTGCACTCCGCACCCACAGAGATACGACCTGACCAGCTGCGCTCACTCCCACATCAGTTCTCCCGCACCTTTCCCAGCCACAACCGTCCAGGCCGGCCTCGGCGTCAACCAATCGCGCCTTCGCGAATGCCCGAAACAGTACTTCCTCCACAGTTGGTAGTGGGGTGGGGTCGATCTGAAATGCCAGACCATTATACTCCCATCCCGAATAGCAGAATTTGACTGCGATCTTTCGAAGTTGGTGGTCCTTGAAATGGAACGGGCGCCCTCCAACTGGCGAAGGCGCGCGTTTCTTGTAATTTGGGCTTGCTTTTAATTGGTGCTCGAGGTCTGTGAGACGAGTGATGAGCTCCTCCTTCGACCAAACTCCATAGTTTGGAGACATTATCGGTATATGTGCTTTTGATGGCAGGTAGTGGTACCGAAAAGAGTATCTCCCGAATCGCATGAGCTACGATCACGATGGCTTGTCAGAACTAGAAAGCAACTGTGACTCGCTCAAACTTTGGTTCTTGTTCTCTTTATGGTCACCGAAAATGACACAGGCAGCTCACTTTTGTTTCGAAAGAACTTGATGAAGATAATCCGAGGAATGGAGACTCTAGATGACCACAGTCACATCCGCCTCAGGCTACTGCAAGATGGGTATTGGCCCGGGCTTCAAGCTTCAAGATCCAGGTCCTCAGCGTCGCAGACGCTTATGTTAAGAGATAAATTCAATAAACACACGTATGTATTATTCTTCGCTCCTCCCAATACGGTTCCACGCGTCTCGTCATTGCAAGCAACTAATACTATGTAGCGAAGTTCTAATCTGTTACTACTACTATCAGAACCGAAATCGAATCCCACAGTGAACGCGATCCCTTCTTCGGTGCTGCATCATCGCGTTTCCTTCTGTTACGGTAAGGCATCGCTTTTCAGCCGTTTCAATTACTATACTCCGAATCATCGTATGGTCCCGGCAGGATCGCGAGTCGGGCGGTCAAGATATATGGTATCAGTGGCGAAGCCGAAGGAGGCCAGCTGGGACATATTTCCAAATCGCGGTCTCAAGGAGGCATTGTGACCGTGTTCCCTTTTGCCTGCAACCCTAGGTTACAATCGTAACTGGGCTAGCTAATTGTCAGAAACTAGCATCGGTATCGGTATATATTAAACGAGCGCGCTGTATCATCGTCGAAAATGCACAGAAGACCGCGGGCTCATCTCAACGCTGAATGGTGGACGAACCAAACACCTTAAGGAAGTTCACCCTCATTCACAATTCACTCGAGCTAAATCCTTTCGGGGTTGAGTTTTAATGGGGTACATTATGCCGTCATCATCGTGCAGCGCCTGTAACTTGTCGCGCAGGACTTGTCTTGGTAACTGCTCGCTGCTGTCTAACCATCATTTGATTGCATGGGCACGCTATGGTCGCACTATCCTTTGAGCTGATGTGGGGTCCTGGGGTGATTGGTATGAATGCACCAGCTGATTGACACGGATTCAGCACTTAATTTGTTTGGCTCAGGTTTAACGGTTGCCGCAGCGTGCGTTCATCACCATCTCAGGTCTTTGCCTTTTTAATGCTAGCTTCTTCATGCAAGTTTGTATGGTGTAGGTGTCGGACAGTACATCTTCTATCTTCGAGCATTTCCTCACGATAAATACCTGGTGAAAGCGCTGGTGAGGCACCTTCCGCTTCCAAGGTTTTCTCCCCGCTTACCGCTTGCTCAACTCCGACTAGGTGTTCATCATGTTGTGTGTGGCCATTTCGCTCGATTCTAGTCCCGCCTGATCGACTCACTCGACAACAGCATACTTGACAACGTCCACATGTTTTCCATAATCTCATTCTACTACAAGCTATTGATCGGATGCCGGATGAACACAACCACTAGCTGTACGGTCTATCTCCCGTGGTAGGTTCCTCCTGTACGACATGAGGGTTCTTAATGACATATCGACATGCCATCCCAGGGAGCTGATCGTGAGCACGCTGCCTGCTTTCCTGGTTAACAAGGTGCTCACGATAGTCTTCTAAAGATGGGCGTCTTCGTCTGCGTGAGCTACAGCTTCTTATATAGGTCGATTTACACCGTGCTCATCTTTATTTATCGAGTATTGGATCACGTTGATTGTCCAAGGGTGAGGTGAAATCATCCAGAGTGATGTCGACCCTGATTTATGCTTCACAGCTTTTATGCTCACAGGGTTTGGATAAGTAAGTGGCGTTAAGGACTGCGTTTATCACTGATAATGTCTGCTTTGAAGTCAGTGGACAAAACAAAGTCATCACGTCTGCGGTGGTATGTTGCCCGCTATGGAACTGAACGCAGGTTGAAACCTGAGGCACACAGATTGTCTCTGCAACTCTTCAGCTCTGTGAGTGCGTCGATGATGCTCTATGACGTTCAGTGCTCATAATTACTAGTGTTTGGAATGTGTTCGTTCCCGTCTGTCCTGTTGTTGAGCACTGAGCGAACTAATATTCCCCGCCGCAGTGTGCACCGGTGCTCTGTGAGTAGCCAACGCACCATGCATCGGCGAACTCACTCACGAAGTTTAGATTTCGCTCGCCAACTTTTGATGTCCTATTCGGTACTGAGGTACGCTGGTTAAGGAGCAAAGTTTGAAGGTCGCGGTTCTGACAAAAAACGTCAGTGGTCGCCAATATCCGCAATCGCCAGCGCCATCTCTGATGCCATCATCACGCTCTCCGTGTTCTATTATCTACAACCAGCGAGGACGGGCATCATTCGGTACGAATATCATGCTTCCTTGCCTCGGAGCTTCGTTCACGCCTTTTGCTACAGGAATGACAACTACATCAAACAGCTGAATGACGTGTTCGTCCAGATGGGACTGTTTTCCTTGTGAGTGGCAGGGCTGCTAAAATATTATCAGAACAACAATGTTCACCGTGCAGTTTACAGTATCAACGCCTTAGCAATGGTAGTACTGGTAAGTCCACCGACAGGAGTTGCCCTTCATACACGCAGCAACATAACGGACACTGCCTTTCAGTATTATATTCAGGATGAAATGCTGGTTCAGTTCCTAACAGCGGCCCCTGGAGTAATATTAAGCAAAAGTGAGCACGCCCCAGTAAGCCTTCACCAGATTGGGCGACTGATCGTTCTGTTGTAGCTTACGTTAACTCCATGCTCGCTGTGTAAGTGGATCCCCCGGAGAATCATCATTCCTCGCCCCGAGGTGGTTTAACGTCGTTTATTCAGGTTGAACGCAAGGAAGTCGATCCGCGACCGGGAGCGAGCTCGTCGCAATGTGATAGAACTCCCAACATTACCTACTATAAACTAATAATCACGCCAACCCGATTGGCTCCCAGGCTTGGGGTCACTACTGTGATGCATTGATAAGTACAGAGTGACCTACGATTTACATGCGCCTTGTGGCTCTAGGTCCTGTCGATGCCAGTGCAGAGATACCAGTCGTTCCTACCTAGCTGGCAACTCACTCTGGCTGAATCTAACTTGAAAATATCCTACCACTTGCATGACCTGAGGCTTGCAGTATATCGACTGTTATATACTTGATTTAAGGCCTGCCATGAGGCCTGAACGAGTTTCGACCCTTTGTGCAGATATCACCGGTTGTCTAGACTCGGAACTACTGATAGGCCCGGATGAAATGGGGTCGACTTGGTATCATACCGGAGTGTACAATCTGAGGATTCTGAACGCGAGGCTTCGAACGAATAGCTGTACCGTCACTACCGTGACTCGCTAGCGCTGTTTCTTGGAATGGGCTCTTTTTGCCATTTCAATTGTACAGGCCCTGGTCTTTCAAACCCAGCTTTTACTAGTATATACTTACAACACGACTGAAGTTCCTTCAAATTGATGACAGACAAAGATTTCATCCATACTCGATTGAATGATTGATTGCATTTGCACATAAGGGGGTGGCGGGTGGTGCGGCGTTGGGGTTAGGTCACCTCCGAGACTTCGACTCGGAGTCATCGGGTCCATGAGGATTCCCTGTATGCTGGGGGCGACCCCGCTGCGTTGGTCTTGTGTTTCAAGTTTGCTTCGTTTTCATCGTCTCCTCGGCAATACTCACGCCCACTCACAATACCGTGTCAGTGCTACACTGTGACGACGCACACCTTCCGAGCCACTCAGACTGTAACCTCAAACCCTTTAGTACTCGTGTTCTCTGTCGCTTATGTGCAAACTAGAAGCGAACGGGCCCGCGGTCGGAATAGGCAACATCCCTAACGGGGCAGTTTAAATGCATGTTGCCGTCACCCTTGTCGTGGATGTCAGTTTGCATGAGTTTGTGGTAGGGTAGATACATAAGGTGCCGACCAGCCTGGGGACTGGCAGTTCGTCCTCGCATTTGATCTGGTCCAACAGTCGTTCCTTTGCATGGACGAGCTATGTCTACACTATCGTTTGAGGTGATGTGGGGTCCAGGTGTCGTCGGTGAGTCTCTTGGATATCAAACCCGCATATTAATACTGAAGTGCGATTGCAGGCTTTATGGTAGCTGTGGCGTGCGCGAGTCTCCTTTATTTTTTGGTTGTTTAGGCTCATCTACCCACCCAAGTTTATATGGCGTTGGGATCGGACAGTTTATATACTATGCTCGAGCCTTTCCGAGAGACTCGAAGCCCATCAAGGCCCTTGTAAGTAAATCATACTCTCTAATGAATCAGTCGTGTCTCACAACTGAAATTGGCCAGGTGTCCCTTGTCTGGTACGTGTTCGTTTCATCCCCTTTCAAGTATTTGTACGGCCAACCTCTCTAACTGTGAGCAGCATTTTGGACAACTTTCACATGTGTTCTTTGTCCGCGTTCTACTGGAAGTTGCTGATTTCCTGCCACATGAATACGTCTTATGACTGTACGGTTCGCATGCCCGTGTAGGTCATTCATCCTATCGGTTGTAGTCTTGGTTTTGATCTAGGCGCCAGAGTATTGATTGTAAGTGTGCTGTTTCACTGTAGTGATGCCTATCTTCTCAAGAAACATTGGTTGCGAAGATTGGCGTCTTCCTTGTCGTGAGTAAAGTCACTCTTCTTGAACCTTTCGGCACGGTTCGCCAACCACTCCTCAAGTATTTGGTCACGTTCATCGTCCAGAGGTATGCATTACGCATGGAAAAATCAATGCGCAGTCCTGATTCCCCGGCCCCAATCAATAGCTTCTACGCTCACAGGGTATGGATAAGTAAGTTCTCTCCAACTGTACAATGGCGTTGCTGGTAACCCTAGCTGTGAAGTCAGTGGCCGGAACAAATACGTTACGGCTGCAGTGGTATGGCTCTCGTCCTGTTGCAAAAACCGCTACCAAATCTTTACAGTTTGCCTCTGCTGCATTACAACTTGGTGGGTAATGAAAGTCGCTCAAGCACGACATCTGTTGAACTGACTAATCCCAGCATTTGGATCGAGTCTGTCTCTCCTCTCATGCTCTTTCTTGGTCGCTGAGCAACTAATTTCGAAATGACAGTATGCATTGAGCTAGTGTGAGCAGCTGAATCGTACGTTCCTGCAAGGCTCTCTTGCTAACTTCCGACAGATCCCGAAACCAAACCTACGTGACGCTGTTCAGCTCTAAGGTAAGTTGTGTGACCATGTATCTTGCGGACCTTCAGAACATTATGGGATTTTAATTGCAGTTTTCACCATTGTCTGCCGTCGCGAGTGCGGTCTGCGACGCTTTGATCACGCTTTCAGTATTCTACTACCTGCGCCCTTCGACGATACGGTATGAAGTCCCCTCTCTTTGGGGTGGGATGTTGCCTGAATTGCTCCATTCAGGAGAGGCAGCTATATCAAACAGCTCAGTAATGTTTTCGTGGGTATGGGGCTCTTTTCCTTGTGAGACCAGTCGCTCTTTTCAGTCCCGACGATATTATTAAGTGGTCCACAGCATCAATGCAATAGCCATGGTGATCCTCGTACGTCTTTCAATGCATCTTGGTTGCTTAACACTCATTTTTCCAACGGCATTTCAGTTCTGCATACAGGACCACACCCTTGGCGCCTTTTTGACGGCTGCCCCAGGCATTATTTTGAGCAAAAGTCAGTTTCCTATGCACTTTTAAGTGACACTTCCAGTCGAACTGACTGATCTTTTATCTTTAGCATACGTGAACTCGATGCTCGCCGTGTGAGTACATTCGCTACTTTGGTCCTTGTCTGCGATGTTCATTGGACCGTGTCAACGAAGTCTAAATGCACGGAAACCAATTCGAGACCAACAACGAGCTCATCGCACTGTGATAGAACTCCCGACGATACCTACGATACGCTATAGCGCGCCAGCATGTTAGCATATAATCTTGGGCGCGCAGTATTGCAGACCCATGTCACTTTTCAGAATTTTCAGAATTTTCTTGGCAGATTGGAAGTACCCCTGGATCAGTCAGTTCAACCATCCAGTCCCAATAGTGGGATGCTGGAGTTGGGGACGCGCAGCGAATAAGAAGCAGGGATGTACCGTCATACTTATTGTCTAGCCTTGTCGGCGCAGCCCAGGCTCGGGCTATCCATACATACTCAAGGGCTTTGCTTACCCAGCGTTCCGACGAGCCCGTCCGCCTCAGCGACCATGGTCCCTTGATTGTAGGTTCCGACATGTCCACGCTGTTTCTTGAGTTAATGTGGGGTCTGGGTATTATTGGTGAGTCTCTGCTTGATCAACCTGCTGACTCGGAAGGGATATCGCACTTCAACCCCTAGTTTCTATCACATCACCGTTGGGTAGTTCGTGCGTCCCTCGCGCTTGTCCTTAACAGGAGACCTTTGGAGAGGCCTATTCCTGCTGTATGCGCTGAGTTATTATTCGCTGTTGATGTCATGTCGACGGAATCCTTCCTACCGATTGCAGTGTCATCCTTCTCTCCTGGAGGGCTTTAATCAGAATCACGGCTTCCCCAGCAGAACTCGGGGAAGCCTGATGAATTCGGGCGTGCACGAAGGCTGCCGAGCCGTAAGGGCTTTTGAAAGCCGGAAGGGCTGTAAGTAAGCCAATGGAGCCAGCAGCGTACGGGGTACAAGCTAGAGCCTATGTTACAAGCGAGAGCCCCCTGGATTCCACCAACTAAATACTGCGACGTCTAGATGGTGCTCGTTGGGGCTTCTCAGTCGCCGGTTACTGCTCAGGCTATTTTACTAACTAGACCGTCACCCCAATCATAAAATCTCACTCGTAGATTCCGCTGATCCTCGCATACCTACACACAACCATGAAATGACCGTTCGTGGAATAACTTTAAGCTTAGCACGATCCAGAAATCCCAAAGTATGTACACCAAATTTCGTCAAGACTATAACTGGCGCGAGATAGGTGTGACAGTCAATTCGTGATACAGTACAAGACATATCTTACACAGGCATACTCTCAGTACACGGTTACACCTTTGGCTCAACTTTTACTCAAACAATGTCTTCTGGATGATGTCATAGTGACCGGGGCTAGACAGGAATCAGCGGGGTAAGCCAGGTGTGGCAAGAGATCTAACAGAGCCACGACTAACCGAAAGAGTAAAACCAGAGTCCCATCATCTCCATCCGCCTCAGGAGATGACCGTTCTTCCTGTCCAGGGTCAATAAATGGGACCTCCCCTTTTGTGTTGTGCTCGGTAATATCAGCTATCCTGATATCTACTCCCAAGGCCCTGACAAGTGCGTAGATTTGAACGTTATCTTCTCGAGAGTGAGCTGGTCATTGGCGGAGTATGGCTTTGAGTACTCTTACCTGCCTCTTTACCCATTGGCTCTACATACATTTCACAAAATTGTCCAACAGTTAATTCCGAGCCAGACGACTCGGGATCGTGGATGAAGCCAGCAAGGGACTCGCAATTTGCACGTATATGAGCAGAAGTCAGCAGGCGCATGTACATTACAATGCTCGCCGACTCTAGAGCCACGAGGTCAACCCTTGCAAGTGTTTATTTTTGTTGCAACTCACTGTGTTCGTCTGTAAAATCTCCCCAAAGTCGATCAGAAGTCGCAAGCCCAGCGACCAATTCGAGCAGATCCGCGTAAATGAACTCGGCAAAACCAGCTGCCTTAAACATCGATTCATGATTCGGTTGGGCCGACTGCCAAGAAGTTTCTGTTCGTATGAGACGCTGAATGTAGGCAAAGGCTAGTGCTAAAAACTACAATGCATTAGAACTGAGTGACGCGCTGGATCGCGGAAACTTTCACATCGATAAAAACAATTGCCATCGCCTAAGGAAACACAGAATGAGAAAACTCGATGAGAAGATGTGAAGGAAGATGAAACACCGACGTCTTGAACGAATGATATGCTTATAACCTTGTTCTTCGAGAGTGTTTATCTTAGGAATAAAGTCTGTCGAACCAAGGTACTCGTCTCTTAATGACGAGATTGGCTCTGGCTGGGAAATCGGAGGCTGTAGGTTCGCCATACTTTCATCAAAGAGCCTCTGCAGAACTCAGGAATGGCCTACGGAGACATCAAACAGGAACTAACCTGGTTCATCTCGTGAAGTTGTGCTGGTGAAAAGTCATTGATATCTGGAAGGACGCATTTAATCATTCGAAGGCCAGTCCGGGACTACGGCACATTCGTAACTGGGATACGAGAGGCTCTCTTACCCATGTCTTCTGGCAGTATTGGATGCCCGCTAAGAAATGGTTCTGGTTCAACGCGTGGCCCTTCGTCAAATTCGGGCAAATTGGTGCTTCTCAACCTCGCTGAAGCCGCCACAATGAATTTCTAGCAACAAAGGAGTCAATGATGGACTAACGCGTGCTGAGGGGGTTTGGGTCCACAGAGCTTTTGGATATAGACATGGCGATTTGGGGCTCAAGGAGAAAGCTGTCCAAGGCAAAAGGGAGTTCGTGGTAGGAAATTGAATGAGTGTTTTCAATTAGATCCAGCTGCACGTCGTCACATAAACGAGTAGTGGTGTTTGTTAATGTGTATGCATTGTCGATGTCAGGCAATCTTTGTTGTAGTAGTGCAATAGTAGTGGGAGTTAGTCAACCTTGCAGTGGCATTCAAGTTGTAGTTCTTGCTATCGTCTTCTGATCTTAACACGTTCTAACAAAGTCATGGCGCCATCGCATGGAAACCAGGAGCGTAGCTAGAGGAGAACTCTCTGTAAATATGCTCAAGACCATAAAGATTCCATCGATACACGTCGGGAAATCGACTCGAAATCGGTGATATCAGAGGTCAAGAGTAATGGCGTGCATGCTCGTCTAGCCTGCCAAGAATCTCTTCTTGTTCCTCGATCGGCTTCCGCCCACTAGCAAATTATCAGTCACAGACGGCGCAACTTCGAGAACTGGGACTCACAAAGACTGGGCCAATGCAGGCAAGTCTAAAGCGCTCCGGATCATCCCAAGCTCAATGAGAGCTCTCTGTCTAGAGGCCAGCCTTCGTACACACGTCAACCACTGACCTTGGGAAAGTTAGGGCCTCAACAGAGTACTAAACTCACTGGGTGTTTGGACTAGGTGGTGCCTTGTGATGTTTTCGCTTAGGAGGCCACTGTTGCTCTGACGTTTTCGACCTTTTAGGAGAGTCGGCTCTGTCTGTGCCCTTGGATTTCTTCGCAGCAGTTTTGCGTCGTTTGTGCTCCTAGACAAAAGTCAGCGTGCTGGCTAATGTGGTTTAAGCTTTGCTACCTTGAGGGCGTTTCGCGAACGTTCTTCCTCAATTCGACTTGGAAGCAGCACGTCGTCGTTGCGATGACTATACTTCACGCCAATTGCACTAAGAGTCTTCTGAATGTCATTCTCTTCAGCAACTTCAGGGGGATCTGGAAGAACAGATTAGTTCTGTTATTATTCGAAAGTACCACACAAGTGACCTACCATCATCGAAAAGAAGGGCAGTGAGACCCCGTAGATCTGCCTACGAAGATGTCAGTTCCACAGGATCATATCAGGGGAAGTTGCTGGCTACCTCATCTTTGCCGCCTTTCTGATCTGCTTCATGGACCCAGTCGTCCTTGGGCTTTGACTGCTTTTTGGACTTTCCACCAAGATGAGCCAGAGCCCAGTCAAGCTCTATGATCGAGGCACGTTCAATCTGCAACACGACACACAGCCAAGCATGATCACCAATTTGAAAGCACACGTCGATGGACTTACAGCGAGCTTCGTGGCAAGAGTACTCTCATGCAGTCTGAAGATATTCTTGATACCAAAGAGTTCCCCTTGCCTACTAGTGTCTCCTTGCACACCGGAGAAGTACCTAGGCAGAAATGAGCGAGCACCCCTAGAGTCATGGGCTCAACATTCGAACCTGGTCTGCACGCTGGCTTGGTAGCCAATAGCCATTTGTTGCTGTTTGTACAGTTGCCGCGCATAGATCAACTCCTCGATTGACCCCGCTCCCAGAAGTCGATAAACATGGACATCACGAGTCTGACCAAACCGGTAGGCCCTATCCATAGCTTGCAGGTCATGGGCGGGATCTTAACAGGACGGCGGGACGGAACTGAGAAGCGGTCTCAAGTGAGGAAGGAAAAACTTACTCCAGTTAGGGTCTATCAAAGGCGTTATTTTTGCTATGGTCCTCAAAGTGATACGGGGCTGTACTTACCAAAGATGACTACTTTGTTGGCACCTGTAAGATTAAGGCCAGTCCCCCCGGCGAGGGTGGAGATCAGAAATATGAAGATATCCGGATCTTGGTGAAATCTGTCAATCATAGGCATTCCTGATTCCACGCGTGAGTATACTAATGCGGATGGCACCCTGTAATGTATGACTTACTGTCCGGGTGCTTCGTAGATCCATCCAGCTTTAGGAAGCCGTAGCCTGTGAGTGAAAGTTTGGATGAATGCTTCATGACAAATAATGAAACCTTGGGATTTACTGTTCGTATTCAGATGAAACTCGAGCATGTCAAGGAGTTTGACAGATTTCGTAAAGATCAAAACTTTGTTGGAGAGATCCTTCCTCCATTCCTTCAGTAGGGTGTCCAGAACCTGGGGGGCGCCATCTTCGCATGAGCAAACAATCAGGGACTTCGCCACTTACACTCCATTTGCCGCAAAAGGACGGTTGTAGCATGGCAGTTCCAAATTTCGGGATCGTAGATCCCGGAAAAGCTACCTCTGCCAGCTCGCGATGTCTTAGAGTCTATTAATGGACGAGGATGAGGATTGGTTGTAAGTAGGAACTTCGAAGGACTCACTTGCTCAGGGCTGTCATTAGGGGCTATAAGGTAAAGGTATCAGTTGCCTGAGTGCGCCACCTACTGGACACATTACCAGGGAGAATCAAAGCCAGGTGATTGGATATCTTGATAAGGATTGACATGTACTTGAGCACGTCACCCTTCTCAGATGGGTGGCAGCAGTCTTTACGCCTGCGTGAAACCGTCAGGCGTAGTCGAGGTGATCTCTTTGCGAATTACATACTTCACTTTTGATCCGCAGGCGCATATCTCGTCCTTCCGGATGAGATTCTGGACTGAATCCATCGCAAGGACGCGCTTGTAAACTGTAATTTGTTTGGAAGTCAGAGGGCAGAAAACCACCTGGTCGGTTTTTGTCGGTAGCTGCGGAACTGTTAGTGGGGACATACAAGTGCAAAATATAGTTAACAACCTGATGTTTGATGATATCCTTCGTCCTAGGACAGTATTTTGAGACAAATAACGACACCCGCCGAGCTCAGAACACACCTTCGCTTGAAGAAGTTCGGGAGCAGCTTATCTCTGACGATAATGGCAACGGTCTTGGAGATGTGAGTTAACATCCGAGGTCCGAAAAAGCAAAACACACCAGCGCCTTACTCCGCTCCTCTTCCGACGCGTTTGCTGACTGCCCCACAGTCAAAGGCTTCACGACGTATCCTTTCCACTGTTTAGCAGTCCCCAGCCTCCCAGGATTTGTCCAGTCAAGTATGGTCCACATCTCATTGTATGAATTCTGTATCGTCGTTCCAGTAAGACCAAATCGCCGCATGCATGCAAACTGGTTGTATGCCTCCGTGATCTTGGATCTGGGGTTCTTGACGCGGTGGACTTCGTCGACTATAATGGTTGACCAGGCGAGCTCGTCAAGTAGGGAGATATCCCTACGAGCGAGGTCAAACGAGGTAAGCACTGTTAGAGATGAAATGTGAAGGGTAGGCGCAAGGATAGAGGGCGACTGCACGTACCAACGTCCAGTCGACCCATCCTAAAGTTTGTGAGGACTTCTTCTCTGCGCGCGGGCGATCCGGTATAGCAACCAACTTCAAAGTAGCCCCACTGGGGACGTTAAACGCCTTGTCGTCAATTCCCAAAGTATATCGCGAGGTGAGGGGGTTGCGTACAGTCTCAAATTCTCGTTCCCAATTGGGTACAACTGTGGATGGGGCGACGATAAGGCACGTAGGCCAGACAGCATTTGCGGGAGGGAGAGTCCGACTCTCCTTCCACTCTGCACCATCTTGGAGCTTTGAAACGTAGTTTCGCCTTCGATCAACGTCTCTCCTGTCTCCGTACTTCTTCATGATCGCCGACAGGAACGATATGACTTGAATTGTCTTGCCTGGGAGGGCACATCATCAATAAGGCCTGACCATGTCTAATCACCACATACCCTGTAGACATTCTATGATGAGACCTCAGCGAGCCCAGAACGGCAAGAAGTAACGCACAAGACCCATATCGTCGCCAAGAAGTCCCCCTCGTCCTTCATTATACAAATTCCAGAAGAATTGCACGCCATGACGTTGATATTCTCTCAGGTATGTGTTGATCGAAGCAGGCACCATGATACCCTTGTCACGGTCCAAGACGAAGGGACCCAAGTGACTTTGCTCCGGACGAAGGGGAAAACCTGGACGAGGATCAAATGCCTATGACATAAAAGTTAAATAATTTCCGAGAAGGCAGGAAGAGCGAATGGTATACTGGATTAGCGACCATATCTTCTTCGTCCTCAGATTCGGTCTCAGAATCTGATATCACAGGCGAATGGACACGAGTTAGAAGAATGTGACTTCAGCGTTCTGAGGCATATAAATAATCGTAGATAGCACCCACCAGCGGAACAAGCGGCTTTTATATGCTCATCCTCCGATTCCGATTCTGTCTCAGAGTCATCTGCCAGCCCGTCGATTAGAAGACTAATCATAGTAAGCTAAAAACGACAGACCATCTGATGGAGGCGTCCTGGCGCGCTTCGCAGGTGGAAATCCCTGTGGCGACGACGGCGACTTGCGCTTCAATGGTTGAACGATAAACTCTGCCTCGGACTCAGGTTCCGTCTCAGAGTCGTCCACGATAGGAGAACCGCGCGTAACAGGTGTGTCCTCTTTGGAGCTTCCTGCAAAGGCTATCAGAGTCCTGGACACGACAGGCTCTTCTGCTTCTGGCTCGACTTCATTGTCGGAACCGGCTCCGGATTCGTCTTCATCTGGTTCTGGGTTCTCATTAGGCTCGTCCTCTTCCGAGGCGGAGTGCAGATCCAGGTCATCGCCTGGAAGCAGGCTATATATATAAGCTTACAGGCCAAATCTATGTGCTGACGCACCAAAATATTCAAGCAGCGGATTCGTCTTCGGCGCCTCATCTGGCCGCGATCGCTTTCCTGAGGGACAAGAAATCCTCGCGTCAGAAGAGTGTACAGCGTGACCACATACACAGATACCCACTCCTCGCTGTCGACGGTCCAATATTATTCAGAATATCGCTCCGCCTCTTACGCGACTTACGGTGCGACGTGGGGAGCGATGTTCCCGATGCCTTACGAGTCGGCTTTCCGCGTTTCTTCGTCTCGTAAACAAAGGTCCCAGCATTGAACTCCGGATCGGAGTCGGGGTCTACATGGCGTACATGATACTTCGAGTCGAGTTCATACGGGCGCTAAAGCGCGACTCACCTAGGGGCGCAGGTATGGACGTCAAATTCCCTGCAGGAGGTCATCAGTACCGCGTGTAACCCGTTTCGTACAGGCTTACGCTGTAGGTACGCGGATGACTTGATCTTCCCCGATGTCTTCGACATTGTGGTACCTGTGGGTAAATGGGCTGTTATGCGTTGTGGTTATTGTCCAAGACGCGGCGAAATCAAAGAGTCAATTTGCGCCGTTCGCGTTCCGGCGGCGATCACGTGATTCCCGACGCCCCAAGTCACCTGACCCGCGACGGTAACGTTACCTGACCTCTCCTCGTTCTTCCTCTCGAGTAGACCACGATGATAAGTTGGGCGATTGTACAAAAATACAATCATTTCGATGGCAATAAATACGGACAACATGTGGAACCAAGTGTACGAACGACGACGACGGTGAGCAAACACATGACAGCACAAACGAAGTGTAAAAGAGAAGGCGAAGTTACAGTCGAAAAGTAAAGGGGACAGAACGAGCGGCGATTGGCACATGTCTCGCGGGTGGGGCGCGTGTTTAGCATACTAGGGAGCGGTAAGAGGCAAGTGATTGGAACAACATCGTGATTAGGTAGAGAAAGAAGAGAGACAGTGTCTTGCTTATATGTACATATAGGACAATTGGGGATCACTCGTCGTCATCATCGACAGCCTCTTCACCACTGTCTTTAGCGGCCTTAGCCTGTGCATGACGTGAGCAGGAGTTACAGCGATAGTGAAAGAAGGGTAGACATACTGCAGTCATAGATGCCTTCTCATCCTCGGCCCGTGTCTTGTCTTTGGCAGCCATCTCAACATAAGGCTGTAAAGATGGTCAGCTCGACACGATGAATCCGACCAAGCTAAACAAACAAACCTTTTTCTCATCCTCGTCGAGCTCTTTCCACTTAGCCCCAAGGAGCTTGCCAACCTCACCTGAGGAACTATGTTTCAATTTTCAACACGGCCACGTCAGAGCGCATATACGCACCGAACCCAGCATCAGGGTTCTCAGCCTTAATTCTCTCTCTCCAATCTTGGCTGAAGAACATGTATGCGGACAGAGCCCTCTTGGGACCCCCCTTGGCCTTGGCCTTGGATCCCTTTGCAGACTTTGCCTCGGATTTCTCGGCAGCCTTGCGCTGTGGGACGTGTGCATCAGCCCAACGTGCATGAGAAAACACCAGAAAAAAAATAAGAAAAAAAATGGTGAGATACAACATATATACAGGAGTATGTGCTAGAGTGAAGGTGGGTCATGATGTAAGGCAAGACCAACGAACCTTTGGTTTAGCGTCCTTAGGCATCTAGCAGAGAAAAGATGCATTAGCGAGCAATTCAACACGTCGAGGACACGCGAAACGACGTGGAAGTTGAGCGGAACATGCTGGGACGCGGTGCGCGTTGACGCGTCGGTAGCCAAACAAACATGGTACCAGCGCCAGTATCTCTCGGGTCAAGAGCAAGGCATTGAGAACGACAACGACGACAGAAAAAAGTCGCTCGACATCGCAGGGCATCGAGAAGAACGATCTACGAGTAACTAAAATAAAAAGATAGACATACCTTTGTTATATGCTACAGTGAGGGGCTGTAGGGGAGTGATTGTTTTAGGTGGGCGAGGGACCGCAGTACAGCTATAGGCAAGGTTGGCTGAGGGGGCGTTTGGCGGGTGGGAGCCTCGTATAAGGGGGACCTCGCCCATTTTCCAACCGTGGGAATACTGAGCACGGACTCGCTGATGTAATCCGCCGTTCAACAACTTGTCATCTTCGGACACCTCCGGCCCGTGAGCGCGTCGTATCCACCAAGCACAAGGCGAGTCTCCTCTTCCTCTCCAATCCTTCGGCCGGTCAACTCGGCGCCACCCCCGGGGCGACCAGGTATCATCCCGTTGCAATGGCGTTCCAAGGGGTCTCTTTGAGGTTTTCATTGGTGTAATTTGGGTAGACACGGCGTCCATGATATTTGATAAATCTCAATTACACATAAATATCTCGCATTGTCCGAATACTCCATATGTCATCAGCGAGTGGGTATACTATATGTGCACGAAAGCAAAAATAACTGAGGGTGGGTAATGTCAGCAGCGCCATACAGCTCCTTCCTCAATTCGAAAGCGTACCTTCAAAGCGATATACGACGACGAATAGATATGATGAGATATGCGAGACTAAGCCTTCGCTTCTCCTTCAGAGTCGAAATCGACATCGGGAAGACATAACTGCCCGAGGCCCAGATCAGGAAGCCGCGCCATTTTCATAAGCATGCTTAAGCCTTGGTCCCCTGTTCCAACACCCGGGCCATTGAGGAGGCTCCACGTGTAATCATCAATTTCCTCTGCAGCGCGACCCCATGTGGTCTTGATGGCCCCAGGGTGGTTGAAGGAGGCCATAATGAAGCATAATGGCGAGCCTGGGCAAGGAAAGACGCGTTGGTCCCAAGCATACTAGGAGGGTGCGGAGACTTACAGAGACCGGATATTTCCTGCTCACGAGACAGATACGGAGAACAGGGTTCCGACGAGTACTTGGCCCCGTCCTGGACGAGGTCTGGGAGCACATCGCCCAAATTATATAATCGCCGACACGAAGGGCAAAGCCGCCCAGTCGTCCGACTCTTGTTATACCATAGAATCTATACCTAGCATTAGTTGACACGCGTTCGAAAACCTTCGGGAGGACGTACTACAGCAGTCTCTTCGGGCAGGACTGTGCATAGCATTTGTAGTATCTCTTCTTGGGCAAATTCTGCACATAATGGGTCATCGAGGGAGGGTGGCTGGGCGAAGAAAGACGATAAGAAAGCGCGGGCGTTTCGAACGCGTGGTCCATTACCGGGGTCGTAAATATTAGGAGTAGAAGGAAGCAGGTCATCGTCAGATTCATGAGTTAAAGGTCGATAGGGCTCGGGTGGTTCGTAGGGCTGAGGTGGTTCATATGGTTCATATGCGTCATATTCCGGACAAAGGTCATTCAGATCATTGATAACTCGCTCAGGTTCATACACTGGTGGTGGTGGGTCGTCGTGCTCGACTTGGCTGTCAAGAGAAGGCCGCGCTGAGAGTCCTTTCTTCTCGCGTTTCGTCTGCTGCTTCTTCTTTTTCTTGATGTTACAAGGACCTGGCATGATGTCGGGGATGAATAATATTGTGAGGAAGGCCGAGGATTAGAAACTGCCTTCGCTGTCGGTGCTTTGTTGTTGCCGATTGCTGCCGTATGCAACTTTGGAGTGAGTGCAGCTCGTCACGCGTGACAAGTCGCGTTTGTGACGAGGAAAGTGCTTGGTAATGTTTGCACTCATTAAATTAACCGGAATCCGGCATTTCTCGATCGAGTATCTTGCAGTTCACCGGTCAACTGGAGGTGACTCGAAAGAAGGGTATAAAAACTAGTACACAACTGATCGCAATCTTATAATCAAGATATCAGTCCTACTGCGACACCTCGCGGCTACCCGCCCGCCTTGGCGTTGTAAAATATCTGTACAATCTCGTTTTTTATCAACCGACATGGCTAATACCATAGAGTTGGCCCAGGTCCGTCTTCTCGTCTTCCGTATTGCGATTGACATGTGGACTCACAGATGTACTTGTCCATGTAGACGGGCAAGAGAGATTATTTGACGTCTTTGGAGAGGAAATACCAGGCACAGTGGCAGGAGCAACGTCTGTTTGAGACGTCTGCACCCTCGAAGGAAGAGCTTGAAGGTCTGTCACCAGCCGAGATCAAGGAGAAATACCCCAAGTGGTTCGGAAACTTTCCGTTCCCTTACATGAATGGATCTTTGCACCTGGGCCATGCTTTCACTGTCTCTAAAGTCGAATTCACTGCCGGATACCAGCGGATGTTGGGCAAGCGCGTTTTGTTCCCTCATGGTCTGCATGCAACCGGCATGCCCATCAAGGTCCGTGGACGTCATATATTGGAGCGATTGGGCGTGTTCTGACGATTTAATATATAGGCAGCATCGGACAAGGTCATTCGAGAAATGGAGATGTTCGGCGAAAACTTTGAGCGATACGGTCTGGAGCCCGAAGAAGAGAAACCCAAGGCGACCGAGAACGGTTCCGCTGCTCCAAAGCCGGTCGGAAAAGCAACAAAGGGCAAAGTTGCAGCGAAAGCAACCGGCTTGACTTACCAATTCCAAATCATGGAATCTATTGGCGTTCCACGCGAAGAAGTCAAGAAGTTCGCTGATCCTCATTATTGGCTGTCATATTTCCCTCCGATTTGCGTTGTGCGTGGTGACAATTCATTGAACTCCTTCCCCGGTTAGCTCACCGGACTCCAGGCTGATCATAACGCCATGGGCAATCGGATAGACTGGCGACGCTCATTCCTGACGACTGATATAAACCCTTACTACGACTCCTTTGTTCGATGGCAAATGAACAGGCTCCACGATCTGGGCAAAATCAAATTTGGCGAACGATACACCATCTACAGTCCTAAAGACGGTCAACCATGCATGGATCACGATCGCTCTGATGGCGAGGGTGTCGGTCCACAAGAACTTCTCGGTTTGAAGATGGAAGTCGTCGAATGGAGTCCCGCCGCAAAAGCTATTATCGATGGTAAAGTCGGTGACAGAAAGGTCTTCTTGGTCCCCGCTACCTTGAGACCAGAGACATTGTACGCCTGATCATCTTGACATCTGAACTGGTACTAATTCTCCACTTCGTGTCTTTTGTAGGTACGGCCAGACCAACTGCTTCGTCAGTCCAACCATCAATTATGGCGTCTATGCGATCAACGATTCCGAGGCCTACGTTGTCTCGCACCGTGCTGCTCGCAACCTCGCGTTCCAGGGCCTTTCCCCTACTCGTGGCGAGGTTTCGCAGTTGGTGGAGATTCATGGAAAAGATATCGTCGGGACGAAACTCAAGGCACCGCTTGGTGTCATGCCCGAGGTGTATGTTCTGCCGATGGAAAGTGTCAAGGCATCAAAAGTCAGAAAATTTCACCCGCCATACCCCGCCCCCCTATGCTGATATTGTTTGACACAGGGAACTGGGGTTGTCACCTCCGTACCCTCCGACTCGCCAGACGACTACACCACCACCCAAGATCTGCGCAAAAAGGCGGAATACTACAAAGTTGACCCCGCCTGGCTGAATTTCGAACCCATACCCGTCCTCACCACCCCCAAGTACGGCAATCTGACCGCCATTGAAATCTGCAAGGAGCTTAAGATCCAATCTTCCAAAGACGCGAAGCTGTTGGCTGACGCGAAGGAGATCGCGTATAAGGAGGGCTTCTATAGCGGCACGATGATCATTGGGGACTTCAAGGGCGAGCCTGTCCAGGATGCGAAGCCCAAGGTCCGCGCGCAGTTGATAGAGATGGGGTTGGCGTTCCCGTATGCGGAGCCCGAGAACCTGGTCATGTCGCGGTCTGGAGACGAGTGTGTGGTCGCGCTGATGGATCAGTGGTATATGGACTACGGTGAACCAGTCTGGAGAGCGCAAGCTGAGAAGTAAGGCCTTAGTCGCTGGTCCCGACGGATTATGGTTACTGACGAATGATCTTGTCCAGGCTGTTGGCAAGCATGAACACCTGGACAGTGGAGACTCGGAATTTGTTCGGGGCAACTTTGGCTTGGCTGAACCAATGGGCATGTGCTCGTACGTATGGTTTGGGCTCGAAGATGCCTTGGGACCCCCAGTTCATGGTCGAGAGTCTGAGTGACTCGACGATCTACATGGCCTATTATACCGTTGCTCACTTGTTGCAAGGTAAGCCTGACCATTTGCGTCTTGACTGTCCCAACCTTACACAAGGGCGACAACGCAGGCGGAGATATCACTGGCCACACCGTCGGCCCTCTGGGTGTGACTGCTGATCAAATGACCGACGAAGTCTGGGACTACCTCTTCTGCAATGGACCCTGGCCGGACCCAGCGCCCTTTCCGAAAGAGAAAGCCGACGCCATGAGGCACGAGTACAACTACTTCTACCCCTTCGACATGCGTTCCTCAGGGAAAGATCTCGTCCAAAACAACCTGACGTTCTTGCTGTACAACCATGTGGCTATCTTCCCTGAGGACAAGTGGCCTCTCGGCATTCGTACTAACGGACATCTGATGATCAACGGGCAGAAGATGTCGAAGAGCAAGGGCAACTCGCTGACTTTGCGCGATGGCATTGAGAAATTCGGAGCTGACGCTATGCGGTTGACTTTGGCCGACGCTGGTGACGGTATTGAGGACGCAAACTTTGACGAAAAGACAGCGAACGCCAATATCCTGCGCTTGCACACGTTGTTGGAATGGAGTGAGGTGAGGTGGTCATGCCGTTTCACTCGTTCATAGTGTGCTAACCATGACGTCACAGGCCATGCTGAAAGATGGGGCTCCATTGGGGAATCGCCCCAAAACTTTTTATGACCGCGTCTTTGAGGAGGAAATCATCGACTTGATCAACATTACCAAGTCCCACTACGAGGCGTAGGGCCCCCTTTCCATACACCTTCCGCTGTCCTCTGACTTGCTTGCCCCCTTTCAATAGAACCGCCTTCAAAGACGCGCTCAAGTACGGCTTCTACGAGCTGCAGAACGTGCGTGACTGGTATCGCGAGCTCACCACCGAGTTCAGCATGCACGCCGACCTCGTCAAGTACTGGATCCGCGTCTCCGCCTTGTTGGTGACCCCATTTGCCCCTCACTTTGCCGAGCATATTTGGCTGGAGTACCTCAAGGAGCCCAAGACCATCCAGCTCGCACTGTGGCCTGATCCAGGCCGCGCCGCCGACCGCACTATCATCGAGGCAGGCCAGTACATGCGTAAGACGCTGAAGATGATCCGCGACGCAGAGATAAGCTTGTTGAAGAAGATGCAGAAGGGCAAGGGGGGTAAAGGCAGCGGATCCTCATTTGATCCCAAGTCGCCCAGGAGCGTGCGGATCTATGTTGCGACGAGGTTTCCGGAGTGGCAGGATACGTGTGTGCAGGTTGTCAAGGACTCGTATTCGGAGCAGGAGGATAAGGTCGACGACGCGAAGGTCAAGGAGTTGTTGACGGAGAGGGGCTTGATCAAGGATAAGCGTGCTATGCCGTTCGTCCAGGCGTTCAAGGTTCGTGGATCTTCCTCTTGATGGGTGGATGCCATGCTGATTTTGGGTCACGCAGAAACGCATGTCGGACATTGGAGCCAAAGCTGCTTTCCGCAGAACTTTGTCGTTCTCGGAAACCGAGGTCCTTAATGAGTTCTTGCCTTACCTGAAACGTGCCTTGAATTTGGTCGACGCTGAGGTCTTCTCAGTCGAGGAGGCGCTGCAGAGAGAAGGTCCTGGATTCAGTCGCATCATCATCGAGGCTTCAGAACCTGGCAGTCCTGCCTTCGAGTATCGCAATGTGTAGAAATATCGTATCACGCTCCCTGTCGTTCAATGGGGTTTAGTTTTTCGTATCATTCAGTTTTGATGTGTATGCAGCGAAGCAGATAAGAGCATTTGGGCTTCTCAAACTGGGGTGGCTTTGCCAGTAAGTATCAGCTTTCGCACTAGCTCCACTCGATCAGTTCAGAATGGTACAAGTGGTACGAAATATCAGTGTTATCGATATATCGAATGCGTCACGCAAAATGTATGCCTTCGTCGTGGAAAGCTGACAGTAATCTACCACAGGCAAAGGCGTCAGATAAGCCCACAGGCTGAACGGAATACCACCCACTTTAGCAGATCGTCGAGCGTCATCTTCGCTGCTCGTTGATCCGAATATCCCGTCGAGTTGAGCACTTCCTCTACTTTCCCCTTCATACTGACGTCGTCTTCGATCATCTGCGGATGAATTGAGAACTTTGTCACTTTACCCATGTTAGACAAGAAGCACCTTATTTTGCACGGAACACCACGTCCGCCAGTTCTTTTCGAGCATTTCCAATACCCCTTTGGCCATGAATGTCGCATGGACTGTCTTATTTCTCCGCGAAAACACTATTCGTCCGAGGCCATCAAATTCCTCGAACTTGACTGGGGGTGGGGGATCCAGTGGCACCATTCTCACTACAGATGATTCCACCAATGGCGCTGGTCTGAAGTTATTTTTACCAACGTGCATCACAAGGTCGACTTTTGCGAAGAGCTGCACGTTTGCGGACAGCCTCGACCACAGATCTGTACCAGGTTGTGCGACCAATCGGAGGGCAAACTCGCGTTGGAACATGAGGACGGCGATGCGACATATGGGACGGTGGGAAAGCAAGCGGAAGACGAGGGGGGACGATATTTGGTAGGGCGTGTTAGATATGCAGACGTCGAAGTAGGGTAGTTCGGCTTTGACAAAGTCCCCGATTATGATGTCGAGTTTTCGTTGTTCAGGTCTTCGGACGGATTAGATCGGATGAAAGTGAGGGGGGGATGTGGCTGATGAACGAACTCACTTCCCCTGAACTCGCTTTGTGACTTCTGCAGCCATCCGAGGATCCATTTCCACGGCCGTAACATGTTTTGCTTTTTCGAGGATTCGGACTGTCAGGTTCCCAGTACCGGGCCCGACTTCGAGGACTTTGTCTGTGGGACGAAGGTTTGCCTATACTCCTCACGTATCAGAAACTGTACAGTGATTGATGCGATTAGGTAGACACCTTATCTACGATGCTTGTGTAGCTTATTAACAACGACGTATAGATTAGATGCCCACAACGAGAATGCCTACTTTTGAGCGATCTGAGGATTTTTCAGGATATGCTGGCCAAATCTCTCAGTGTTGAAGATCGGGTTCCGGACCCCAGATGAGCTGCCTTCTCCATTGTCATTATTTTTCGAAGAAGACCCTTTGGCCGCTGCGGATTTTATTGACGGCTGGTGCGCCCTATTGAAACGTTCTGAGGTTGCGCGAGGCATCGTAGACGTCGAAGGGGAAGGTCTCAGAAATCAGGGTTGCCTTTTTGGGTGGCGTAATGGTATTGGCTACAGTAGCAACAGCGCCCGGTCCCTCTTGCGCGTCTGCTGCAGACTGTACTTACAGTATTGTCAATTCCACAAATACCTGTTTGGTAACAATTGTGGATCGCCACGGCGCCACCACTGTCGTTTACAGGAAAACTTGAAGGCCACCAGTTCCCAGTACTTTTCTCATTCACCTCCCCCCATCATCGTCTGTTTTCATGCCCGACCAGTTGTCCAAAAAATTTCGGAAGCTCCAGGTAGGTCTTGATTCGCTTTTGCCATTGTCGTCTGATGCCCTGCGGTCCTCAGGTCTCCGATGGGGTCCAAAAGCAATATGCCAAACCATCTCTTGGGCGCTCTGAGGCTCCCCAAAAGCCGCGACGAGTTCCTATGAAGCTCAAGCGACCCACTCAGAACCGCCACATGCTCCAGTTCTATGGGTTTGCCGTCAGCCGGGAATGGGTCTACGAATTCGGCAGCCAGCGGATGGCCAAGGAGTATCTCGAACGCGCGGATGAGCTTATGGTCGCTGCCTACACACTCCAGCTACTGACTTGGCTTACCAAGATCGATACATTGGTTTTCGAGTTCGTCCACAATCCTGGCGATGCTCCGCCCGACTCTCTAACTACTAGCGGTCAAGTGTTGATCGTATCGGTCTGCAGAAATGATTCGGAGGGTTACAGCGAACGGCCCCCTCAGAGAAACATGGATCGTTTGGAAGAGATAATTGGAAGAGGTCCTGCGAGGTGGTGGGTAGATCCGGAAGAGTTTTAATGTTGTCTTCTGCTCGCTGCAGTCATCCCTGCTGATATATGTGAAATCGCACTGCCTCGAATCGAGGTTCTCGGTAGTGCAACTTTGTATCTGTATCAAAGTTCTTGTAACACATCTAGGGTTCCGAGTTGCAACTGCGTGATCCAGACGCTCAACTATTTGGAACTTGGAGACGCATTGCTGGCCTCCGCTGTTCTCCCTCGACATCCTCTACTTACGTGGATCACTCCAATTCAAAAACCTGGATTGCCTTTTTGGGTGGCGTAGTTGGCGTAGGGCTTCTGCACGTGGCCTCTCTGTACCCTTCTTTCCCCCTTGCCGGCGCCGCTTTGAACTCAAGTTCGTGATCGCTAACGATGTTTAAGAAACCTTTGTCGAAATTCAAGACCTCAGGTGTGCCACATGTCTGGTCTGAGCAGAGCTACTCGAGTGACCTGTGCTCTAGCGCCCCTTCGTAGCTCTGATCGACGAAAGCTCAAGCAGCGCGTCGTACAGGCGTTCGGCGTGTCCCCTGAGGATGGGGATTTGCTTGTACCCGATGGACTCATGTCTCAGAAGATTGTAACGTACTCGGATGAGCCGGGTGTGAGTGAGCTATTCTGTCGGTGCTCTGGAGTGTTGCTGATTGCCGCCTCCAGGTCGTTTATCTATCGCCCGAGGGTGATCCGCTCTGGTTCACCGTCGGGAAGGGCACGGATGATCTGATTCCAACAGGTATGAGTGCGATAGGCTTCTTCTAATGTGCACTTTCCCCTGGATTGACCCTGACACCTGGTATCTCGCGTCCCGTGAACGGGCACATGAAATAGTATATACATTGTGGAAGAAGTATGACCTGATTCCATGGATTTCCACGCCAGCAGCAGTCATTCCTGTCCTCGTAGGCGGTGCCGATCTTATGATTCCTGGTGGTAGGTGATATAATCATTTAACAAACTCGGGCGCCTCACCCACTCACCGCACTGACTCGTTGTAATATCAGTCGTGCGGATCTCCAGTTCAGCAGTAGCACCTCCACAGCTGATCAGTGTTATTCAACACGTCAGTAGCTCTTCCTCGAGTCTTGGGCCACCGCTCGCAGTTGGGCGGCTGGCAGCTGAGGTGAGCACGCTGAAGGCGGATGCGAAAGGTAAAGCCGTACATATACTCCACACGTGGAAAGATCACTTGTTCGATATGGGAAGCAACGGAGATCCGCCAGGTGAACTTCAGATCCAGGCCGACGGTGAGGCCAAAGAGACCGGGGAAGCAGGAGAAGAGGGTTCGCAAGTTGACGATGGTGGGGGGCAAGAACTTGCAGTAGAGGACATCGGTGGTTCTGAGCCACAGGACCCCTCTTCTGCCCCAATCACCGCTGTTGCCGCTGAACTAACGTTGTCCAAAGAAGGTGAGACTCGTCCTCACGATATCACTTGCCAGAATGACTAAAGGATGTTCAGAGGTGTCCGACGTCTTACGCACCGCCGTGGTCCAAGCGATTAGGGTCAACTCGCTAACACCTGCATCCTTCCCGATCCCCGCGAGCACGTTCTACTCATCTTATATCCTACCTTCCCGTCCAGCATTCGTTCGCAGACCTTCAAGTGATCCCTCCCAACTTTCATCTAATGATGCAGCATCATCAACATACCCGCAAATTGACATCAAACATTCTACTCACAAGTCTCTCCTGGCTTTCTTCAAGTTACTTGACAAACAGCGCCTTTTATCCCTAAAGGACATTAAGCCAGAACCCCTTATTATGAGCGTTTCCGCTTCCCATCCTGACGTCATCTCTCATCGCACGTATACATCACTTCGTGACATGCAGGCCAAAGAAGAGAAACGAGAGATGAGGCAGGAAGAGGAGAGGTCGAAAGTGAAAGAAATGGAAGTGAAAGAGCTGTGGAAACCGTATTCTGCCAGCGGGTCAGGCAAGTTTTTCACCGAGGGCGGATTTGAGTAAGTGTTCTCGATGGTGTAGATGACCCTATGGTTTGACCTGGCTGATGCTCGGCTGAACAGTTCGTCAGCATTATATACACACTCAGATCTGAAGGCAGCGGTTAACACGTATGTTACTGCTCGCCAGCTGGTCAACGCCCGAGATCAGTCCTACGTCAACGTCGGTGCGGATGAAGTACTGCTTGCTACGGTGTCTGCGAAAGGGGAAGCTCCTGAGAGCCTGGAGTTCCTGAAGCGAGATGAGGTTATACGGAGGCTGTCAACAAAGATGCAGAACTGGTACGAGATACGGGCTGAGGGAAAGGATCCCTTGCTCAAGTGCGTAGCCTTCCCGGGCTTGCAGACTACTGAGCTCTGGCATGATATGTTGCTCAACTAATCTACAGGAAGGGTCAATTGAAGCCCATTTCCGTAGTGGTGAAGGTTCGGCAGGGCAGAAAGGCAAGCACTTTGGTTACGGGGTTCGAACCATTCTTCCTGGAAGGAGAAGTTATTGCGGAAGAACTGAGACGCCTGTGTGCGTGCGCAACATCTAGTGGGTTTCCAGACCGTCTCCATCATCTGCGGGTCCGCTCACATGTGCGCTCGCAGTGTCTCCAGCACCAGGGAAGGCATCGGGCTTTGAGGTACTGGTGCAGGGGAAGCAAACAAAGGCTGTGACGGAATTCTTGTTGTCGAGAGGTGTCCCGAAGAAATGGATAGAAGCGGCTGACTTATCCGGAAAGAAGTGACGAGGTCTCCAAATGGCAAGTTATGGATTCCATCCGCTAGTACCAAGTAGTTATAACACTTACCCATCCATCATTCGACTTTTAGAACCTCGGTCGGCGGCGGCGTTGGAACTTGAAGGTGGGACGGGGCCGGGAGAAACGTGGTCACAAGCATTTCGGTGACATTGCTGACTCTGGTGTGTTGTGGACAAGATGGTACCATGGGCTAGCTTACTTTGCGTCTACTATATGTATCGTTTTCAGCTGTCTGTCGTCGTGCCAGGAAGTGGCCGCGCAGATCACGAAGCCTTGAGAAAGCTAGTTTACCCGGCCGTTGTCACGGTTGGCCAGCACCATTTCCGTCCTTCTGCCGAACCCTGGAATGGGCAAGTCGGCGCCTTCGAGTCATGCCGTGAGCCACCATCACGTTTGTCGAGCGCTTGCATCATGGAGATCGTGACAGCTTTTGTTCTTATTTCCGATGGTGAGGCAGGCCTTTCTTTGACCTCTACACGGCCATGTCAGTCTTGTCCCTCTCCAGTAAGCATTTCTTTCACTGGTGAGAGTCCTTGAGTCAACTAATGCTTCTGAACTTTAAGTCCTTTCGATAACCAATGTCGACGCCGATGTTTCCCCTTATCAAGGAAAAGATTACTTTCGTATCGTTGTCGAGGTTGATGGCGAAGCAAAGTCCACTTGTCTCGGAAACTCGGAGCCATCTTCGCTTTCCGTAAGCTGGAATCATACCTTTCATTTGTGTGTAAACTTGGACTGGCTTGCATGGACTGTGAAGCTGATCTCACAGACAGTACTACTACACGTGCATCCAGGGTCTTGTTCTCAATTCGTGCGTTTGCGTTAAGCACTGGTCAGATAGTGCAGATTGGGGAGGACATCCAACTATCGGTAGGCGAGCTCCTGAGTCGGCGCGACGCCACGAATGAAACATGTACGCGAGACGGTGTTAGCCAAATTTCTTATCGCTGACTCTCGATAGCTCTTACGATCATGGGAGATGGACTGACGTACGGTCCGCGATTAAACTTGGTGGTCACAGAGGCCGCGGAACGGGTGAGTACAGTTTTGATTAAGTTACAGGTCCACCAACTTGAATGGCAACAGGTACTTCCTCCCAACATCGTGCCTGTGCATGACTGCATTGGACAGCTGCGAGTACTCGCGGCTAGTATGACGAATTCTGTACAGCAAAAGCGGAGTTTAGCAAATCTGTCGGTCGCTATGACGGTTCAAAGAGCCATATTAGACTTCTACCCGACTGGTCATCCGAATCGCGCTGGCGCGCTTTCCAGTCTTGCATCCACCCTGTGGATGTGCTGTCAAGTTTCAAAAAATGATGCCATCCTCTCCGAAACTATCAAGTACGAAGAGGAGTTAGTTTCACTCCACCCACCTGGCGATCCGGATCGGCACTCTGCGCTTGCCGGTGTCGCTGGTAGCTACTTTACCCGCTATCAAGCGCAGGGCAACGTGGTGGATCTTGTGTCTGCTATCCGACAGGGGGAGGAAGCTATTGAATTGCAATCCAAAGACCATCGTCATCGGCGCATGTACCTGGGCAACTTGGCACTTTGCTATCAAGAACGCAACACGCTCCTGGGCGACGAGGCAGACCTACACCGCGCTATAGAACTTCAGGAAGAAGCAATCGCGTTGCCAGCATCTGGTGGTCCCGATCACTGGCTCCAGCTTTCCAATTTAAGCAAAAGTTTGCTTGCGCGATATCGACTTCGAGGAAGCTTGGATGATCTGCAGAGATGTGTGGTACTTTCTGAGGAGGCTGTCTCCATCCAGCCTCAAGATCACCCCGACCGCGGCTCTATGTTGGACGCTCTTGGCGTTGTCCTTACATCTCGGTACCAGGAACAGGGGAATACTTCGGACCTCGAGCAAGCAATCAGGCTTCATCAGGAGGCTCTTTCCTTGATATTGCCTGGCCATCCTTCCCGTCCTATCGCAACTGCCAATCTAGCTAGAGACTTGCTATTTCAGTACACGCTGGACGGTGACCTGGCCAAGCTCCATCGAGTCATTGCCCTCTTAGAGGAAGCTCTCGCACACCATACGGCGGGGAACGTCTACCGGCCTCTTTCCCTAGGAATGTTATCGTTCAGTCTGCTCACTCGGTATGAGGTGCAAGGCAACAGCGATGACCTCTACCGAAGCCTTGAGCTCGCTCTAGAGGCGCTCCCTTTACATCCAGAAGGTCACTCTGAACGCCCAGCCTGCCTCCGTCATTTAGCGATTTGCCTCCGAGCGCGCTACTCGCTGCAAGGCAACGTACAGGATTTTCACCAAGCCATCGAGTATCAGGAAGAAGCTCTGAGGCTCATGCCGCCACACCACGCGGAACGGCACAGAGCACTGGACCAGCTCTCCTGCAGCCTGCACAGGCGGTACAGACTGCTGTGGAACAAAGCAGACTTGCTCCAGGCTATCAGCCTTCAAAGGGACGTCCTGGCTATGATGCCACCAAGTCACCCCCAGCGTATCTATTCCGTCGGAAATATGGCTATTTGCCTCCATTCATCGTTCGAGCTATCGCAAGACATGCAAGAATTTAACGAGGTGATTGCGCTCGAACAAGAAGCTTTGTCTCTGGCCCCGCGTGGCCATTCAGATAGGAATCAATGTCTTGCGAACTTGGGTACCAGTCTCCAGACCCGATTCGATTATCAAGGGGATCTTGCGGACCTCCATCAAGCTATCAACCTCCAGGAGGAAGCCCTTGAGTTGAGGATATCGTCCAATTCCATCCATCAGTCCACGACAACCGCTTACCTAGCCAATGCACTATTACAACGACATCGCACTCAAGGGAAGAATCCCCTAGTGCCGGGCACAAAACCCCTTTCTACAGAAGGCGGAGCCAATGATGATGTCGTTGAAGCATTCAGGCTCTACGGCACTCTCAAAGGCCTCATCCCCTCCACAGAGCTTTGCCTTGCAGCCCGAGAGTGGGTTTACCACGCCGAACTATACAACCATCCGTCTGTTCTGGATGCCTATCAAACAGCAATTTCTACTTTGGATCGCTACGCGGCAGCATCATCATCTGTCGTGCGCCGTCACCAAGTTCTACCGCCAGGCCTTATGACATTAGTCAACGATGCTTTTTCATGCGCACTCAGGAAGAACGATCCTGAGACTGCTGTACAGTTACTCGAACAAGGTCGTGGTATTCTGTGGACTCAGTTGGCTCGTTTTACGACGCCATTAGAGGAACTATCAAGCAGGGGAGGTGACGGAGAGGTTCTTGCGAAAGAATTCCGCCGACTTTCTATCCTTCTCCAACAGTTCACCACCAGTCAGGAGACACCAGGATCAAATTCAGGGGACTCGTCTCGTTCCCTGACCACTCCCGTTGTCAGGAGGGATTACATCGAGCTTGAAAGGGAGTGGAGCTGCATCGTTGACCAAATTCGCGTTCAGGATGGATTTGCGCGATTCTTGCTACCCCCACTATTCGCGCATCTCCGAGAGGCAGCCCGCGAGGGTCCCGTTATCATCGTGAACACGAGCAAATACACTTCCGATGCTCTCATCATCCTGCACACGCAATCTCCCATCCATGTCCCCCTTTCACTTGACCAAGAAGCAATCATTAACCTCTCCAGTCGATTTTCTCGTCTCATCAGGGATTTTCCATCAGCGTCGCAGAAGGTAGAGTCGCAAGACTCGGATTCCCAAAGCAGGCTCAGAGAATACCGGAACATGCTTATCACTCAGCTGCGATTCCTCTGGAATGCAGTCGTGCAGCCTGTCATGGAGCAGCTCGAGGACATCCACCCAATTGGTGGCCGCATTTGGTGGTGCCCCGCTGCCCAATTTCCCTCTCTTCCATTGCACGCCGCAGGACCATATCGGAAGGGACAGAAGAACTTGTCAGGGCTGTACGTTTCGTCCTACACACCTTCTTTATCGGCCCTGGCTCGTGCCAGGAGCAGGTCGACGCCGAGTGCTACGCTCTCGGCCTCTCAGCCCTCAAGCGCCAGTGACCTACCTACCTTCGCCTTGGTTGGTCAAGCGAAACCTCTGACTGGTGCAGAACTCCAAAACGTCGAGCAAGAGTTCGAAGCTATTCGCGAGGTCCTACCTGGATCCATGTCTCTAGACCGGCTCGACGATGATCTTGCAACGGACGAAGGCGTAGTTAACGTCCTCCAAACACACAGTTGGGCTCACCTCGCGTGTCACGGCAACCAGGATTTCTCGCAGCCTTTCAACTCATCGTTTGCGATGAAAAATGGGCCTTTGACGCTCCTCCGCATCATCCAAACAAAGCTCGGCAACCCCGAATTCGCCTTCTTGTCTGCATGTCATACCGCGGTGGTAGACAAATCGACTCCCGACGAAGTCATTCACCTTGGGGCAGCTATGCAGTTCGCTGGCTTTAAAAGCGTTATTGCGACCATGTGGGGCGTTGACGATGGTTACGCACATGTCATGGTAAAGGCATTCTACAAGAACATGTTCGAGGGCATACCTGATTATAGGCGCGCGGCGGAATGTTTAAACAAAGCAGCCAACAGAGATGTTGTCGGAAGTGTACCCATCGATCAAAGGATCGTATTCATCCATATTGGTGCTTGAGTAGTGGCTTTAAGAGCCTTGTAGTAGGTTTCAACCTGAAGTTGTAGCTATAAGTTGTAATTACTGGAAACCTGAAGCCCCCCCTCCCCGACCAGCGACTGTGCCCCCAAGGTTGACAGCGTCCACAGTACTTGCTCACAGGTGACGAGTACAGTACCGGTCTTGGGTAGATAAGGAACGCGGGACGAGGCCTGGGCGTCAGATAACGAGACGCTGACGTTTGCACAAGGTGCCGGTAAAACCGTGTGGATTTCCGGTCACCCGACCTGTTTCGGTGCAGTACTGACCTTGTAGCCGCGCGCGTCTCTTCAGCCCGAGAGGCTTATTGAAAACAACTTGGTTCCCAGCCTTCACCCGGTTTGTTATCATTGCACTCCGTCGTGTTCACGTCCTTTGAGCAGGATGATTGTCACCCCAGCCACACCCATGGCCCTTTTCGCCGTCCCATACGCTACCAGCGTCTTCAGCGGTACCAGTAACTTCCCTACTTGTCTCACAAGCAACTTCTACGGAATTTTTGGCGGACAGTCCGTCTTTAAACTCACGGACCCTACCTGCATCGACTCTCAATCGTTGCAGTATGAGGGCAGTGCGTTTTTGCCGTTGCAAGGTCTCGGTCATCAACAGCTAGTCTGGATCCAGGAATCTGCTGTCGACGCGTCCCTCCGAACGCCCGATTACGAAGCCGAAGTTGAGGACTTCATTCGTGCGCTCCGCACCGGAGATACCATCCTTCCGAGTGTCTCTCAGACTGTGCTCTCCGCACAAGACGCCTCTGGTCCCGTTTCACTCCTCTATCACAATGGCAACTCCGGGATTGTTGTCGTTCCAAGTGAGGGCGCTGCGCATGCGCTCTCCTCCTTCCTTCCTCGCTTCTGGAAGGCTTCTCCCATTCCTTCTGAGCCCGTCTCGTACCTGCCCGTCCCTCAGCCAGCGGTCGACCACGTCCGTGGTCTCCTGGCTTCCCTGCGCTTTGACCCGGTAGTTTCCAGCATCGTCAATGGCATCTCCGTAGAGCAGATGCGGAAGGACATCCGGTATCTCACTGGTGAAGACGGAGTGTCCGGTATCATGTCTAGACACTCGTTTTCAGGCGACTCCAGGGTCGCTGCGGACTGGATTAAGGCTCGATTCGAGGAAACTGGCGCAACTTGCGAGCTTAGGCCTTTCTTGGCAGGGTTCGCCCCGAATGTCGTCTGGTGGGCTTTCTTCCTCGTGATTGCTCGTATGTCAGCTAAATGGATGGGTTTCTGAAGTAAATACAAGGCTACAACGGATACTTCAGCAACTGTCTTGATTTCGGGCCACTACGACTCTCGCGGCTCCTTTGGATCGTCCCGAGTGAGTTCCTTACTAGGATTATGCCTTCGAGCTTTTCATAATGGCCGTCCGGGACATCCAGGCTCCAGGTGGAAACGACGATGGCACAGGAACCATCTCCATCGTCGGTATCGCCCGGCGGATCAAGCATCTTGGTCTCACCTTCCGAAGCAATGTCGAACTCGTTGCGTTCGCGGGCGAGGAGCAAGGTTTACTAGGGTCAAAGGCATACGCCCGTACGTTATATGGTCATATTCTTGCTGCAACCCACTGACGTGGACCGCATGTTTAGGCGAATTGCGCGCACAGGGAGCCAACGTCACAGTTATGATCCAAGCGGATATGCTTGGGTATCATGCTCCCGGAGAACCTGCTCAGCTGGGGCTGCCAATGGAGTCAGTAACCACTTTTTCTTTGCTGCCGATATCTAACGACCAACTGACAACTTTCGGTTTCCAGGATCGGCACACCGGAAGTAACTGAGCTTGTTGCAAAGGTTGCTGGAATATACAGTCCTGAGCTCACTGTAGGATACACGGCTGCCTGCTGCAGTGACCATCAGGTACGCACGATCGGATATTTGTGTGGGATGGGGATGGTACTGATCATCTCTGGAAAACAAGTCCTTCCACGAGCAAGGATACCCCGCCACCCAAGTCTTTGAACGTGCCGGACCAAGTAAGCTTCCCCTTTCATGAATGTCGTTTCGGTCAACTAACCCACGATTCTCCTTCCTCCACCTAGTCGCCGACCCGATGTATCACAACAGCGGTAAGTGATCCTCGCTTCGTTGATTCGAAACGGCTTCCTGACATAAACTGTTCTTGCCGTTGTCGTTTTCCTTAACACCCCACGTTGTATACACCTCAGGCGATTTGAGCGACAGACTCGGATATGATCTCCACCAAGTAAAGTCGATCTCGAAAGTCCAGGTAAGCAAACATGTTTTCTTCATCTACGGTGGTCAAGTACTGAATGAGGCGCCGGTAGTTCGCAACTTTGCTGCATGCCGCGGGCTTTGACCTTCCCGAGGGGGATCTTTTGGAATTCTAAAAGCACGCGGCTGAGGCGTGACTCGAAGTAGATGATGGAGGCGTAAGTCGGAGATTAACTTACGATTAAGTGTATCTAGGTTGCGAACGGACCATAAGTATGCCATACACTACATCTACGAAACGCCAGAATTATGCAATAGCAGCGAGGTTGGTGTGAGGGTGTGAAGCCCAGTCAGCGCGCCAAGCCTTTAAGGCGCGTGATTTGGCTTTTTCACGAGCCCATGTGATGGTGGAATGGAATGGTGGAGGGTGACGGACGGCCTCGCGTGCAATCCCATCAGCTCTGTCGTTTCCCAGAAAACCCTTGTGTCCCGGTACCCAGACAACCTCCAAGAGGATGGCATCAGTGTGACGACGGAAGAGGATGGACGCACCCTCACGTATCTACGCCGCAACCTGGCATTCTACGATTCCGAAACACTCGCGTCATGATCATACGTCCCTGGAACTCAGGCTGCGTATCAGGTCGATTTGAATTTTGACCTCGCACAAACGGTAAATTAAGGTCCTTGGAGCAATTGGCTGACTAAGCCATGATCGACTTGCTTCTGAACGTAAGAAAACCTGGCAACTATTCCCGCTACCTTGTGTAGTGGGTCTTTGTGGACAATTTGTGGAGGCTCATAATAGAGTTTTACTGCAAAAAACGCAAGGTTGGAGGAGCTGTGCTGCTGACGTAACCACATGTCATTTAGGGCAAATCGTGTAACTCCTAATTCTCCCTACAATATTCTTACCGCTCCCCATCTACCGTAACGAACTCGGCTGCTTCCCTCCTGATCCATACTGCTAACGGACTCACTTCGTGTACACTACTTTAGTATCACACCGAGCCGCAATATATTGAAGTCACTATCGAGACTGAGTACTGAATCCTTGTACTTCACGCTACGCGAATGACTTGTGACTAGGTAGCGGGCATTGCCACGCACGTGGCCCTGTCTAACTTATTTCACGGAAGCGAAATGCGGAGATTGATCTGAGTGTTCATCCACACCTGATAATCATCCCGCGCCCGTTTAGCTCGAAAACTGGATCACGATGTAGCTTGAATCATCCATGCCCGGTTCCTCAATAATATTTTTATTCCTGTGAAGTTATAGGCCAAACTGGAATACATGTCATGGTGCACAAGATTAATCACTCGATCACTCGAATTCCTCGCTGTTGGCATCGGGCAGCTACTGCTGTGACATTTCTTTATCGCCAGATTTCGTTACTGGAGAACATGTGTTCTCAGGCAAGAAGCAGCACCAGGAAGTGCGCTAACTGCGGTTCAGATCTCGAGCTCAATTCAAGGATTCATTACGCCGGATTGACTGGGATTAAAGAAGTCTCCAGAAAGCCATTCAATGACAGCAAAGTCACCATGCCTGTGTGCCAGATCACCGCAAGGTTGGCAAGCACCGTCTAAAATCTCATATACACAAATAAACCACACCGGTGAGGCCCAGTTAATAAAAGAGACGGTTTGTCCCCCTCAGAGTCCAAGACTTCTCCCATCTGCTCGCAAGCGTACCTCTCTCTTACCCATTCCGCAGGATACTACAACCCCCGAAGTCTAGGTGAGGACGGCATCCACTATCCATAGGGCCTCTCGCCTCTAACACTTCCCAGACACAGCACCTGCGAAGGTCCTGAAAACGGAATTTTTCCTGTCCTTGACCTGTTATGTCCGGCATATCGCAACAGGTGCGTTCTCAACCTGAGCGTCCCCAGCGTACTAATGCCGTTACACACCCAGGATGATGAGATCATTTGGGTCGACTCTGACACCGTTCGAAGAGCCGATCATGATCGCGCCGCCTACGTCATCGTGTACCAGTGTCAATGGGACCTAAACGGCAGTCTGTGTCAAATGTGGGTTGAAGGTGATGATGGAGAAATGCACACTCATCTTCGTGAATATCACGGTGTCAAAGGCGACACTAAGGACGTACTTACATGTCGGTGGCTCGGATGCGCTCAGGAGCGCAAGCTTGGAAGCATGCCTCGGCACGTCATGACCCATCTGAAGATCAGATATGGGTGCTCAAACTGCACGCGAACGGTCGCAAGAGGGGATTATTTGCGAGCGCACCTCAGAAATATTGAAGCCTGCTCGGGGGCAAACGTTGTTGTTGTCCCAGGGCCTCATGCTCGGGTCGTAGGTCGAGAATGCAGTGTACTATTGTGAATCATACTCTAAAGTAGATTGGCAGATCAACTTGCACCATATAGTTCGTAAATCGTATATATAGCTCTCCCCCGCCCTCCCCTGTTTTTATTTGCATCCTCTGCTCTCCTTTGGCTACGGATTCCAGACTCGATCTACACTTCGATCCTTTCAATATGTTTCTCTTTTCCTCATGTTGCCACGTACTTGACCTGTTTTATGCTATGTTCTCGCCAAGTCCTTCTTCCTGCTTAGAGCTGTTCCTCTACACACTTAAGCCCTCATGTAGCTCTTTTTGTCATCAGAATACAGTCAGTGTCGGAGGAGTGCGGATTGGTCATTGTTTGCGTCAATTCTTGACGGTGAGCTGTGGGGTTCTGAATGTTCTTCGTTTGCAATTCGATGGACCTTCTAGCTGTGTACAGTAGAATTGCGTGTGGACCCGACGATATTCTTGCAAGCTCCGCTGTTTTCAATCACACAATCACCGCGTCAAGGTCGGCCAGAGGTACTGGCTTTCCGTGCTACACGAAGAAACTCCAGCGTTCTGATTTGCGACTAGTTGCATGCAAGCTCCCCGCGTGCCTGAATCAATATTTCAGCCCCTCTTATAAAGCAAGGACCTGCTATATATAGCCCCGCCCCATTCCTACTATTATTAATAGTTCTGTTTAAACCTGACACCACGACTCTCGCTGGCCTCACACAGAACGAACAAACCTCGGGCGTTCCATTGTGGTCTAACAGGTCTTACTCCTTGCGGACAATCAAGCAACGAGCGACTGGAATCCTAGGCTGGATAAGAACTTGAAGTCAGTTGCAGTTTTACGGATGTGCTGGAGGATGATTATCAGGAAAACCCGGTATATGATCTCACACCCTTATTGGGGGTCGTATAATAGGGAACCAAAGCGTTCATCCCCAAGGGTGATATGTTGGGGTGGGGGACTTACCTACGATGTCCCACCTCATATTGCTAGAGTTTGCGACTAGTATGGAGCTGCATGCTCTCCTCACTGGGAGCATGTTAGCTGGCCGAGGAACAAAGGCCGAGCCAACGTGTTCCCAGCGGAGGGGCAGCGGGCAGCATGGTGGTTGATGCTGGGATTGATTCAGGTTGACAGAGTGACAAAGCTAACAGCACCGTCTCCGTCAAATTACCTTTGAGGCCGACTCAAAGCAATCTTATCTTATTGTTGTTGGTAATGACTCGTGGTGTCCACGAGTCCGCCACAGCTCGTAGGGAATGACAGAACCACGAAAGTGGCACGCTCACATCCTGCTGTGGTGTAGACGTTTACGGTGCCTGCAACGCCGCGGCCGTTTCTTTAACTACCACCAACTTGACTATCTCCAGGATTCGTTTGGGCTACCATACTTTACAATGTCTTCAAGGGGACCCATGTGGTACTGTCATGGTGTCGGTGATCCTTTATCGTGGCGACTTCTTGTTGGCTGACTGATACTCGCCGAATACAGTGCCATGCAGAGATGAGACCGCTGATGGTCAGTTTAGAGCAGGTGGTGTGTATTTGTGGGGCGTTATTCATTGTTTCAACAGGTACCTGACCCTATATGCGCCTCTTGCAACTCCTCATTCGTTGAGAAGGTATGTTAGCTTGTGCTCGGGATCCGTTTGGTACCTTGACATGCTCCCCCATAGATCGAAAACCCATCGGAGGATCCACGTCAATTTCGTCACCACTCTGATGATGGTTTCAACGACGCTGATGACTTCGCTATGGAGGGCTTCCTGCGTTAGTGTACCCTTGACCCTTGGTGCATGGCCCTCATTGGAATGATTAGGTGCTTTAAGGGGTGGCATGGGCCCGGGTCGTGGTCCATATGGAACTCGAACTCGCTCGCCCCCAATCCCACGAAGTCCAGACAGAACCACTGTAAATATGCTTTCAGAACATCCCACGGGCTTGGTGACTTAGTCTACCGACAGGGAAGTAGCGGATTTCACTTTGAAATTCATAGCGGTCCAGGCGGAGGCTCGAGGACATTCATTCTTGGAGGACCCAATACTCTAGGGCGATCACCAACCCAGGGAGACCGCCCGGTACCAACAATGTCTGAGTGCGTTTATTCTTTCCAGTTGCAGTCATTGTTGTTCTTGCTCACACGGTTCTTTCAGCTTTCTCCATCGTGAAAACGATCCGGATAATCGTGCGCAGAATGATATCAGTGGACCGCTGATGTCACAGTACTTGTTGACTCTACTAGGCCGGGAGCCAACTGGGCGCGGCGATCCCTTTTCGGAGTTCTTAGGTGACATTCAAAACGGGCGGTGGGGAGACTACGTTTTCAATCAGGATGGTAAGGACCTTTGTCATTTTTTTTTCGGTCCGTGGTTCTGACAATCTTCAAGCTCTGGACCAAATCATGAATCAACCCAGGGGGAATTCCACTGCCGGAAGACCAGTACCCGCGACAGAAGAGACTACTGAAAACCTTCCCAAAGTACTGACGGAGGGCTGTTCGTGTTGTATATTTTTACCGAGGTTTATAATTCTGATTCATTCCCCAGCTCCATTATTGGAAAAGAACTGCGCGGTATGCAAAGAACAATTTAAGCTTGAGACCGAGGACCCGGGCGAACTGGTCGCGATGACGCTCCCTTGCAAGCATTTATTCCATGAAGGCTGTATCTTGCCCTGGCTTGAAATTAGTCGAACGTGTCCACTGTGCAGGTTCGATCTACATCTGTGTTAAGTGCAAACTACCGTATCTCACGTTTCGGTGTATCAGGTATGCACTTATAGCTCAGCCGCAGCCGCAGCCTCCTGGTGGGAGTCCGGGTGGTAGTTCAGGTAGCCGGCCTACTAGCCCTTCATCCGGTTCACGTCCGCGGTCCCCTGGTGGTTCTAGTAGAGGTAGTAACGGTGGCTTTTTTCAAGCACTATTTGGTGGTGGCGCTGGTGGTAACTCGAGCGGGAGCAGTGGCAATTACTCGGCGCGTTCGCCTTTCGGCTTGGGAGGGGCCACTCAAAACGGCGCTTCAGGGGGGAGCTCCCGCACTAGCCCGCGCATGTCGGGGCAGTGCCGAGGATATAGCCTGATATAATGGTGACATATTATCCTCCTTCAAGATATCTCCCCATCTGAATGCATTATGGCCAGCGGACTTTACCCCATCACAGTACTCCCAGTCCATAATCTCAAGCACTACAATCTGTATCTGTGTCGATAGTATTAGAGCCGTCTATTTTGTTTTCCTATGTGCTTCATTGTCTTCACACAAATACGCATGCATTCCTTTCGTACGGACCCCACAACTGAACTTGTATCATCACCGGGTTCACATGGCTTCGATGGACGATCGAACGGATGCCGGACGCGGTCAACAACGGCGACATGAAGAGAAAAGGCGGCTAGCGTTTCTATTGCTCCCGTCCTGCAAGAATATCGAGGTCTAGTACTTTAGACATTAATGGTGTGCCTCAGCCTGCTTCACGTCCGCTTCCAAGAAGGTCAGGAAGGCATCTGCGCCCCGTCCAGCTTCCTCACTGGAGAGACCAGTGCTTTTCACGACTTCTTCCTCCGCCTTTGTTGGCTCTGCAGCGTCGTATGCAGCGAGTTCAGCTGCAAGGTCGGCGGGAAGAACTGGGGGTTTGGGGACGGCGGGTGCGGAGAAGGCCTTCACGCTTCCGACGTGGGCATCTTTTGCCTACATTGAAGGAGGTTTGAATGCATCATAAGTTCGAGAGTGCAAGGCAGAAGGAGAGTTCGGCAAGGACCAGAGCAAAGCGGAGCGGAGGTAAGAAAACGCAAGGAATATGAACTTTGGACACGTACAGTAACGGGTGCCTTGTAAGCTTTTAGCTCTTTGACATAGAGATCTTGCACAAGATCTGGAGGTAAGAATGACAGACGGGTCGTGAGTTGGCTGATGCCCGGCCAGCACTTGCATCGGCGAAACGCGGAAACATACCTTTACGGCTGGCAGTCGACGAGGAGAACGTCCGTGCACTGCGGGCACTGCGGGACTGTTGAAAGGGACCTCGATGAGTACAACGACGTCCTTGTCAAAGAGATAAAACAACCAAAATGCTCACCACCTGCCTGAGGAAACGCATGGACGACATGACTGCAAAAGAGAGAACTGTAAGGAACGTGATGTTACGCTGAGTGACGAAGCCTATTTGGGTGTCACGCGTGTATACGGGTCCCTTTGCCGAGCTGTTGACGTCTTCAACCAAGCCACTGCTAACCACCACATATATAGCCCCACGGTCGGTACTTTATGCTTTCTTGCGCATCTGAAACTTATTCCATATAGATTTCTAACACAATGTTCACTCTTGTTGCCCGTCGTGCATCTTCCACCCTCGCTGCACGCGCTGCTCTCGTGAGATCATACACCTCCAGCGTCAAGGAGGGTAGTGTTGCTCAGAGCAAGGGCTTTTCGTGAGTTGAGTTGGCTCCACATAGTTTTAAGACCCCACTCAGTACCGTGTTTATATAGAAAGAAGGAAAAGGCTCACGAAGGTGAAATTTCATCTCCCCGCAATGTTTTAAAACAATGTTCTGACAATTCCCACAGACGAATATGCCCGCAGACATGAGGCAGATCTGCTGCGCAAGTTGAAGGCTGAGGTATGTAGCCCATCCATCAGTTCACCGTTCGCTTTTAGTAATAACTGCCACTTACATGCCTTCACTTTAGATCGAAGCCAAGAAGCAAGAAGTTGTGCGTCCAGTCTCCAGCTAACTGCTAACTTTCTTACACGTTGGTCAAGAATACTAAGCTTCATCTACAGGCTGAGCTGGAGTCAAAGATGAAGGAGTCAAAGTAAAGATATAGCGCCCTCTTTGTGTCGTGTCGTGTCGCTAGCTTCTGTTGCATTTCAATCGCTTTTCTCATTACCGTGATCTGCTTCAAGTTGGATGGGACAAGGTTTGACTGACATTCGCTGAGACTTGGTACCTCAGCTCGCTTTCGCGAGCTTTGGCGTACACTGTCGTCTTTCCATTGCCACTGTTGACCGCACTTCGCCGCGCGGATAGGAGGTCCAGCTTCGGGGTACCAAGCATCCTTACGCGGCTTATATCGAAGTTTCCTTTCACGGCGATGAATTGGCAGTGGTCTCCATAGCACAATACCTAGTTCGTCCTCGTTTTACTAGCATCTAGAGCTAGATGAGAGCCATGCCTCACGCGCTCAAGCCCGACTCGTCTTCTGTCATTCGGATAGCAATTGTAGGCACGGACGGGTTTGGATGGTCAATGGTACTCACTCGCACTTTGGATAGGCATTCGCAGCACTTAAACATAAATCAAGAGGACAATCAATCGCGTGTATGTATCCCAGATAATTGAGGAAGTAGAAAAGCAGCTTATAGGATGTCAATTTTCAACTTCGATAGCATACATCCTAGACCTTCAGTCTCACTTCCCCCTTGTTTGTATTGGAACGGAGGAGGAGAGCCGTAGCTTGGAGGCTGGTGCTGAGCTCAGCATTGTAGTATCTGAGCGTGCCACAGAAAAGTGGAGAGCACACGCACTCGAGCTCGAGAAACAGCTCGAAGGGCTGAAAGCGCAACGCGACGCTGAACAAGAGGGTAAGTTTCCGCGATTTTATGTCCCCTGTTTCGAGCTACGATGATGTTGAGACGCGTCCAACGCGTTTTCAGAACTATCTAAACTTCGAAATAACGCGTCTCAGGCAAAGGGTGCCTCAGACGCGCCTCCAAAAAAGAAAATCAAGAAAACCGGGAAAGATCGACAGGAGCCAAAAAGTGCTGAATGGAACTGGGAACAAACTCGAGCGGGTGGGGATCGTCGTAGAACATGTTTTATGGTTGTGTGCTAGCTAACCGTTATTCGCTTAGACTGGTGTGCTTTTCTGCACTCTCAGCACCCACCGCACGCATCCCTGGTCGACGCATATACCTCTCTAAAAGGCGCCCTATCCTCATACGGAGGGGACAAGTGTGCTTATGCATCCCGTCTCACCGATGCAATTACGCGAGCCTTCGAGGTTCTCCATGCTTTCCTGTTCTCAAACCAACGGGCGGCGCCTTCCCCCGTCTTGCCGGGGCCACCGACTCAGACCAGGCGCGGGAATCCAGATACTCCACACATATCGATGGCATCTCCGCTGCTGATGTACATCTTGCAGACAGCCCTGCCGATGCTCCTCCGCACCCACGAAAACCCAAAACGTTCCGGTCATCAAGCTCGCGCGGAGTCTGACACCCATGCGAACATCGACAAAGCTATAAACCACCTGATAGACTGTGTCCTATTGCCCTCGTTACGCTCCTTCGTACCCCTGTGCAATACCCGTCTCGCACCTTTGCTCGCCACCAAAAAGGTAGGGGTTAGAGACAAAGGCAAGGGTAAAGAATTCGATAAGGCCAAGACGTCGAACTTTAGCCCCTTGCAACTCACCGACACACGCACAGATATCCTCACTCTCCTCGGCATGTCTCTCGCTGCGCTAGATGCCCTCCCCCCGCACCCATATTCCAATGGCTGCATCGCGACCGGGGTCAAGGAACATCTCGGTCTCGAGACCATCCGGGAGCTTGAAGCGCTGTATACATTGTCTCCGCAGCCCAAGTCACAAACACTGCTGCGACCTGAGGGTCGTTCCTCTGAAGCAGCCTCCACGGAAAGCGAGAAGCGCGCGCAGAGGCTCCAAAATCTGGCTGGGACGAGGGAAGATCGAATCCGTGCACTCGCGGTCAAGGATGCTGCCTGGTATCTCTGCAGTGTGGTCAACCTCTGTATACCGCAAACGGGTGCTATGGAGGCTGCAAATGGGAAAGTGATGAGCGAGAGTTCAGTGCTGCTAGTGAAAGCACTCGTCGATGGGGTGGGGAGACTTTTACGCATGGCTGCAAATGTTGGAAATGATGTTGGTCAAGGGGAAGGAGGGGGCCGCGATGGCAACGGTGTAGTAGAGCAGGGGAAGAAAACGTATGCGGTGGATGCGGTTTGTCGGGGGATGTTGCTCGCGGTCTGTGAGCGCGCAATGAGCTGTTATACTGACATATGATTGCACAGCGCATATACTCTGACTTAGCAAAGCTTAGAGCGTCACAGGTTCATTGAGATGGGCAGATTTATTCCGTCTAAGTCTATGTACGCTGACATGTGTATGTAGAGTAAATACCGATTACATTAGTGCGATAGATATGCTGTGGAGTAGTTGATGCGATGATGATGTCGTAGTAGATAGGCAATGCGAGTGCAAGTAAGGACCAACAAGGAAAGGCGACAGCGAAGAGAGGGTGAAGTAAACGAGAGGGAATGAGCTTGATCGACTACGAGAAGAAGTATTGCGACTTCTTGATCGTCTCCACCTTGAAGTCACCCTTCTGCGGGAGAGGAGGAATCAAAGCACCAAGCCTGATGAACTTGTCAGACAGAGGACTGTTGGCGAGGATCTGTTCTTCGTCCTCCTCCTCGTCTTCTTCGGCAGCAGCGCGCGAGCGGCTCTTCGCACGCTTCACTGGGGCGTCCTCTACGTCTTCCACGTCCGTGATGGGGGCAGTCGAAACGTCGCTAGTCTCCGTATCCGAAACATCGAGGAGGCTTGAAAGGCCTGTGCTGCTGTCCCTGAACTCGGCAGCTTCCTCCGCCGAGGCAAGGATGCGACAGCCAGCAGCCTTAAGATTCTTGATCAAGCTTCCAGTACGTATCGAAGCTACAGGAACCATATGGTTTGCATATCGCGCACGGAACTAAGAGAAATGACATTGAGCATGTGATGAATCTCCAGAACTCGAACCTTACCTCAGCTTCAAGTTTGCCAAGGACGTCGGAGGAGTGAAGAGCAATGAAGGTGTCTCGAATAATCTCCGACATCTTGTCAATGCCTGATGCGTGTGTCCAATAAGAATCATGCACGGACGCAAACGTCAGTCCTTGTGTCTGAAGCTGAGGTGAGCACGCATATAATCGAATCGCGGCAAGGTACGTACCCTGCATTCCAAAGCCGTCAACATCATGTGCGTCGCATCAAGGGAGTGGATGAAGTTAGGAGGGAAAGCAGACGCTTGCTTCGCTCCATTGACCTCAGCAGGAGCATTAGGATCGGAGATGTAGACCGACTGCAAAGCAGTCATGATCTGCTTGCGCTTGGTCTTGCGGTAGGGCTGCACGATAGGCAACCCCAGCGGTGTTGTCCACACAACCGTCGCCATCTGCTCCTTGCGCACGCGATTATAGAGAGTATTATTCTTAGCGCGACCGCGTGGTTTCTTTTGAGGCTGAATGGCTTCGGCCAACCGCTCTTCAGGAACCGATTTGGCAATGAGCTTCGCACAGAGGTTGAGCCAGTTCTGGATGGACTTGGCTCCGGAGAAGAGATCTCCAATGCACGAGAGAACCTGCTTCGCGAGGTATGCTGATGCGCCCCAGCACTCCTCTTCAGGTATGTCACCCCTATCCTTCAGCTGCTTCTCGATTTGCTCACGCGCACCAACATAGGTGACTCCGTAGACTGTGGTCATGACCTATCCACCAGTCAATCACGAAGCAAAGCAATAAACTCGAGTAGCACCCACCGTTTGCTTGACAACCTTACGCGAGACTTTACCAGAGACGAGTTGGGCTGTCTTGTCGCCGGCAGCAGCATCTTTCGCGGCAGCCTCCTCCACCATGTTCGCGACGAAGGTATAGACATCGGATGGCCGGTCAGTCACGGCCAAATTAACCTGTGCCGCACCCTGGCCGTCACCTCCGAGGGCAGCGTAGTGCTGCAAGCCGTTACACGTGCCGTCCTGGTGAACAGGGAGATAAGACATATATGCGTGAGGATCACCAGACTCGAGAGCAGCACGAAGCTCCATGCAGGTCGCCAGACACTGCCATGGATCGTCTGCTGTTATCCACCAGCGACGACCCTGTTCGAGGAGTGAGCAAGAGGTACACAAATAGTCGATAGAAGACACAAACCTCCAGAGGCTTCTCCGCACTGTCGTATACGTCATCAAGGTGCTTCATGACGAACTCCTCACGTTCGTCAAAGTTGGCTTTGTCGAATCCATACAAATTGGAAAGATGAATCTTCAACCACCGCAAACCACGTTCACCGAGAGGCTTCGCCTCCGCAAACTGGAGAATTCCACGGGAAAGGTCGTCGCCGATGTGGTTCAGATGGGGAGGAATGGGGTAAGCGCGTCCACGGAAATCAAGGTTGTGTGGGAGGTAGAAGGTGTCTCCCAAGAACTACCGGCGTATTAGAGCCTTTCCGTCATTGGCAAAGAATAAAGAACTTACAGCACGAGCGATCTCGATTTTGTAATTCACATTACAGCGCTCCGAGTGATTGCTCGCCTTATCTTGGCTGTACGTCTTGAGCTTTTGACCATAGATACTCTTAGCTTTCACATCCGTGTCATAGTTCTCGGGCTTCTCGGGTTCAGGCTTGTCGTACATTGCAGGTGGGATCTTGCAGAGCCGCTCGCCGGAGTTCCAGACCTGAAGCACAACGTCGAAGATGTTCCGGTTTATCTTCCAGGGTGTGCCGCCGAGAACGTCAAGACCTGCGTATACGAGTTCAACGTTCCCGAGGGACGAAGCATGTTCAAGGTAACTTTGTTGTTCTTGGCAGTCCTTGAAACGCATCGCGGCAGCTAGATTGCAGGTGTTAGCGGATCCGCCCCTTGGTAATCCACAGAATACGTACATTTGTTGTAGAGGTAACCACCATGATCGGGACCAAGCCAAGGCTTGGGCTTAACAAGCATGGGAAGATGACGAGGATGAAGGGTCTCGCGCAGACCATCCTTCGCCAGGCGATCTGCGACAACAGGGTTTAATCGGATGACTCCCAGTTTCTGACCGCGAACATATTCGTAAGCGTGATAAAACGCGGGCTGTCTCTCCCTCCTGCGGCGAAGTCAGTCTCGTGAAACCCTGGAGCTGCGCAACATTACTCACAATTCCTCTCCTGTTCTCTTGTCCACCGCAGTGCGCTCGACAGTGGCAACGTCCATCAGGCAGTCAACAAGGATGCTACCCATACGCACACGCAACAGCTGCGTCCACTGCGTCGTCCACTCCTCGCTATCCTCCATATATTTCGCCGCCGTGACCCGTCGCGCATGGAGATCCCTGTACCCGAGACCCGTGAAGAAGCTTTGATCGCCCGCCCGAAGTTGAGAGGGAATCGCGATGTGATTACGTTTGCACATCTGAGCTTTATATTCGTTCTCGACAGCACGTCCAACGGTGAGCAGCGCGCGGGCCGTTTTCATTCCGTCATTGACACCTCCCGTGCCGTTCAGGCGCATGATCTCGAGGATGGTGATGAGCGAGAGTTTCTCCGAACTGACCAGCGAGAGGAATGGGCCCAGGCGACTGCCCCCTTTATCAGCTGTAGAGACCAGTTTAGCGAATGTTATCCCGAGGTTTAGTGATACCTGGAACGCACTTTTGGTTTGCTTTTGTTCAGCGGCTATGATATCCTCAATCTCCGTCTCTAGACGCCCTTTGAGCCGTTGGTGCCAGTCCCACATCCATTTCTGTAAGTCTGCGCGCCGGAGACTCGGGTTTCCTAAACCTAGCTCGTCGAAGACTGAGGCTTCATGGCGAAGTCTCTCAACAGCGACATCGTACACAGATTCCTCAAGGAGTTTTTGACGTGCTGCAACATCTTCGGGGAGAACACGTCGGGCGAGCGCGACTTGCGCTAGATGTTTCCGAAGGATGTCGAGGTTAAATGGAACCTCCTCCTTTGTTTTTGAGGGAAGGACATTGCCAAATTCGTCGACGATCTCTTCGGACGGGCTCTGTCACGCAACCGGTTAGTCAATGAGGTTTTGAAAGCACAATCGGTAACCAACCACAAGTTTTGTAACTGGGTTGACCTCTGGTACATCCTCTAGTGGGTCGGGGAGTTGACTGCCGAGTGCCTCGGCCTGTCCGAGCTCTGATACCACCCGCGACATATTCATGTCTACAGCTGTCTTCGATAGCATTTGGATTAATTGCGATGCTTCTTCCGAGGAAGTGAAGACACGGTCAGATATGACTGCTGTTGGAGATATACCGCGTGCAGTGAACCTGCTGAGAAGCTTCGTTGGGCTTTGAGCCGAAGCGGTATAAACAGGGTTCTCAGACTCGGGGTTAAATCTATGGGGTACTGGTAAAACAGCGGTATTAAGAACATGCAGCCATAGAAAGAACTCACCGTAACCAGGCGAGAAGCATTATCGCGTATGTCTGAGAGGTTGGTTGGATGTTTTCCGACCCGTCTTCCATGATCTCGTATAGAGCCCATGCATCCTCGATCCAAAGAACTTTGTCTCTGGGCTCCTTTACGGATGCCATTCCTACGTACGCTTCCAAGAAGGAGTTATAAATGCGCGACTCTAGCAGAGGTTCGCTGGACGATGTCTTGCGCAACCCCTCAAAAACTTGCTTCGCGCGAGGAACGTCGTACAGATTGTGCAAACATGCGTCCATGACAGCCAGCTGGTCCTGCGTAGGGGAATCCATGAAAAAGAGGTTATTGAGCGCAGTAGGAGTTCCATCTCCGGGGAGTGGTGTTGGTAAAATCGTATACGGGACTCGGCGTTGCAAAAACCCTTGCATGTCGTGAATGAAAGAGCCACTCGCGTCTTCTACTATGGGATCCCGCTGTGGGGCAAAGCGCGGAGGATAGTTGGGGTGGGGGACCTGCTTTTGTGCGAATGCAGGGGCTTCAGTCTTCTTGGTCGGTGTCGAGTAAAGACGAGCTGGCCGTGGAAGACGTTGCCTAGAGTACGACACCAAAGTCGTCTCCAGCCTACGAGCAGACGTTCGAGGTATCATTTTGTGTTCGTTGTCGTCGTCTGAGTCGATAAGGTCGCCGTTGCGAGAACCGGCCTTTGAGAACTTGAAAAAAAAAGCGGACAGGGACTTACAAAATCAGTAGGTAACACAAAGTTCTCACGCGATGCTAGGTACTTACGGCAGCTCAGTAAGTACTCAAATTTCTCTCTGCAACGCCAACCTGACATCCTTGGATGTTAACGCATATAAACTCAACGACACGTCCGTCGAGCTCGAGGTTTCTTGCCACGGTGCATCGTTATACTCCACTGCAAACCATGCCCGAAATCAAGCTGAGTCCTGCCTAACCTCTCGCCTTTCCCTTAAACTCGCGTGACCAGCAGCGCTTGCCGCGTCAGTAGTCATACTAACATCTAGTAGAACTCAGGGCGCGAGCGATGGTATACGCTGCGTCAAACATGATGAATAACAGTTCTTTTAAGTGGACTTAAAAGCATTTTCTTCGTTTCTGAAGGATCTCAGATTAACGCGGAAGCGTCACACCATGGATTGATAGGGGTCGAAGCTTCTTGCGTGAATACAGAGTGATGTTCGCTTCAGCGGGAAGAATTTTGCCGATAAGCGCTCATAGATCAGATATACGCGAAGACCCTGCTCTTCTCCTATATTCGGGCGAGCGTACGTGTTGCCTTGAGGCCGCAAACCATCAACTCACTACTTGGCGACAAGCTATGGGTGCACAAGGCTCCGAATCCGAAGATGCATCAAAGATGATATTGACGAGTACGCAATCAAGTTTGTCTAGAGTCCTCGCCGGTCTTTACTAATCAGCCCACACATCGTGCAAGTCACAAGAGCCTCTAACCTCGGTTCTTTCGAGTCAGACATATCCCGCGGAAGCAAATTCCGTGCTGTCATAGATATTGACGGCGTTGCGAAGTCTACTTGTACCTCACTAGCTACTTCCTCACCTGCGACTCTCACATGGCACCATCCATTCGTATGGTAAGTTATCCGCTGGTCGACCGGTTCGCTGTCATTCGACAGCGCTCTCTGTTACAGCGTCGTGTACCCAACTTCCAGCGTTTCACTACAGATGTACCTATTGCCCGAACCGGAGGGATGCAATTGGGCGAAAGCTGGAGACAAGGTCAGGGTTTCTGCGGACAGAATATTGAGGCTGGCTGATGATTCGGATGAACTTGGTAAACTCGCGGATTTCTCGTCTCCATTCAAGCTAATGATTTCCTGCAGCTGTTGTCATGACAGGGGATCTCACAGATTCCCCGGTCACTCTATACCTCAAAGCACATCGAGTAAGTAACAAGCCGTACCTTTAGTTCGTAGCTAACCATCTGATCCTTCGAATCGTCTAACAAAGAGCTCGAGAGTGGTCGCTGACAGGAAACACAAATCGGTCTGTTTCGTCATACTGCAGTACAACTCCGATCTCTTGTGGAATTCATTTGAGGACGGCGAATACAAAGACGCGAGCACCCTCGAAACCTGCTTAGAATTTGAGCGTGCACTACTCGACTTGCGACCGCTAGGACATCCAAGCCGTCATCGCTCGCTCAGCAGCCTCTCGTCGCTATACGGCAGGCGCTTTCACATCAGTGCGGACGTCATTGATCTCAACCTCGCGACTACCTATGCAGAGGAAGCGGTCGCAATCATACCACCTGAACGTACCCCAGATCTCATAGAGTCGCTCCACGCTTTGGCCAGAATCTTCCGTGTGCGTTACGATGCTCTTCAGGATATCGTTAACTTGCGGACTGCAATTGAGCATCAGCGAGCAGCATTCGCACTGCAGGCGCTCGGTAGTCCAAATCCCGCTGCTCTTCAGGGCCAGGCTTATAGTCTCTGGGAATGCTATAAAGTACAGGGCGGCGAGCACAACCTTCACGAAGCGATCAAGATCCTGGAAGAACTCCTGGACTGCCGTCCGAAAGATCATCCACGTCGTTCTGACACGCTTGACTTTCTTGCCGGCGCGCTATGGACTCGTTACCAGCTACAAGGCCATGCGTCCGATTTGCACCGAGCTATTGAGCTTGAGCAAGAAGCGTTCAGCTTGCGTCCACCCGGACATTCGGATCATCACCATTCATTGGATAACCTAGGCAGTAGTCTCTGGACGCGCTATCAGCTTCAAGGGGATGTCTCAGACCTCCACGAAGCCATTGATCTTGGACGTAAAGCAATGGATCTTCGGCCACCGGGACATCCTGATCGTGCTGCGTCAGCCGGAAATTTGGCGGGCACACTTTGGACCCGATACCAGGTCGAAAAGGCACCAGAAGATCTTCATTGGGCCATCCTGTTACAGCAGGAGGCTCTCCAGGCGAGGTCGCCTAGCGATCCCGAGCGTCATCAATCCCTCAGTAACTTAGCTCTCAGCCTTCGCTCCCGTCACGAACTGCAGCACGCCCCTGAAGATCTAAACGAAGCCATCACCCTTCAAGAAGAAGCCGTCAGCCTACAACCGGCGGGATATCTTCATCGTGCCGTTTTATTGGATAATCTAGCCAGTAGCCTCGAAGCTCGTTATCGGTTGCGCCATGATGTCAGTGACCTTCATCGAGCCATCGAACTGCAGCAGGAAGTCCTCGTCCTGTGGCCACCTGGCCATCCAGATCACCCGTCCTCTGTCCAGCATCTTTCAAACTGCCTATTACATCGATACCAGGACAGCCAAGAGACTACTACACCCACAGGTACTGATGACTTTGATGAAGCCTTCCGACTATTCAGCACCCTGGCTTCCTTACCCGCTGTCAGCTCCACTGCCCTCTGCGAGGCCACGCAAGAGTGGGTGAAGAGGGCAGAAGAGTTCAACCACGTTTCTGTTCTCGAAGCCTACAAGACGTCGCTCAGCGCACTGGACCGCCATGTTGCCGCACTTGCATCGGTGGTGCTCCGCCACCAGGTCATGGGGCCTTTGAAGTCCCTCGTCAATGACGCCTTTTCATGCGCTTTAAGGCGCAACAATCCCACAGAGGCGGTCCAATTATTCGAGCAAGGTCGCTCGATGCTCTGGACACAGTTGGCACGCTTCGATACGCCCTTGACGGAGCTCCGCAGTCAGTCAGAGACTGGTTTACACCTCGTCGAAAAGTTCGAACAGCTCAGCTCCCTACTTCAGACTTTTGCCAAAGGTCGTGACTCGCGAGGTCCACTGGTTGGGTCCGCCGTGTCAGATACAGACACGACGGAACGTTACTGGAAGCTTGTGGGTGATTGGGAGTCGGTCGTGGAAGAAATTCGGCGGCAGGAGGGTTTTGAGCGCTTCTTGTTGCCCCCGCTGCTTGCGGACCTGCAGGAAGCTGCGAGCGAAGGACCGGTGATCATCGTCAATGCCAGTCAATACACCTCCGATGCGCTCATCATGCTACATGACCATCCTCCCATACATGTCCCCCTATCTATCACCCTCAGTGACATCGAGGTCCTCGCGGTTCGTTTCGCCAAGACCATCAAAGACTTTCCGGCGAGTCACCCGATGGATGACGTCGACGAGTCTAGCCACAAGGAAAAGCTTCGACAATACAGGAACCTGCTGGTATCTGACCTACGTTATGTCTGGCGATCAGTGGTTTCTCCTGTGGTTGAAGAACTTGAGACGATATATCCCACTGGCTTAGGTGGTCGGATTTGGTGGTGTCCTGCAGCCAAATTATCGACGCTTCCGCTGCACGCCGCTGGTCCGTATCGGAGAGGAGAAAAGAACCTTTCGGCGCTCTATATCTCGTCCTATACTCCATCTTTGTCTGCGCTCATCCGGGCGAGGGGTAAACAGAAGGTCGTTACGACAAATGGCACCGTTGATCAACGTCACTTTCCAAGCTTAATCCTCATTGGCCAGGCGGCCCCAGGATTATCTCAAGGGCAAGAGCTCCAGAATGTCGACAAGGAGCTGATGGCGATTCGCAGTGTGCTGCCCGAGACCATGCCACTCGATCGGCTGGTGGGGGACCTGGCAACTGACGAAGGAGTCGTAGGGGCTCTTCGAGCGCATAACTGGGTTCACCTCGCATGCCACGGTAGCCAAGACTTAACACGTCCTTTCGATTCCTCTTTCGCGATGAAAAACGGGCCACTCACGCTCCTCCGAATCATCCAAGCGAAGTTCGATAACCCAGAGCTTGCATTTCTGTCCGCGTGCCACACAGCTGTCGGGGACAAATCAACGCCTGATGAAGTCATTCATCTTGCGGCTGCGATGCAGTTCGCCGGATTCAGGAGTGTCATTGGGACGATGTGGGGTGTGGACGACTCCTTTGTCCACCATACCGTCACTGCGTTCTACAGGAATATGTTTAGGGGTACGGAGAAGCCTGACTTCCGGCGATCGGCAGAATGTTTGAACAAAGCTACAAGAGATGTTCTAGAGGTGGTACCCATTGATCAGCGGATTGTTTTTATCCATATAGGTGCCTAGCATTCGATACAAGATTATCTGCCGGCTGTGCTTCTCGCGCCGCGGCGCCGACTACCAGTAGTTAGGAGTGACGAGAATGAAAGTGTACCCAAGTCGGCTTGGAAATTTAGATGTTCAAGAGACCTGTACACTGCCTTCGAATATACTTGCCTCAAAACTCCCCGCAAACCTCTTGGCGCAACAACCTGAGCTCAATATGTACTGGGTTGCCCTCGCAAACCGATGCCTCCTCGTTCGTTCGTAAACGCTGAGTGAGTAGGAGCAAAAGGTCCAACGCTCACACCAGCCGCTATGCAGGACAATGGAAGGAGAAGAGGAGGCGCAGACCTGCTGCTTGATTTCCGTGGAGACAATTTACCAGTACACTACTAATCCTATGAGTCCCATGATTAACGGCTCCCCACATGCCAACACAACCTGAAGTTTATCCTACATCCGCAGCCGATCGGTATGACAATCGCAGGAAACAATGAAAGACGAGAATAGCCTGTCCAGGGAACCTGATTGGGGGTGCGATCAACATTCAGCACCCAGAAATTCCAGGTCCGTTCTTACCACACTAAAATGGATCGTCATCATCCGCTAGCAGATCTAGGTCTGCACTCCACAACTCATGCGGCTCATTATCATCTTCAGAAGATGAAGATGAATCACCGTCGTCATCAAAATTGGGATCGTCCTCGTCCTCGTCCTCGCCCACGTTGACGTCGCTAAACATGTCGACATCCATGGCCGACCCGACCTCGGACATAGCGTCCATTGGATAATCTGGGCACGGCTCTCTGAGGCACAAGATATCTTTTCGATAGAGTGCGCCCGGGTCGTGCTGAACATCAAGGCCAGGGTATTTCCACCGCAGGAGCTCATCCGGAGCTTCAATTATGGTGGGTGGAACTTCGACCGGGAGCATAGCCAGGCCTGCCGGGGTGGTAGTGCTCTCGAACAGCCCATCATCCAAAAAGCGAACTCCGCGTAAGGAAGGAAGAACTCCGGAGGCAACATTCGCTCGTGCTTCCTCCCTCCGAGATGCTTCGGTACATAGGTCTGGATATGTGGTCCAGATGTCGATCCACTGTAACCGTTGGTGTGATAACTCGACGTCGCTTAGATCAAGCCAGGCATTGTAAGGCATGATCATGACGAAATGCTGCAAGGCTGGACAGAAATTGAGGATTTCCTGAAAGTAGGAAGCCTCGTCGAGGTACCAACAGTAGCAAGAGAGGTACGTCAGCTTTCTCCCGAAAACCTGAAGGAATTCGGAGAGGCTCTGGAGGACTTCGGCAGGCCCGATAGGATTTGTGATGTCCTCGAAGTCGTCGCGTCTTTGGCGATCCTTGATGATAACGGAAAGGCTGCGAATCGACGGTAGTGTCCACGAAGTGGCCATGGCTATCAAAGGCGACTGACAGTCAGAATCCTTCAGACTTTGACCGATGGTCCATCTCAAGCTGAGTTCCTCCAGGAAAAGGAGTTTGACTGCTCGGCGGTCCCAATCTGGCGGAATATCCATGCCGTGATCGACTGATATTGCGAGGGAGCGAAGATTGGAGAAGTAGCTGATGAATTCGAGTTCGTCATTGTGATGTTGCCTCAGGATAACTCGAAGGTGAGTGATATGGTTGTAGCGTGGCAGGGAGATTTGGATCAGTGGCGTCTCAGCCCACCCTCCTTCGACAAGAAGTGTCTCCTCGAGGGCAAGCTTTGATAGACGAGTACAGCGCTGGATAAGCTTCTGGACTCCTACAACGCCGAGCGTCCCCAAAATATAGGGAATACCGCAGCAAATATAGAGATCGTTGACCAACGATCCGAGTTTGTCGTTCTGTAGAGTTTCGCAGAGCAAGGGTATTTGGTCGATGCGTCTGATAACGACCTGGCGATATAAGTACCTGATTGCAGCAGAGTACCAGGCCTTGCAAACCAAGACAACCGCTTTGCGCATCCGGAGTGCATGACACCAGGCAATCGAGGACCACAATGCAATTGAGGGTCGAGGAAGACGCTGGGCGGGGCAAGGAGCTCAAAAATGTTCTGGAGAATCTCGACCGGTAAACGATTTATGAAGTTCCCTTGTTCTTTCCAGCATCTGCGAAGAATTGTTCAACACGAGGGAGTAGAAACAAGAGGAAATACCCACAAAACCTCGAAGTTGCGAGCCTCGTACGCGAGACCGCTATAAGTGACTTTCGCAAAGCCCTGCGTGGCTCCGTCAGATATGGGAAAACTTATCTCGGAATCATAAAAATTGGTACGCACAAAATGGTGTCCAGTGACACATGGGAGCTTCGGGCCAATTGGTTTGACGAATACAACGGCATGATATAGAGGAAGACCATTAACATCATGACCACCTAGTACTGGTTTACCAGGTATACAACCCATCTGTGCGGGGACCAGCTCCATGTCTTCGGTGAAGGGAAGGATGCTAAATGGACCGTCGTGATATTCCTCAGTGCCCCCGTTGGGATGCACAGCCATGCACACCAGCTGATTCCCCCACATTGTCACTTTGGCCGGTGTAATTTTCGGGCCTTTTGGCGTGTCACGATGAGCAGATCCGAAAAAGACTGGATGGCCATTAGTGTCGAAACACGGAGGACTATGTTCGTGTAAGCGTGCAATGTCGGCAGGAGAGATTTCCTCGTCATTATTGAAGAAAATCCGAAGATGGTCACTGCGCGGGTCGACAGAGCTCATGATGGATGATGATAATTTGACGATGGAAGGATGTTATGGGGCGATAATGGTAGGGATGCTCTTTGTGCAATGAATCAGTGCGAAGATAGGGTTTTAAAGCTTGTGGATTCCTGTGAAGGATGATTTTCGGTGACACGGCCTAAGGATATCACCTTTTTGTAATCGTCTATTGTAAAGATTAGACTGGCAGCGGGTGAAGTACTGGGTGAAACCAGGGCAACTATGGCACCAACCTTTGTTGTAAATCTGGTTTGGGGCGAATCGCACCTCACCACTGGATCCATGGTCTTCAACTTGATGCCCAGAACCCCTTCCCCCCGTCAGTAATCAGATATCCAGGGAATTCACGAGGTTCATTTCCCAGTGAATGTTGTCTCCGAATGCATAGCCTCCACGGATCGTTATTGTGATCTATAAGACGCTTCAGCTCGCCTCGTGCCATGGGCCTCGATATCATCACATACTGTACCTGCCACTACTCACGCTGTCTAAGCAGCTAGGGTCTAGGTGTGAGGTAGCACAGTGGTTAGCCTCAAACCGTGGCACAAGGGGACCCACAAACGTGTATTCAAGTCTAAGACCTTGAAAGGGTGCAGGACTGTGATCGTTCCTTTCCAAGTTCAAGTTATTGTTATCCTTTCCAGCCACGTCACGGCTGCTGATCCGGTCTCAGCCAGAGAGCTAGTGCTACGTGGATGCCCCAAAGAACAAGAGTGTACTTCCATGAGGGGATGGATTGAAGACGCTCATCTCGGCGTCGATGAGACTTCGACGATTGTGTGAAGTAGAAAAACCGCTGCAACGTTGAGTAGAACCGAATTCAAGGTCGTGTTTGCACCAAAAATATTTGTGGGCACGCATGGTAATGGGGTTTGGAAGGAGGCTTCTGTCACTGTCTGTCGGCAAAATCAGATTATCTTGTGTCCCTCCGATCGACCCACAGGCCCCCCAGCACGGTTGAATATGTTCTCTAGTGACGAATATGAACCGGCAAGCAAAGAGTAGAAACTACGTAGCGATAGCTTTATCGTAAATAAAAAAAATCAAACAAGTCCACAAACCTATACTAAGCATGCACCTCATTCAGTCCATTGACCCCCTTCAACGCATTCGGGTCCCACCCCGACTCCTCGCTCCGATGCCTCAGTCTCGGGTCGAGTGTCTGCTGGTGTTGAGGCGGTGTGATAGGCGTGACGCTGACGGACGCCGGGGGATGTACGTGCGACGACACGCCTTCCATCGGTGACGGGTCGTGATCAACTTCGTCGGAGGAATGCTGCATGTCCTCTGGTTCTTCCATCTCCGCATCACCATCTGCATCGTGGTCTCCGTCCTCGCTATCGGAACCGAGATCCATCGCTTGTTCGACGGACATGACCATCTCGACGTCCCCGTCACCACCGTCACCCCCTTCGTGTGCGTCGGGCGTCCTCATCGAGCCTGAACCTCGATCCAGGTCCCGGTCTTTACTATGTGACGACGAACCATGTTTGGATTTGGACTTCTCGAGCTTCCGAAGAACCTTGGCGATATACTCCTTTGCGAACTTTTTGATCTTGACGATCTTCTCTTCTGAAAGGGAGTCGAGCCTGCCCTCTTTGTACGAAGAAGATTTTTTCTCCTTCTCGGCGATGATATGAGTGAGCTACGTGCCAAGAATAAAAATCAGTCACAGCTTATTCCTCCACGAGGAAACACGAAATGAGAGTAAACACACCTCCTTTGCATACTTCTTAAACATCTCCGTCTCCATCTTGCCCGAATACTTGCTCATGCACTTCACGACGACACCACCAACAAGCTTCAACAACCTCTTCTCCTTGTTCGCCTCTTTCTCCTCCTTCGTCTGATGCTTCCTCGGTGGTCTCGACTTCTTCTTCACCTCCGCTTCCGGAGCCGGTACAACGGCGGCGGCGGCGGCAGCAGCAGCCAGGCGCGCAGCCTCAGCCTCGGCGGCGGCAGCATTAGCAGCAGCAATAATATCCGCGATCTCCTTCCTCTTATCCTGAACCTTACTCTCGGATTCTTGCCGCTGACTGACGGGGGTAGTGATAGCTGGTAGCTGGGAGACTGAAACGACACGTGGGGCAGCGACTCTGAGCTTAAACTGGACATCGTCGCCTTCCCAGCGGGTCTTCTTGAGCGGTCGGTTGTCGTCATGTGAGTCGATGACGATGATTGCGGGTGTTTCAGTGGATTCTTCTTCGCCATTCTGAGGTGTTGTTAAAGTATGTGAGCAAAATGCGAAAGCCGCAAATGCGTGGAGAGACGTACGGCTTTTAGGCGCTTTGGTATACGATAAGCCACTTCGAGCGAATCCCAGTATTCGAGAAGCTTCAAAGGCCCTTCGTTAGCATCGTATAACGTCAAAGGCAATGACTCGAACTAACTTTCTGCGCCAACCCTTTCATGGTCTCGTTCTCCGAGTCTGCGCACGCTTGGACAGGGACTCTGATCTTCGAGTCGTCGACCTTGTTCCGCTGTATGAGGGGCCATTTGACCATTGCTTCGAGCGCCTACAATACATACATTGGAAGGTCAGCGAACGGCAAGAGGAGAGTCAGGAGGGAATATATAAACGCACCAGTATTGTAACCTCGACGTCCTTGGTGTGGTCTTCAAGGATGTTCGTCATGAGGCTAAACCCGCGCAAACGCAAAATTTGTCGTAAAGCCGCTTCGTTCTCCGTGATCTTCGAAGTCAGATCAATTTGAGCGAGCGCTTTCACATTAGAGGATATGCGAGGGACGGTACCTTCATTCGAGTAAGGAGTTTGGAAAGAATCTTCTTGCTCTGTGTTTGTCGGATGGCCTGAACGACCTTTGGGACGTCTTTCTCAACGAGGGGTTTGAGATCGGGCTGTGAGGAGTGATAAGACGGCGTATCGCATCAGGGGCGGGGCGAAGGAGGCGAGGTGAAAACGAACCATGTAATCTTCGTCAAGCTTCTTGCCCTTCTTCTTCTTGCTCCCCTTAAGTCCATGCGTCATAACCTCGTCTGTGATGCCCAAAGCTGTAACATATGACGGAAGTCAGCAAAGCGTTCATCGAGGATAGGGAGAGAAGATAGTGTGGACGAAGGGGAAGTGCGCCTGGGTCTGTACGTACCATCGAGGAGGAGATCGTCCATGCCTGCAATATCCGTTTGGGTCTTTCCACCAAGGAACCCTACACAGTTCGGTTCTCCACAGTAACAGGGTTGTGCGTCATGTCTGTGCAGGAGAGCTATACATCAGTATCCCCTCGCTGTCTCATCACGCGCATACACAGGACGTGTAATAAAAGGAAACAACAAACTAACCCATATCGATCGACATTATAGTTGAACGTCAACTCCTCGTTCTTCTTAATAGATCGACTGGCAAAGATGCCCATCCGGACGTGTTGCCCTATTTGCCACTTTGCAACATAGCAGTTGGGGCTACAACTGTGGTTTGCGAAACGGCCGATACCCCCTCGTTTCGTCGCGTCGATGTACTAGAACGAAGAGTATTAGGGGGTTGGAGGAAATCTATGAAGTTGTTGCTCTCACCTCGTCCTTCTGGAGCATCATGAAGTAAAAGTGCTTGATACCCTCTTCGGCGTATTCGCGCATGCGTTTCATAAATGAGGGGTGAGAGACGACGTCCCCAACATATTCGTATATGAATCCGTCTCTGCAAGTGCAGTTAATGTAAGTCGTTCGGTTTGGTCTCAGGGTCACTACTACGCAAAAACAACGTACTTTGGTATATCAGCGCCAGCCCGAAGCCCAAAACCCTTCTTTTCGGTTTGTACGATCTCGATGTTAGCATATTCCTTGCGCTGGAACCTAGATCCGCGCGATGTTGCAGCGGCGAAAAGGCCATGATGAGCATCATTCTCCTAAAACGTGGCGAAAAATGCCACCAAAGTGAAATACCGCCCACCGTTGATTCTGGCAATACGACCGACATCGACAGTCCTCTGGGAGACACTCCACCTGCGTGAGACGATTGATACAATCCGACCCATGCCCACACGCATCCGATGGGTCATCCACACCTGCAAAAAAGACGCCAACCGAACATAGCCCGACGTATTCCGTTACTACGTATTCGAAACTACACTAAAAAGACGTCCGAAACTGACCATGGTCGTATACACAGTCGCAAGTCATACTCTCTCCAGCTTCTCGTGAGCGTCCGAGAGTGCCATATTGGTAGTGGTTATTTGGAAGCTCGACAAAGGTAGCTCGGGCTGCCTCCTCCGCACGCGGGAGGTCACCTATGAGCTGGGGACCGGTGCGTTTGGGCTTGACGTCGGCGGATGGTGCTGGTGTGCTTGATTCGGACGTTTCTCGCTTGGTTTGTGGAGGTGGAGAGGGCTCAGCCTTGACGGATGGTGTTTCGGGTGGGACCTGGGCATCATCTTCGAAGAGGTCTTCAGGTTTAGGCTTAATGTCTACGTATTCTGGTTCTTCTTTGATACCTGGAACTGTGGCAGGCGGTACGGGAGGACTCTGGCTATGAGAGCGAGATTTGGACATGGTGGCAGGAAAGAGAGACAGAGTGACCACAGTTAGTAATAGTAAGAGCACTGAGCGGCTACTAGGCCGACGAAGGCCAAAATGAGCAAGGATATGACAACAACTAGCACGGCGTCGACAATAGACGTATAGTAGAGCACTGTATCAGCACTAGCAACCCAATATGAGTACAAGGAATAACATAGAAATTGTGTTGAGGAACATATGTACTGACCTTGGTGCTTGTGTGTCTGGTGTGAAGTGGCTGCGAGGCGGAATGCCACAGGGCCAAATGTCCAAAACTTGGTTGACCCTCGAGCAAGTCCACCAAAATTTAATCTATGGCCTCGGCTTCAGCTTCAAAAAAGCGAAAGCGAGACAACGAAGACGGTGCAAAAGTCTCCTTTGCGCTTTCTGACCAGCGAAAATCGCAGATAGGCCCTGTCCTTGGTAAGTTTCCAAGTTCTCCTTGATGGTCGTCCAAGGTCAAAAGTTCTAACGCAAGAGTATGTGGTGGCGAATAACCAGCAAACTTTCCCTCTATTAAACCTACGAAATCTACTACTTTTAAATGCTATCAGACTGCAAAGAAGGCAAAGACGTCTGCTGATGATGAGGAAGATGGAAACTTTGCAGAGTTGCCGACGTTGATCGCTGGGGAGACTGATGCGGTCGACTTTTACTCCTCGGATGAGACTCAACGAGCATCTGTTGGTTCTCGGTGCGTCCAGGTACTTCTTGAATGCTGCACAGATATCTAACCTACGTTCCCGTGCCCAGGTACTATGTCGGTGTGCACAACAAGCGGACGGGAGTAACCACCATCCGCCAAGCACCCCTCCACATCATCACCCACCAAGTCAAAGCTCTCAAATCTCTCCAGCCCTCAACTGTCTCCGTCCTGCAGCGCCTCGAAGCACGCGCTGCCCTCGGCGAGTCTTTCGGTACCAAAAAAGCCAGGCAGGCCATCAAGGCCCAGGAGCGAAATAAGGTGGATGTATCCGCCATGGAAACAGTCGCAGACCATCTGCAGGAGAGTATACAGCGCAATACACAGGCCTTACCTTCCAAGGGTAGGTACTCCCTACAATACGTGTTATGTTTGATAAGGCGACCTGACTGAAACGATCGACAGAGGAAGCACAAGCAACAGCAAACAGTACACGTCTCGTACCCTCCTTCAACGCAGACGCGGAAATACCATCCGAGATCTACCCCCTCCACAACGTCATCCCAGAAGCAGAATGGAAGGCCTTGTCTCCCACTGCGATCTTAGGCGCCAGTACGAGCAAGGAGCGGACAGCGCTCCTGCCTTATCAAAGATCCAGTTGGGTGAATCAACATCTCACTACCGTCTGTGCTTCTCCTTCGCCGAGTAAGACTGATGTGTGAGTCGCCGTTTCTGTTCGTTGCTTGCTTAGGTTACTGATGCAGCTACGATGATATGCTCTCGCACAAAAGCAAAATCCTGGTGTACATCTCTGCTATGATGATGTTCCGCAACCTCACCTTCCGCAACGTTGACAAATCAGCCATCCAAGAGAAGCTCTCCGCCGTTCCATCCATCGTGGTTGATGGACTCCTGTCGAGGTTTACAGAGACGGCGAGAGGATCGACGCAGTTCGTATTATCGCTCAACTTAAAAGTTATACACCCCTTATGGACTTGGAATGCAGACCTCAGACAACTTCGCAGACCGAAACGATGCTACTAACGCACATGTTCGCACTCTGTCTCCGCATTGACGACTACGCAACAGACACATCTCTAATAGCCAACGATCTGAGTCAAAAAGTCGACACGTGCGTCTTCCCCATCTTCATTATTGCTAACCCCCGCTCACTTGTGCGGCTTCCTCCTTGAACAGGATTAACTCACTGTTTAAGTCATTGGGCTGTACTGTTTCCAAATTGACGATCACAGATCTCAAGCGACTTGGTCTGCCTGATAGTGCTGGGGAGACAAAGAGGGCCGTTCTCAAGACGCCGCTGGCGTTCCCGAAGCCACGGGTGCGGAGACGGACGTGAGAGAAGGTAGGATCATACTTTAATTTCTTAGCGTAACCTCATGGTCTAACGTTGTTCCTAGATCAGGCGAATGATACTATACGACGTTATGCATTGTGTTGTCAAGGACATCATATGAAAAGTATGGATACATGTTCACAAATATATTCTTCTTTCAGATCTCCCTCCGCTCTTCTGCGTGAAGGTCCCCTCAGACTTACGCAATCTTAATGACCACCTTCCCAACATGCTTCTGTGACTCCAAATAAGAGTACGCATCGATAGCCTGTTCGAACGAGAACACCCTGTCGACGACGGGGTGGATCTGGCGTGCGATGAAGAGGCGGTTCATATCTTCGAATCTGGGCCCCGTCAATTAGTAAACGAACTCAAAGCCAGAGGGGCGAGGAAAACTTACTGCTTCACAGAACCAATGAGGATACCACGGAACGTGATGGCTTTTCCGATAGCAGCGCCGACCGGGATACCGCTGTCACCCTAGAAGCAAGTGAGCCTTATCCGTATTGGCGTGGTGGGGCGAGGGAAAGGACCTACTCCTGAGACGAAGCCAATGATGTGCACCTGGCCTGCATATTTGATAGCTTTGATACATTTCCTGATGGTGTTAGGTCCGCCAACCTCGATGATGTGGTCGACACCTCTGCCTGCAGTCTGATCCAATCCATCTCGTGAGTATGATCCCCACAGAAACGGGAAACAAGTTCGAATCCACTGACGATCTTGAGAACCTCGTCTTCCCAGTTGGGGTTCTTGTTGTAGTTGATCACATGGTGTGCCCCGAGTTTCGTCGCCACCTGGAGTTTCTCGTCAGAGGACGAGGTGACGATGACGTTTGCGCCTGATGCGAGCGCGATCTGCAAGCCGAAGCTAATCACATGCGGAAATTTAGGTGAGTGGCATGTCGAAGACACGGGGGTGGTTGGTTTCCTTACATTGAAACTCCTCCAGTACCGAGGACCAAGACGTAGTCACCTCCTTTCAACGGGACGGGTCCGAGAAGGGCATTGTACGCCGTCAAAGCAGCGCACCTGTCAACAATATTTTATGAGCCGCGACACAAGCAAGCCATGTAATGCACTCACGGCAAAGTAGCACCCTCCTCATACGTCAGATGTTCAGGAATCTTCACAAGAGACTGCCACAGTACTCAGGGGCCGAACGAAACGCCGAAGCTCGGAGACTTACATGGGACGGGACGTTGATGTATTCCCTCAACATCCCATCAATCTGCCCTCCAAGACCCGTGTTCTTGATATCCTCCGTGACATCTCCATGGATGTGGTCTACTGCGAAGTTGGGGCTGACGCGGTCGCCGACTTTCCACCCTTTGACATCTTCGCCGACTGCGACGATTTCACCCGCACCGTCGGAGCAGGGGACGACGTTCGTTTTTTGGCTGTGGGATGGAAAGGAGTACGTGAGAACATTGGTGAGAGGAACCGTGGACGTATAAACGCACCCTGGGTACCTGCCTTTTGACACGATAAGGTCACGATACTATTCAGAAGCGACGACGTTCAGCCTATTATGAATGACATTCCATACAATGTGCACCATACCTGGAGCGAAACGGCGTGAACCTTAATGGTCACTTCGCTAGCCCTGGGCTTTGACAAAGGAGCTTGCTGAATCTTCAAGTTCTGGTGGTTATCACCCTTCCCTCATACTATCAACACATGGAGGCCCACAACACGACTCAGTGAGGAAACGCACTTGGCTACGGTACTCGCGAATGGTGCTTGGGATTGACATCGTCAACTGTGAATCTACTAGAGTGTTGTGAGATGAAAGTTCTGAAGTGCTGACTGAAATGCTTACATAGCATATTTATACTCTAAGATCTTTCGGTGGCATATGAGAAATGAATCGCGCCATAGGAACTCCTCATTGACACGATCACATCTATCATGCATTACCCAGACATCCGCGCGCACCCGGAATATGTTTTTCCCCTCCGGAACATTATTGTCTTGAGAGATATTTCGAGGATGTCCCCCCATGCTTCCAAGACTAACTCGGACCGATGATGTCACCATAGGGGGTATTCACCTGCTTTTGGTGATCCCGAGACCCAGCGGTTGGGGTTCGGGAGCTGTTACTACGGTACCGAAACAAACCACTTGATTTAAATTACTATCGTTCAAGTTGATAAGGAACTTTGCCTTTGAGCATCCGAGTATCGATGATCATGATCATGACCAAGCATGACCAAGGTTCCCAATAGCACTCAGCAGTCGCATCTCATTCACGAGTGACGATGTGGATTCGCACTTCGACGACAAATATCTTTGGGCACACTGCCGCACACACCTCAAATTGGACAGGAACTGGCGTGACAGAAACTATGCATAATGCACTGTGAGCCTTGTGGATATCGGATGATGCCAAACCCCACGCCCTGTCACTCGGATGGCTTGAGAGACCGAGAGTCTTCGTCCTCTCGGCCAGAAAATACTAAGGTGTGCATGGTAGATGAGTACTAAGGTCGCGGAATGCAGTGCTGTTGAGAAGTGTACAGGTATTCCTGGACTCGAAGGGGACAGGTCTGGATTTCATTAATTGAGGTCGAAAATCGACGCGGGTCTGTTGCTGGTCTGTGCTCTAAGGCGGCCAACCTGCGGAATTATGAGCGGTGGCGACCCCGGGCCGGGTCCAGGATCTGCCCAGAGGGCTTTGCTATAAGTAACTGGCTGCGGGGGAAACCATGCTCAAACAAGGCGCGCATCCATGACGCTCTCGCGGTACAAGCTGTCTGTTAACTTGGGACTCGCGTGTCATGCGACAAGGGTGAGTAAGCCGAATGAGTCGATCGGGGACGCAGGTGCATACATCAAGTCTACACGATGCTCATTTAGTGTATTCAGATACCTACAAAGTTACATGTATACCTTCTCGATACTAAGCCTACTGTAGGAGCGCTCCTCAGGGGAATTGACTCGACTGCACAGGAATTCATACACTTGGCGGAACGTTGAAAACGTCACTTTAGTTATGTACAGCTGTCAGATAAGTTATTGTATCGTCCGTGAAATGTCAGAACAATCCATCAATTGATCACCAAATGGAAGGAAACTACAAACAACTTGAAAGCGGAAATTCCACCTAAGGATCCGATCCCCGGCAACAAGGGATGCAGAGGCAGAAACATATGACGTCAATGCAAGGATGCGCGCTGCGCTGTGAGAACCTCGAGTTGGCGTCTCCGTCTCCCTCCCCATCACCCTCTCCATCGTCGTCATCCCAAGTCAATGGTTGATTGTTTGCTCGGCGCATATTCTCGCTGTCTTCCGGCTCTCCGGCAGCAAGCACCCTCTGTAATCTATTAAACCACTGCGCTCGATCAATGATTGCATCACTCACTCGTTGGCCTCTTCCCACGAATATTCGAGTGAGGTGGAGGTGTGTTGTCTGAACATTTACAGTGTCTGATGTACCGTTGCGTTGACGCTTGCGAAAACGGGACCAAAGCACAGCAAATCGACCTAGTAAAGCGTTGGACTTCTTGGTTGTGGACTGAACTTCCTGCATCTTGGCCGCCGGGGGAAATGCCGTTGCTGGGAGCTAAGAACGCAGGTAACTGCCTTATGCTGGTTGACAAAGTGCAACAATCACACACATCCAGAAGGTCCGTTATGCCTTCCGACGAACCTGCTTGAATGGCCTCATCCGCAGCTCCCGTGTGGGGTACCATCACGGCAGGTAGCTGGGTATATGCACATTGTTGAGATAGCTCCCACGTGATACCATTGGTGGATGGCTTACATCTAACAAGGTGTCTGCCTAGAATACCGGCGCTAATTGTTAGCAAGGGCAGGGTCGAGAATGACGAATTTGCTGTGAGACACTGACCTCTTCGACCCGAAGATCCGAGTCCTGTCGGTACAAATCAGCAACAGCCAAGTCACTAAGTGTATCGACGTACAGAAAAATTAACCAGCTCCCCACTGGCGGAACTCCAGAGCTTCAATGTATTATCCCTTGAACCAGAGAGAACATATCTTCCATCAGGAGAGAAAGCAACCGACGATATTCGGTGCTTGTGACCTCTAAGAGGGTCCAGTAGCAAGTCACCAGTTGCTGCATTCCACAAACATATAGTACGGTCATTGGACCCAGTGCAAATCATGCTGCCGTCCGGCGAATACACCACGCAGCGGATCGAGGATGAATGTCGTTTGAGCGGTCCTAGGATCACGCCCACCGTTTCTACATCCAGGACAACCAGGGAGGAGTTCGAAGAGCCGCTGGCGATGGTCCTACCGTCAGGAGAGAAAACTAGACAGTAGGACTGTGTCTTGAATGGCCCGGCAATCATCTCGGCTGTGCGGACATCCCAGACACGCAGGGTGGTATCCTCAGAGCAACTGGCAAGTTTTCGTCCGTCGGGTGAGAAAGCGACAGCATAAACTTTTGAGGTTGAGTCGTGGCCTGTCATGGTTCTGAGTTTCTCGCCAGTCTCAGAGTCCCAGAGGAATACCTCCCCGCCGTTACCCGCGCTTGCAAGCGTCTTGGCATCCGGTGAGAACCTGACGCAGCGCACCCAACCCGAATGCCCGGAAAGGTCAAGTGTGACTTCCCACTCGACGCAGTCCCGCACTATAACTGAGCGATATGCACCGCTGGCCAATTTCGTCCCAGTATATGAGACCGATAAAGTGTGGATTTCATCGTTGTGGCAACGCAGGAGCTCCTTGACAAGTGTACCTGTGCGAACATCCCATATGCGAATCGACTTGTCGTGTGATGCGCTCACCACATGCCGTCCATCAGGAGGATACGCAACAGCTGAGATAAAATTTGTGTGTCCACCGAATGGACCCGTGACAGTGACTTCATGGCCGTGTATGTCAGCTTCGGTCAGCTGGATTTGTTCGCGTATCAAGAAATGTCCCAATATCCTAGCATACAAAGCAAACCCACCACAGGCAATATAACCTCTCTCGTAGATACATCCCAGAGACGTATTGTGCCATCTTCGGCCCCACTAACGAAGCGAGAACCATCCGGAGAGTGGCTGAGCCCACGGACAGCGCCATAGTGCCTTCTCAAGGGACCAGCAATGAGCTTCCCGGTGGATGAATCCCATAAACGCATGGTTGTGTCGTGCGAGCCACTAAGCAGTGTTTTGCCGTCAGGGGAATACTCTATGCATGCCACCCAGTCCGCATGGCCCTCCAGAGGACCGAGGACCATGTTGCCAGTTACACTGTCCCAAATGCGGATTGTACAATCGCCGGAACAGCTCGCTATGCGGGTGCCATCCGGGCAATACGCGAGTGCGGTGACTGCTTCCGTGTGTCCCTCTAGAGGCTCGAGAACCAGCGCTCCGGTGCGGGCGTCGTAGATACGCACATTGCCGTCGTAGCATGCGCTCGCCAACTGGCTCCCGTCAGGTGAAAATCTGACACACCGCACTGCTGCCGAGTGGTCTGTGATCTCAACGATTTTTACCCTCGTCGCTACGTCCCAGGTTCGAATGACCCCATCCATTCCTGCGGTGGCAATGATTTTACCTTCAGGCGAGTAAGCAACACTGCTAACATAGTGTGCATGAGCTTCCCATGGCTCCCCGATAGTCTCTCCGCTGCTGATGTTCCATATGCGAATGGTATTGTCAACACTTCCACTCGCCAGCTGCGTTCCGTTGTGCAAGAACGATAATGCACTGACGTAGTCGGTGTGTCCTCTGAGATCCAAAAGCATGCGACCCGACTCTGAATCCCAGATTTTGATGCTGGCGTCAGCTGTTGCAGTGGCAATGAGTTTGCCACTAGGGGAGTATGATATGGCGTAGATTGCTGTTTGACCTTCGAAGGGTTCACCGTTGCTCTCTTTGGAGCGATGAGTGGATAGGTCAGCACTGGACGGCGTGGGGGAGCCAGAGGGTGACTCCATGACGAGAGCAGGTCAGTTGTATGGGCGTCAATGTCTCAGTCGGTGAGCCGGAGGGGGATTTGGGTGAAATGGCGCGGGCGGTTGAAATTTCGCAGAGCGGTTGTGTTATAGCCTAGTGTGATCATTACTGTAGTGTTACTACTGCAGTCAGAACATCAGGGAAAAGCTCGCACCTCGACGTTGACGTGGACAAAGCCAAAGCAACTGCTTGGTGGGTAGGGTGAACGACGAAGAGGGCCTTGCGCAATCTACGAGGCGTGAGGAATGAGCTAAGAATGAGCGCTAGCCTTGACTTCAACTTTCTGCACTCGGAACCGATTAGATAGGAAGCTGACCATCATGATGGCGCACCATGATTCATCATTGTTTATGGTTCGATGATCATTATGGGAAGGTGAAGGACACTCGACATTTCTGTGTCCACCAACAGCTGAGCTTCGTCCTTGGCGATAATCGGTAATCATCCAAACGACGTTCAATCGAGAGCAAATTGCAATCGACCCCCCAACGCCGTGAATTCCGGGGCATTTACCTCGATGCCGCCGGTATATATACCGCTGTCACATAGCACATATATGATACGTCTGTCCTCAAAGCCGGATTTCCCATTTACTGGTGCTTCTGCCATTAAGTAATGATTATGAATCGCTTTACTTCCCGCAGTGCGTTGCTCCGAGTGCGTTAGCTTCCATGCATGTTATACCGCGGAGAGAATCACTCAGACACAGACCTGTAACCTGGATACCTTCGAACCCTTCATCGTGTCAATTTCCAGGTTTTGGAAGTCATTGAAGAAAACTTGATTGCACCCCGTAAAAGTGTTACTATTCGATAATACTAGAAGGGCCTCTCCCGTAGCGCCAATGATCACTTCCTAATCACTCGACAACTTGATGACAACCTTCCCGACATGTTTCTGGGACTCCAAATAGGAGTACGCTTCGATGGCTTTCTCGAAAGTGAACACCTTGTCGACGGCAGGGTGTATCTGACGCGCAACTAAGAGGCGGTTCATGTCCTCAAATCTACCGGCAACCCCTATGATCAGTGATAAGTCCCACAAGAGTCAGATTCAAGAGGACTTACTGCTTTACGGAACCTATCAGAATGCCGCGGAAAGTGATAGCCTTGAGGATGGCAGCCTCGACTGGAATCCCGCTCTCGCCCTGGATGTATATTGTAAATATGAGTTGGCACCAGTCTCTAAGCGGTAGGAATGGCGTACTCCAGCTACGTATCCGATGATGTGCACATGTCCGGCGTATCGGACGGCTTTGATACACTTTTCAATGGTGTTGGGACCGCCTACCTGATTCAAGTATTCTGTTTGACTGGTCCAAGGGCGATAAAGCTTAAATCCGACTGACCTCGATGATGTGGTCAACACCTCTTCCCCCAGTCTTCAATGCACAAACAACAAGCTGAGGTGAGCGTCCAATAATACGCAAATCAAGATTCGTACGATTGTGAGAACCGTATCTTCCCAGTTCGGATTCTTCTTGTAATTGATAACATGATGCGCGCCGAGTTTCTTTGCTACTTTCAATTTGTCATCAGAGGACGAAGTAACAATGACGCTTGCGCCAGAAGCAACAGCGATCTGCAGAGCAAAGCTGCGGGCCGTTCTGGTCAACATACATCCACTAGCTTGGACATGCTCACTACTTACATGGAGACACCTCCAGTACCGAGCACAAGGACATAGTCCCCCCCTTTCAGAGGGACCGATCCCAATAGCGCGTTATACGCCGTCAATGCAGCGCATCTGCCACCAGATTGCTATGAGGTGTGGACTGAAGGACTGAAGAATGAACTTACGGCAAGGTAGCACCTTCTTCATACGACAAATGCTCGGGGATCCGGACAAGCGACTGTTTCATAGTTAGGGGCTGAACCTGCAGGGTGGGAATTCGAACTTGGGCGTACATGAGCAGGGACGTTAATATAATCCCTCAAAACGCCATCAATCTGCCCTCCAAGCCCCGTGTTCTTGATTTCTTCCGTCACGTCTCCGTGAACGTGATCGATTGCGAAGTTGGGAGAGACACGATCGCCGACTTTCCAGCCTTTAACTTCTTCACCCACGGAGACGATTTCACCTGCGCCATCTGAGCACGGGATGACGCTTTTCTTCTGGCTACAGGTAAATGTGAGAACGGAAGAACGATAACGTTAGAAATGCCCAAAGGTTGTCACCCGGGATAACTGCCTTGAGAAACCTGGAGGTCGCGATACTGTATATTTCGTGGTTAGTCGAGCAGGCCACCAATTGCCCATTGTAGAATGTTCACCTGAAGTGAGACAGCATGTATCTTGATGGTCACCTCGTTCGCTCTCGGTTTGGACAGGGGAGTCTCCTCGAGCTTTAGGTTTGAGTAGTTGTCGCCCTAGCAGACATGTTTGGGTACTTAGCTCGCCAGCGAAGGGGAGATCATACCTGGCTTCGATACCCGCGGGTAGTCTTTGGGAGGGACATTTTAGAGTAGGTGAATCCTTGCTTGCTCATGAAATGTCGTTTTTATACTGTCCTGCAGGCGTAAAGGAAACATAATGTAAGCATACGGACTCACGACACATGACATCATCGCACACATCATACATTACATCCACGTTGTTCGTTCTTTACACGACGGATTGTGATGTTTTGCACTGGTCTCGACGTTGGACGAGACGGAATCCAGGCGAATCGAGGATGCTCTAGTCTGAAGCGATCTGGAGCGCGCAAGATCTCGTTTGTCCGACGTTTAGACCTGTTCGAATTATCCCAAAATCCATTGTGTTAGTTCATTACCACTACGTCCTGCCTTAGTCCGTCTTTTCATCGTCTCCAATACACGTCGTACGTGGTCCTGTCAATGCGCGTGTCTCGGTGTTTCCCGCCGTCCCCGCGTGCAGGTTTCCGCAGAACCGAAACACGGTTGGTCCTGATATGATTGTGAACAGTCGACCGACCACGCCCAATTCAGCAGAGTTCATTATAGGGGCTTGGGACTGGTTTAAACCTCTGAACGAAGTCGGCACTCGTGCGAAAACCCGACTGGTTTACAGTCGACTTGGAACTCTTTATTGGACTGCGAAGTTTGATAGCAACAGCCTATCATCTCATCAGCACTTCCTTTGAAATAGGATTTTCGTGCGCACCTTCGGTAAGTATTTTTTTCGCAGCGCTCGGGATGCATCGATGGACGGTGGGAGCATAATAATCGGATCGTCGGGTTCAAGTCTGTTGTGCATGCTACGTAGGGGCTTTCAAGTGGATGTCATCCTCCGAGAATCACGATCTAAGCTGCGATACAGAAAGGTCAGTGAGTTGTATAGGGTAAGAAGATGTTGATCGCCGAGTGACCGACGAATCCTGGGAGTAAACCTTCAGTGCTGAAAGACCAATCAGCAGTAGACACAGGCAAGACGGGCGTCGAGTAAATACAAGTCAAGGCAAGATACACAGTCTGACGGCTGATAATAAATATTTCACGAACGCAACTGAGCAGTCATTAACAAGGCCTTTCGCACTATGCCTGATTGAGGGGTTCATAACCTCTCCTGTTCGAGCCCATACCCATCCTCAACCCCAGCTTCCCAAGAAGACTCTTGCTCCTGCTCCCGTTAGCGTCATGATCATGCTCGAACTCGCCCCTCTCAGCCTCTTTTCTCCTCTTTGCTTCTTCGAATCCATCCAGGGGTACGTCGTACACCTGCCCATACTCTACCCCAACCTCTTTCCCCATCGTCCAGAAGTCCCGACAGTTCCTCACGAGGCCTAGATCGAACGGATTTCTTGCACGTGCGGACGAAGATCCTATCGCAAGACCATGTGCGGCGCGCCCACGCGTGAACCTATCGAGACCCACGAGGTTAAGCAGGAAGCCCCCGCAAGTTCCTGGGGCGGTGAGCCCTGAACAAAGGCCGCTATGTCTGTGGGCATGCTTGTGACCGCCTTCCGCCTCGCTTTCTTCGTCGCTACGGTCACCTCCAGCTGCGTGGTGATTGTGGCGGTGACCCATCTGGACACCAGCACCTCCTCCTCCTGCGGCGAGATTTCCGCGACCACCCATGAAGCCGAAGCGTCCAAGGTTGGATACTTCGAAAGTGGTGAGTTGACGAGCGACTTGCCAGTATTGGGTGACAAGAAGTACGGATGTCCAAGTTAGTTGCAGCGTGGACCATAGCGACACAGCAAGCAGGAAAGAGTCGATCGAAGCAGGAACGCAAAAGATCGGCGAACAGTCGCTGGGGATATTTTCCGGGGGTATAACAGTGGTAAAGTCTGTGGGTTATCAGCAAGAATACCACCCCCCGCGGTGTGATAGACTCACATTCATAAGTGAGATAATCGAAGAGCGAGATACCAATGACGAGGGTCGACACGAACAGAAGGAATTGTCGGTGGTTGTTTGCGCCAACTGAAGCCAAGATGCATCAGTATCTCTAGTCATTTAGTTTACGGTGAAACAGACCGCAGTTCCACACCCATGGGCAATGGCTACAATATCCACGAGGTTAATTCAGGATGGTCAAAGTAATGCAAATACGCTGCTTACTGGTCGCTCCTCGACACACAGCGATCGCACACGCGACAATGTTTCGACCGAAGAGGCTTCCTTGCCTGAAGGAGGGTCGCAAGTAGGTCACGCTGATAGACATAGAATCATACCATGCACTGTATACAAAATGTTTGCCCATTCAGCCGTCCTTCGGAAGCGAGATCTTCAATGATCTATGACCAGAGGCCCTCATCAACGGCGAGCAACCACAACATTGGGAATGGGACATACCGCTTTGAGCTCACCATCATTCGCGGGACGCGGACACGCGCCAGGATCAAGTGTGATCGCACGGAAGAAATTGTATGCACAAAGACCAAAAATTAGTGCAAAAGCGAGGTGAATGAAGGGGTGGTCTTGTGTTTCTGTACAACCAGTGAATAAACGACCAAGGGGAATTTCCAAATCTAAAACAGCTCACGTCTAACAAGCCTAGTCAGCCAGCTATAGCCGACCCATAGCATCGATGCTGCGATGATGCCTGCGAAGTAAGGGCTTTGATTGACAGTTCCCGTGTAGGTGTCTTTGTTCAATAGTACTCGGGTAATAACCTTTATATCGTTTCAGTGGACGAGCCGAAAGCGGAGGGGGGAGACTTACATGATGTAGAGCGAAAAATTCCGCCATGGCCAGTATTATTCCGGTATACCATGGCAGAATGCTGAGGGTGGTGAAAATGATATACAAGAATATCGAGGGCAACACAAAAATTGCAATTTTAGTATTCCTCTATAGCTGCGTTAGCAGATATGGTGGGTGGGCACCGCGATAACTTACCTCGTTCAGAGGCTTCGTCTTCTTCACGCCGAATTCAGACATACCGCCTTCCTCCATAGCACGTTTCCATGCACCTAAACTCTTGAGTTCGACAGCCATGTCCCTTGGGGTCCGCCCCTCTGCGTCTTTCGCGTGCATGTCAGCGCCCATCTCGATCAATCGGCGAAGGATAACTCTATTCCCTCTCACGACAGCCCAATGAAGGGGTGTGAGGCCGGCGTCGTCTTTGAGATTTGGGTTGGCGCCGTGCTTCAGTAGCAAGTCTACGGAGAGCGCATCGCCCTGATACGAAGCCCACATCAATGACGTATGCCCCTGCATGTCGCGAGAGTCGACATTGACAGGCTGGTGAAGAAGGTACAGTAGTGGCATAACGGACGATGAGTGAGTAACTAGATGCAAAGAATTATATCCTTGCGTGTCAGCGATGGTTGGGTCGGCATTATTCGATATTAGGAGGTGTACGATGTAGAGGTATCCGTTCCGTGCGGCCCATTGCAAGGGGGTAGCTTGAAGATCACCGCCTATTGCGTCGACGTCGGCGCCTTGCTCTATTAAATATCGACAAGTAGCAAGCTGGGCGTTAATTGCTGCCCAGTGGAGGGGTGTGCTGCGCAAATGTGTCTGAGCGGCGCACGGACACTCCATTAAACACCAACATACACATTCTGGTCATCTCTGTTGTTCACTGTGGCCTTCCCGGACTCTATCAATTGCTGGATGGTAGCGAGATCACCTCTTTGTGCAGCTGCAATTATCTCTTGCTGCTGCATGACTGTGAGTTCATGTGATGCAATAATTAAAAGCAGAGGTAGTTCATACCACGGGTTGTTGCTGCTGGGAGAACGAGATATTAGTTCCTGTTGCTTGTTCATTGTCTAGCTTTGTCGTCGGTTCCGACTTATGACTTTGGTCATTCATTTCGTGAACTTCGTCGCTGTAGCCTTCGTCGTCGTCGTTTCAGACAGTGAGGCGGAGCGCGATGGCTGTTCGGGAATGTGCGTCTGAATCACGTGGCCATCCCAAACTCGGTGATGTTGTAAACTGAACCCTAAGCAGGGGTTAGGGTTAGAACAACGTTACAGTCTCCCATGTTCCTCGAAGAGTTACTTGTCCTTGGTGTGAGGTTAAGATCATTTACTGAGGGGTTCCTGCATAGAACTGACCTTTGGCTTTGGCTAGCATTGGCATATTCTTCAGCTGTCGCGTATTATTGCAGAAGAGACTGTACAATGACCTTCAGCATCTCGCCCCTCAGCCGCAGGACTCACTTCCGCAGTCGGCAACGACCCCAAAATCAAGTTCATCCAAATCATGGCACTCGTCTCTTGCGCAGTCATGCTTCTCTCTATGCTTCACAGAGTGCTCCGTTCTCTTTGTTATGTTGATGTGTCAAGGGTTCAGCCTCTTAGATTCATAGTGCGTAGATTCATCACTGGGAAATGTCTTTCCATGCTTGACCCTCTTTCCCTGTGCTTCCAGTGCTCGACTTCATAGTTGGAGGGCATCCTTACTCCTTCTTTTGTCAACCATCATTATAATCCTCCCAGCATCTTTCTGCATGGTTCTCACATCTCGATCTGGTGCGTCAGTGATATGATGTAGACTCCGTGGACAATAACAAATCGTCGGACTTTGTAGAGACGCCCAATTTTCTCAACGTCCGCGCTATAACCTTCCTATTGCCAGTAGCCCTCTTTATCTTTGCTCTCTCGTTTATCCCGCTTCCCGCGGACCTTACGTCGTATAATCCTCTCACAGCGACAACTGCGCGGCTGGTAGTCCTCGGCACTACTATCCTCGGGCTTCTTTCTGGCTTTGGCGCGGTGACCGGTGCGTGGGGCACATTTGCGCGTAAAGCGTAAGTTATTCATTGCTTGATAGAGTTCTGAAATTAATCGCCATCACTGGTAGATCTGTCCCCTCCGCTTCTTCAATTGCTTCGGCGGAAAGCGCTCTTGATCGTGTAAAATATGATTTACGTGCACGGTCGCGGGATCTCGAAGACTACGTGGCCTCAAAGGTTTGGAGATTCCTCTAAAACGAATATCCTTGGCCTAATTCTGAGGTAGCCGCAGGCGGAAGAATCGTGGTTATCGAGGGTTACTTTCAAGCGAGATCCCCGTAAGTTCTTGTTTCCTTCGAGATCCAGCGTGTGATATGGAAGCCTTGTCACCAATAGATCAAGGCTCACTGCAGCAGGAGGTTATTGGCTTACAGGCCCTGGAATCTCAAATGACGATGAGAGTTGCGGCCCTAAAGCGTAACCGAGAAACTGCAGAGTTCGCGGAGTCGTTCCGTGGCCGGGTGTTGAGCAGAACCTGGGCCGTGTATTGTGTATGTCGGGTTTGCAGTGTAAGTTCCAGAAGGTTATTTCTTGATCACCGTTTCACTCACATGTCCCACCAGTCCGTAATTAACCTCTTATCCCCATCTCCATCTGCAGACTCTTCGTCATCATCTTACGGGGATATCATAGCGCACGTATTCGCTTACCTGCTCTCCTTACTTCCTTTCCGTGATGCTGCAGGTGGGGAATTAAGCATCGACATCCCATCTCTGTCGAGGCAAATTAGTTTGGCCCTTGTGGGAGTCATTATTCTTAGCAGTGTCCGAGTAGTCCTGAGAGGCGTTACTGGAGTAAGTTGCACTTCATTGGGCGATAGGTTTGCTTGCTGAATCTGTGGTTAGGCCTTCCGCATAACCTCTCGAAATATCTCCGCCTCTCTGATGCTGCTTCTACTCGCGCAGCTCATGGTATGCTCTTCCACACTACTCAGAGAATACACGGCCAACCATGTTGTAGGGCATCTATCTCCTCTCGACGTTGGTACAGCTGCGAACAATGTTCCCTCCTTCTCATTCCTCGCCCTCACCAGCAGATGGGTCAAGCGACAGCAGCGATGTCAATTTGTTCTCCACGCTCCCCGAATACACGCTGTTCGGAGGGCTTTTCGACTGGTCGTTCCTCCTTGGCGCAACGGGATGTGCCCTTGCGCGATGGGCTGGTGGATTGTTTGGGGAGGACGACACAGACATGTAGAACACATTACGGACACTCTCACTTGTACATTAAGAGACAAAATGCAGAGGAATACGACGCTACACTTTCTTTCGTATTGGACTAATATCGATATCAGGCGCCTAGTGTGTTAGGGATTTTTCGTAATTACATAGTTGCATGCATATAGTACTTTTCTCCCTGCGAAGTGCTATCATTGGCAGCTGCCTTCAACTTTCACTCGTTGATTAGAGGTCGATTGATACTACCGAACTATCTAGTATCTCAGCGATGTCAACATCGACTGGGATCTCACTTCGAGGGCTAGATCTTGCTGAACAGAGGTTTGGCCCCCTATTATCCCCTATCACTGCAACTCCCAGCGACTGGGAGGCTTATGTCGAGAATCGATTAAAAACCAAAGAGAGGTACGGAAGTAGGCACAGCGAATCGGATGAAGAGGGCGACGATGAAGAACTTAACTACGGGCAGGATGACTGGGACGTGATCAAGAAGTCACTGAGGTACTGCATGAAGGAGATGGAGGCAGACATGGGCCTCCCGGCGAAGAGTCTGCTGAAGTGTGTCGAGATCTTGATTTGTCGGAATCTGAGACTGGATGGCTACGAGGTGAAGCCCAACCCTACACCCCTCCCCTCAACTTACTAACTGGTTCCAGCCTTTATCTGTAGAAACGCTCTCGCGCATCTACTCGCCCACCCGTCCAGCTTACATCGATGTGCACTTCTTCTACTACAGTCAATCCCGCTACTACGAATTCGAATGGGGATGGTCTCTGGGCTACAAAATCTGCTTGAGACCAGAACCAAAGGTAGCAGAGGGATACGGGAGTCTGGCATCCATCGCAGGTAGTGGTGTATCTACCATGCACCGGAACGGCCACGGTGGGTGGCAACGAGTCGGGTGGGGCAAGTACGATGACTCTCCCAACAATCATGGCCCCAGATGGCGGAGGATCGAGCTTGGGCAAGTTGATCTGTCAAGTGAAGGACCAAAAAACATCTACGAAGCACTGTTTGGGGAGTTGGAGCCCCTATCGGATAACGCGGACGAAGCAACGAAAACCGCGCATCGCAGGAAGCTCGTGCAGGCCGTTCGCCTCATCCTCGCTTCTGTGGGTGTCAGCTACAAGATGGCGTGTACAGATGAGGAGGAGGATGAGGGGCCTGATGGTGGCGGCTACGGCTCCAGCCCCAACAGGCTTAAGTACATCCTGGAGGGGGCGAGAGATCCACAAGTGGCTCGTGGAGTACGCAGGGCCTGCGGCTTCCAGCTCACAAGGGATCCGACGGAGAAAGCTGAAGGAGATAGGATGCGTGCGGAAGCTGCGCAGAATCAATATGATAACTAGAGGATGATGACGAGGAATGGGTGGAGGTAGGATGCAGATACTTCCAATCCTCGCAACGCAGATGGGGAAGCAGGAGCGTGCTTAATGCGGGATAGTCGTGTCCGTCATACATTCATTGCTTGTAAAGCGCACGCCGCCGTACCTTGAATTGATAGCCTACGACTCTGGTAGCTCAGTGCCAACGGCCCTATGAAGTCGTTATTTAAATCAATATGGAACATGACATCGGAGAACAATCCGCATAGTCGAAATATCAGAGACTCCAGAGCCCCACAGAAAAAGTCCCTTTGTAGTACCCAGACAGGTACTTTTATGAGAGCGCGCCCCAAACTGCCAAACCGGCAAAGAGGCACATCAGGCTGACGAGCACACCCACATATGCAGCGGTATGCACTCCGATGCGGGGCAGAATCGCAGGGGTGTAAAGTGATGAAAGGGACGTATGTATGATGAGTACAATGGGAAAGGTGATAGAAAATGGGGAATGTGAAGCAACGGGGTATGGGATGATCGTGCTGTCTGATGCTGGGATGGAGAGAGGTGAGCGGAGATAGGAAGACGACAAGAGCAGAGTGAGTCCGAGAGAGAGAACGATAGAGTTGAAGCGTTGTAGGCAAGAAATGAACACAGGGATTTTCTGGAATGTGGTGGTTAGCTAGAATGCTCGCGAAAGGATCAAGGACGTACAATAACAGCAACGCCATACACCTCCTCGAGCTCTTCCCTCGTTTTCACAGCCAGTAACTTGTCAAAGTCACGATCTATCTGTGAGCTGAGTGCAGCTGCATTTCTGCGCGACTCTGCCAGTGATGGATCTTCGACTTCTCGGAGATCTTCGTGCGACTCCTCTAGTGTTCGCTCGTCGGGTTCCCTCCATGCATAGGGAGTTCCATTGTTCTCCCGCAGTGGAGTTGCGAGTTGCTTCAGCCGCTCCAAGAATTCATGTTCCCTCCCTTGAGGGACCATGACATCGCGATAGAGCGCAATCTGTTGGTAGCCCTGCACCACGGCAACCAGGACTTCCGCAACGTTGAGCGAAAACCACCATATGGTGTGAAATGATGGATCCTGCCACGTTGGGGTGGGGTAATCCATATTGTGGCGGACCTGCAGCAACGCGACGGACGCGAGGCGCAGGACATTAATGACGAGCACAGATAGGAACGTGGAAAGAAGTGAGGCTATGTCGGGGCGCAGCAAGAGCGATGAAAAGGAGTAAAGAGGAATGCGAAGTTGGTGCCCTAGACTGAACATAGCCGACGATAGGAGAACTTCGGGAAGAGGAGATGGGAAGAATGGCGGGTAGCGAGATGAAGAACTTGAGGTAGGCCATACCAAGGGAGGCAGGAACGCCAGAATCACGAAAGTAAGCAATGCAGTCAATGGCACGAAGGAGTGCAGTGACACCAGTCGTCTGTATGATCCTGAATGAAAGCTGGACTGTTGGTCCCCGAGTTACGACGTATTGAGCGTCAGAGTGCTTACCGCTATACAGCCCATTTGCCTCCAGCTCCCATTCGATATCGTCTTCTGGGTCCTCGGGCTGCTGAATTGTCGTCTCTATGAGCCCTACGGCCTCTGCATTGACAGCCTCCTCCTCTGCTACTCTGCCAAGGGAGCTGCCGCGACGCATGCTTTCGGGACTATGCCTCATTCTGTCGTGTTCTTCTTCACCATCCAACCCGCTTAAAATACTCTCACCGCGTGAGTCCATTCGTCGCCACTGTTGTGGGCCGCCGCTTGAAAAGTCGTGGGCGTCTGTGTCGTAGTCACTGTCAGAAGTCCGTCTACGGCCACTTCCAGCACCTGCAATTTCAGAGCCATAGTCGTGCCTCCCCGAGATACCTTCGTCGGCAAGTCTTGCAGGATCCCATTGTCTCGGACTGCCCCATGCATATGTTTGCGGCAAAACTGCTGCAACTGTTTGAGCGACTCTTCGGTGCATTTTTTTTGTAAAGAAAAGGATGCGCAAGTACGCCACGAAGACTGCCAATACTGTACTTATAACTACTACTCCCCAGAAGCTACGAACCATATCGATGCATGCCAGTTACCGCGCGACTCTTGCGCCCCTCTCTACAACCAATGAATATCTTGCGGTGATCACGCGAGCTAGAGACACGCCGGAAAGGGAAGTTATATTGGCGATAATGCGTGAATCAGGGTACGGTAATGACATGATTCGAAGTTCCAGAGGGACACATGTCCGCATCGCCTTCCAACGATATCCGACAAACCTGTAGGATGGTAATAAGTGATTGTGTTCAAGTGAGAAGGGCCAGGTAAAGAGATCAGGTTTCGATGCATTTCAACAAGGTCTCTTTCCATCTCCACATTGTACACCGGGAGACTTGACGGAAAGAGTACAATCGGTCCGCCCATCGAATAATTTTCATCAAGAAGTGGGAAGACTGAAGAAACGAATGTTGCTGAAAAATTACACACCTTCTCCATCACATGGCGGTGAACATGAAAAGATTAGATCTGGAATGATGCAATGGTCAGAAGCGATAATAAAACCAAAAAGATAGAAAGTCAGACAAGGCTGAAATCAATAGTTTCGTCCACACAATGTGTTCGGAATGTGGTAAAACATATGGTATATTGGAAATCATCACGCTAGACGGAAGGAAATGAAATTGGGCATGAAGACTCACCACGCTTGACTTAACGAACGTGTATGGACGCAGCGTGCAGGTCGTGCACGACCGCGCGCAGGGAAGAGGCTAGGCGAAAAAAATTTGAGGTAACCTTGCATCGCCTGTTAAAGCGCATGTTCTAGCTCCGACGGACTCCGCAGTGGAGCCGATAGCAGCCGAGCATAACCGCTGATCTTAAAATCTACAATATCTTGCACCGCCGGAAAAGGTAGAAATGGTGATCGATGGTTCTCGCACCTTCAAGTTGGTGCAGGCTCCTTTTATTATAACCGTTCTCGCTAATTTACCGAGTTTCATACTTGCTTCCCAATTCTTGGCTTCCAGCGACATAGAAATTATCTCCGATATCTTACATTTTCACCCAATACTACATATGGAGTCCCTTCTGCGATGGGGTATTGAGAACTCTGCACCTAGTGGGGGAGATGCGCCCCCTCCAGCACCACGGAAGGACCTTGACCCCGCAATCATAGACCACATTCTTGGCAAGCCAGATGCCCAGTTGATGAAAGAAGCCCTCGAAGTTGCTGTTGACGAGACGAAAGATGGGGCCACTCGAATTGCAGCTATGGATGATTTGGAGATGGCATGTCTTTCGTTATTGCGCTGAAGTGCTAGCAGAATTAATGACAGCTGCCTGACTCTATAGCTTGTTGAAAACATTGACAATGCGAACGGTGCGTATGTCCTGATGAAGGACGACAGGTGGATTCATTCTCCGTCCAGATCTCAAGAAACTGAATATGTGGGAGCCTATCCATGGTCTGTTGGGCTTGCCCACCACTACGGATGGCCTCAAAGTACAGACGCTGTGGGTACTGGGAACAGCATTACAGAACAACCCTGCGGCCCAGCTGGCAGTGAGTCAATCACCTCATTTCCGTTATAACGCCTATATTCACCGACGCTAACAGGCCCTTGTCCTATAGTATCTTTCACTAGATCCCCTTCCAGGGATTCTTTCGTGCCTCTCCCCGCCCTCCAACTCGGCGGAAGCTCGTGCAAAGGCTATGTACGCATTGTCTGGGTTGTTGAAGCATAACGCTGCTGCTGTTGCGGGGTTGCGCTCTGCGGATGGCTGGAATGCTCTCCGTACTTCGCTTGAGGGTAAGTCACACCTGACTTCTGTTTCCCTACGCTCTATCTTCATGCAACTGTCTAGACTCCGATATCAGTGTCCGTCGCAAAACGGCTTTTCTTCTGAATACTCTGCTTGTTCCGACTTCAGACGAGAGACTGCACACCCCTGACGCTGTACACACGCCTTCGTCATCAAGCGCACCGGTGCATCCAAACTCCCATGCGTCGATGCTCTCTGATCCATCATCCACATCAACATCGGCTATGACCATGGAAGCACTCCAGTGTGAAAGTGCACCCGAAGGCTCGTCACTATTGGATGCTTTTATCTCTGCGCTGGTCGAGCCCGTCCCATTTGGTCCTGATGGTGAGAGCGAAAAGGATGTCGAGTTTCAGGAAAACATAGTGAGGTTAGTAAGCGCCCACTTCTTGACGAGCGCTGTGATCTGACACGTTTGACACATAGGCTGCTATATACATACTCTGCGCAGTGCCGGGGTGCGTTCTCCGCTGCTCAGAGACACAGCCTGCGAACATTCTTGAATGCGATCACGCCTGCGGACGATCTGTTCAGCCTCACCACAGAAGAGTTCGTCGCGTTGAAGGGTGCTGTCGCATGAGTACCTGTAAAGCGAACGGTAGAACCTTTGGAAGCTTAGGCGTTTTAGTTGTCGAAGTTTCTTGCGGGTGTAGGATTATGAAGACGAAGACCTCCTTGTTGCCGCCGGTGGTTTCTCTGGATGATCACCGTTCACACCGATCTGATAAGCTGTTACTATCTAGCCGAGTCAAATCTAATTACGTGAGGCTATACTTCGATCAGGCATGTGATCGACCTACCCACGGAAAGGAGGAGATTGAGTGGTTCTAGCGCACAGATAAATGCCCTGTGTTCTGGCCAGAGACCCCAGAGACGAGCGGAGACTAACTACAATAGAGCGCAGGCAACTCAGACGAAAAACGAATGCCGACTCAAGTTCGACTTTGCGTTGGACACTGTTGAACGGGTCCGTGACCATATTAATATCGTAATCCCTCAAACCCTGACGCTATGATGACCCTGCAGAGATAGGGTAACATAATAGAACGCAGGCATTTAACAGACCTGAAAGTCAGTGTTCGTCTTTCTTTCTCGGTGTGCATTCACCTTCTCCTGCATTCTCTGGACTTACGATTTTCACGTATCTCACTTCAGGCTCTCTTGCCTATACGCTCTCTTTATGGCTGCTCTCTATCTGCACAACGCTCTTTTCACATCTGACAAGTCGTCTTCCGACCTGCCCTTGCGCTCTGCTGCACCTTTACTTTGTCCCGCTTCTCAACAACCCAACAGTCCGACAGCCCCTTCATTCACTTCTCCCGCCTACCAGGACCTTGTAGCACGGCAGCCCACTCACCCTGATGGACCAAGGTCAGGCTGGGATCTCGGCCTGAACCTCCTGGGTGATCAACCTACCGCCGCCGAATGCAAAAGCCTCGAAGATCGCGAAATAAAAACGAACCTACGCCGACTGCAGGCTGCCAGCATGACGTTTGAGCTTCTCTTCGGTATTCAGTTTACTTTCACTCGCGATGTCCCACTCACCTAATGCGTCGCTAGCTATCTGGGGAACCTATACTACTGTTCGTTATTGCCTAGCCTTTGCTGGAGCATCCGGGGATGCCGAACGCGTGTTTGCTCTTGCGCTCGGAGTGGCGTCTGCGATTGCAGTTGCTTTGATCGTCATCTCGATCGCGACACCGCTGTTTCCCGAGACGACCTATCTTCGTGCTTGGCGGTACACAAGGTCAATGCTTCGAGCATGCTATGTCCTGTTGCTGCTCGCAGCTGCAGTGATGAACCTTGTTCTCGTCTTGATGTGGCACCCAAAGGATCACTGCAGCTGGGATGTCGACCTCTCGTGGTATACCTCAGCTATCAATACCGCATCTTCTCACTGCCACACCGCATCTTTCGCAGCATGGGCTGCCGCAGCAGCATTGCGGCTCGTTTTGACGTTGATCATGGCCGTGAGCTTCTCGCCGAAGCTATTTTTGAGATTGTTAACGACGTGTATCTTTCCCTCACAGCTCTTATTTATCTACACCGCGCGTGCTTACTACGTGGCAAGGCACCCGTCTCAAAGAAGGAGGAGAACATACCACTCATCCTATTTCCTTTCTGATCCCGAGGATGCTTCCCCTGCTTCAACATTACCACCATCCACCACCTCAGCGTCACCTTTCAAGTTCACACGATCAAAAGATTCGAAACATGCCCTTATCCAGTCGAGTACTACTCTTGCCACGTCCAACTCGAGCAGTACCCTCGCACCTTCACTTTCCTACACCAGTCACTCGTGTTCCCACTCCAGTCCTCCCAAGAGGATCTCACCCACGAAGACATCGCCCCCTACGTATCGATCGACTCCTATTTGGCCGGGCGGTCGCGTCTCTCCGCCTACAACGGAGGTCGAGCCTGAAACTTCCTCTCCCCAGACACAATTTGTCACGTCAGCGACACCCCGTATGCTTCGTCGAACCAGCCGTATCTCAATCGATCAAGTATCGCCCACCGCAGTCCTGCCTACCTCCTCGGACCCAGAAAAGTCCAGTGACCCGATGATCCTCCGTGCTCCATCTGATATCAAAGCAAGTGGTCCCGGGGTATATGACCATCGTGGTTCCACTGATGGAAGGAAAATAAGCTTGGCATGGGAGAGTTCCACTGCTTGTGGTTCACAGGCTGCCGAGTCCTTCAAGGAGGGAGAACCAGTCAAGGACGACGTTTCGGTGTATTCTTATGGCTACGGAGCCTCAGGACCAACTTACCCTTATTTGGACGTCTACAATCCTTCTAGCTATTCACGTGGCAATGCCGCAGCACCATCTGAGCATCGGGATCAGGATGTGTTCTCGCCGGTGCCCCGCTTGTCCATTCCGGCGGCGCCAGTGTTCCCTGACCTATCGGAACCACTGTCAACGACGACGAAAGATGATAGCAGCGACGAGGAAGAATACGTGCCAATGATGGGCGGCTTCGTGCGCCGCATGTCCACTATAGAATCCCTTGGTTCGAAGGAAGCCGCGACAATGTCGACACGCTCCATGGCTTTCTCCGCACGCTCTCAAACACCAGCGTCACAGCTCTCTTCTCTCCGTTTTGCAAACTATACACCCACAATGTCAATGGCCTCCTCTGTGAGCAGGAGCAACTCCCTTAGCACCGCTTATCTATCCATGTCAAGTGGTGATGCGAGCTCAACGGGAATGAGGGTGAGCGAACGCGGAGAGCTCCTTCCCGAGAGCAGGATAACTAGCCCGCTGTCTTATGGTCGGTATTACTACACCGCAAACGGACAGAATTTGCCTACCATGGAAGAGGAGGATCGGTGAGGCATGGCTGCCCGGTTCCGTAGACAGTGGATTACATTCGGGGATAGGTGGACATCAGATACCCCTCACGATTTCTGCATATGATACTCACGAGACGAACGATCCAATACTAATTATCCTTATGGTCATCTTTTACTTACCGGTATTTATGCAATGAACACTTCCTTCTAGACGCTCAATCAGTGGCAGAACCACAACCATCGGCTTCAATCATGCGGGAATCGGGGCATGTGTTTGGTCTTCTGATCAAGAGTCGAACGCCGCTGAAGTCGATTCACATCATCGCTGATGAAAACGACGACCCTATCCATGAAAATGAAAGGCACCGCTCAACGTTGTAGAGCAATTGGACCGTATGTTTGGAATGACGTAGAAGAAGCACAGAGAAGCGCTATCATCTCACCGTTCGAATGAACTATGACCCGAACAAGGGGTCTTTAGTGGTGATATATGATAGCTGAAACGCTGAATGTCTGTCAGTGTCAAGTCCGCGCAAAGTGCCAGAGGGTTCAACCCGAAACAGCGTCAACATCTTTCTATGGAACCTTTCGAGACCAGGAAATGTATTCTTGGTGACGTCAAGGGGGCAAGCACGTCAGTCCATGGCTTTCCGCGGGTCTAAACGACGGGGGCAACTTGTATCGGAATCCATTGTGTCCTTGTCGAATGGCCATATTTCCGGCAAGACGGGGTGGCATGAAACGGCCAAGGGTTGATGCCAGCTCCATCGGGGTACAACAGTCGAAGCCGCTGACGGTAGATCATTTCGGTGAAGCCAGAAGGATCACGTACGGTGCAAATGAGGCTCCACGAGCCTCTCTGGGCCTAACAGCTCCGAAGTCTGCGATAGGCTACTACGCCGCTGGATCAAGGGGGCGTAAATATGAAGATGAGATGGTGAACGGGGAAGTTGAACTTCCAAGCTGGCGTAGATTCAGAGATCGGTGTTAGCAGCTTTAGGGCGAGCCCCCCACAGACACTTCGAACTTCCAATGCCCTTGAAACGAGGAGCAAATTGGCCACATAATGATACGCCTCGCCACGTCGATGCCGCCATTACTGTTGTCGTTTATGGATGCGCAGATCATTGAGTTCGCAATCGGCACACCCAGTAACCTCACATATCTGTATACATACCCGACGGGGCTATAGGAATACGTCTCGATCCGCTGAGCATTCGCGATATTTGAAACTTTACAAGTTGGCCGCTCGCCGCTAAGTAATCCACAAACTTTGCTAATCTTAGGTCGTAAGGTGTGATGGAGGGAAATTTGCTGTGCATGGATGGCACTCACTGAAGATGGTATATAAATTCAATGTCATCGAAACACCTGAATAGCTTCGCAGAGCGGGAAAGCATTCAACGACGTGTGACTTTTTTTTTTTGAAGTAGTCTGGAGTAGAGATATACGTGTCCGCAGTGCGGCCGCCAGACCATGCAATGAACAGAGTATGACATGGTTGGCGTTCCACGACTTGGAGATTGTTCTATTAAGAACGGCTAAATGTGCGCACAGGGCTATCAAAGTACAGACCTTCTCCCCTTCTTCTGAATGGTGGGAGGTGAGAATGCGACATTACGCAGAGATCAACGCATCAATGACACGCCGTTAAAGTTTCATAAGCATCCTAACGGTATCAACTAATGACACAACAGAACGCCGTCAAGGTGAAATGCGGTCCGATTCGGGACGAAGCATGCTGTAATGAAACCAAAACAAGTGCACAAGCGGAGAACAGGGCACGAGTGGTCGATCCTCAACGCTAAAATAGAGCCGTTGTAGTTTCTTTGCACATTATCCTAGTCAGTATATGACTACGCCTTGGGGATAAAGACGTACTTGGGGAGTCTGGGATTACTCAATGAGGGTCAATTTCGTCTTCTTCTTTAGCTTGTCCGCGTCACTAAGTGTGCGAGACCTTTTCGCATTTGATTTGGAAGAATTCATAGCTCCAGTCGACGACTGGACTTCCCTCGATGGCTTCGTCGTTTCAGAGGATTTGGTTAGTCCGACCGGCCCGTCAATACCTGAAGGCCGTAAAAATGAACTGGTCCCGGGCGCAGCTCTTTGCATGGTCGTTTGTCGCAGGTCAGTTCCGACACCAGTCGTGTCATATATGACGTTCTTTGCGTCTTTGGATGGGTCTTTAGGTTTTTTTGCCTGCCTTGCTGTAGTAGCAGATTTCCCGGCGCTTGATATGGTTTGCGGTCGGCTCCGTTTAGTATTTTCGCCTGCCTCTTGATCTACAGAGGGGATGTTCCCTGAAGATAGTACGTCTACGGTAGAACTCGAGGCCTGGCAATGTGGCCATGGCAGTTAGCTGGTTATCCCATGATGTAATGCTAGCCTCAAACCTGCTGGGTAAGTTCTTCGCCCTGTTTGTTAAAAACACGGCGACCTCGTGGTCGCAATGCGTTTGGACGAGATAAAGATGACACCTCGTCCGCAGCTGGCGTATCATGAAGGGAAGGTAAGAGAAATGGAAGGTAAGACGTTTCGTAAATGACACTACGAATGTCAAATGTGAGGTTCGTAAAAGCACATTGTCAGAGTACCAGACTCACGCCTTCTCGTCAGGATTAGCACTGAGGCCCCATGCCTCTCTGGTTTCTGCTGCCACTTCCCATTCAGCATCGTCCTTCACATAGGCCTGTTCTGGTTCAACCTGTGCGAGCTGCTGGGCTCGTCGTGCGTTCTGCATGAACCGCAGATTCATGGTTCCGGAGCTCAAAGTCTTTTCAACCATTTGGGCAAGTATCCTTCTGGGTATTATCCTCCAATGTACTCAGCACAGGGCCACCTCGATCTTTGGGAGAAGTAGTTGCAGTTGATGATGAATATCTCGAGTTATTCTCGATAGGGCCTAACGAAGATATGGCTCAGGTTGATTACGTCACTTGTTCACACAGTGCAGTATGTTATGAACTTACGTTCCGATCTCACGCAAATCTCACGAACCTTCTCGACCCAGGCAATTTGTATGCATATCATTCCTGTGGCGTTTTGTGATCGCAGAAGTTGCGTGGAAGGGTGGTGAACAGTTTCGAGGCAGTAACGAGCTCAATCCATTTCTTCGGAACAATACGTTACCGCTGTGCCCATGCATTGGTCCATCATGCGTGTGTCATGTACCCGATCGATCGAGCAGGTGAGAAGAAGTTTCACAGTTCTGGAAGCGCTGCTGCAAGGCATTGTGGGTCGCCGGGAAGGCCAGTGGAAGAGATTCAAGAGAAGGCCCAGCCCAACGAGCTTGGCGACATCAGCAGATACCTATACACCCATATAAACACCTCCGCAACAGGAAGGAAACTAGGTCCCGACTCGGGCGCAACTCTCTCAGCATGGTATGTACCTGGTGACCATCGTTTGGACAGATACTATCATATCATATGGTTCTAGACGGCTTTCTAAGTAGCGGGACGTGGTCTGTGATCTTAGGCACGAGAACGCCGACGAAGCAGCGAGCTCCGTGGCAAATAGACTGCGTGCATGAATTTGTACTCAGGACCTGAGGAGTGTGTTCCAAGGAACGTTGATTGAGCCATGATGCCAGGTTCGCGGTACGACCTTGAGAACGATGTCGATAATCGCGAAGTTCATCGTTTCCAACCGCAATAGTTGCCATATTCATCTACCGCGGTCAAAAACCGGAGGCGTACGTTCATTGCAGCAATATGACAGGCGCCCACAAGATGGGGAAACGAAATAGCCGCAGACTTATTTCCCAGCGCACCACATCGAGAGCAGCCAAACTTCACACGAAAAAATATGCGTGCACAGGGGGACATCATGGTGGAGGAAGAAGGGATTGTAAATCAAAATTAAAAGGCGATGTCGGCAAGGGAAACATGGCAAATTGTGATAAAATTGCGGTGATAATGATATACGTTTGGCATGTCCTTTGAGAGCTCGAAAGGGGTGGAAAGTAGGCGCACGCTGTGTATGACATGAGCTACCGCTAGGGGAGAGTGATCTGGAAACCAAGGGGACGAGGATCCCAAAGTTGGCGGTAAAATGTCAGGTGGGCAAGAACTCAAGATAAAGAGGTAATTTTGTCAACACATTATACTGTCTGGGAGAGCTCCCACTGACATCTCGAGACGAGTTAGGGGGCCTTGGGGCCGACTTGACCGCGCAAGAGGAATAGGTCCGATGAATAAGATGATACAGGAAAGAGGGTGTGTGAGAGGCTACACCGATCAAACCAAGCTTTATCGGATTAATCAAGGATGAGAGTGTGAGTAGCAGAACAAGGGCAGGTGAAGAAGACCATCCGCCCGTCCGATACGGCGTATGGGATATTACAAGAACCGGTTCAGGCATAAAGTTACGAACGGGTAAGGAACTTGCGAAGTTGATGATATGGTCCGGAATTACAGAATTCCTTCCACAAGCATTTCAATTACCTAGCGGTAAATCAAGAAGGAAATGAGGGAGATCCAGGCAGCCTGATCTGAATCGAACCTGCGTTTCATGAGTCATTGAGGGCAAGGAGGTCAAGGAACCTGCGGCGCTGGCAGGATCCAGAGGACATCTCGCTTAGCTCACCTCGTGGCAGTTCGTAACCTTTCATAACTCGCTATTAGTCCAAGTAAGCGGACCGGAATCAAATCTTGGAACGTCGCTGGGGGATATGACCATCATCCTGCGCCAAATGCGATTCTAAAAGCGGATTCTCCGCCAATTCCATTTTATTCTGTTCGTCGAACTTTAGGACGATCCATTACGGCCATACGTCTTCGGCTCGCAGAACTTATATAAAGAGCCACTCCCCATTTTTCCTCACTCAATATCTCGAGAACAATGTCATTCCATCTGCGTCCCGTCACTGAACATTCACCTTCCCCATCATCCAGCGCTTCCACCGCTACCTCTGGCGAACACAGCCCACCCCCAAAGCCTTCTGGCCTCCATCAATCAGCACCATCTGCGCCGATCCAGCACAGGCGGCCACTCTCTCCAAGCTCATTGCGAGGTGTGACAACTTTTTTTCACCCCCAGACATTAGGTTCTGACGTTACCCAGACGTAAACCTGACGCAGGATGCCAACCCTGCGCCACGCAAGTACCCTGCACCTCCAACAGGTCATGAGCTCATGGCGCTCTTCCCTCCCGCTCCCCCAGCAAGCTTCCCTGAGATGAGACCTGGGCCGACAAGTGGCTTTTTCCAGCGGCAAGAGCGCGCTTTCTTTGCTCAGGCTGGCAAAGAAATCGTCCGCGTACGAGTCGAGATTGACGTGCCATCACAATCATCAGACGAGTCACATCCCAGCGGAAACAGCAGAGAATCATCCGTACATAACGGTCCTCCTCGGACTTGGCCACAACTCCCTCCGCATCCACAGCATCATTCACCTGTCGAACCATCGGCGGCCTCGTCTGCGCCATATCCTAAGCCTCCGCGACAGTCTCGTGCAATCCCGGCTCCCGCACAAGCATCAGCCATGTTTCCCGTGTCTCCCCATGGGCAGCCTCCTCAGCCGCCCCTCAATCTCCACACTCCTACATCACATCATACTGGAGTCGGTTTACGTACTCCACCTCACGATCCACATCCAGGAGGTCCTGGGACTAAAGTAGAATTTCAGGCCCAGGAGGACTACCGAGATGATGCTGACGAAGCATGGCGGAGACCCACGCCTTATGCAGACCGTCGACGCGCAGGGAAACACACCAGGCGCGTCATCGTCCGAAATTAATGCATGAGTGAGACTCGAACATCAATCCTTCCTGATAGGTCCTAGGCATTGACGTCGTCCTTGACAGTTATGCTTTAAAAGCAGTTCGTTCCACCCACGTCAATGACTGTGATATATCACTTCAAATTGGTCATTATTATCAGTGCTTCCCGTCATACCATTGTACTCCTCGGTGCCTACTCGTCGCAACGCTTTGTTATGTTTTCCTGACGATGGTCGACACCCACATATAATATTCATCACCGCATATCAAGGAGGTGATGGAGAGCAATTTGCCCACATACACCTGCCACATGTTGTAATACCCCCGATATCGCAGAGCGCTAGCACCTGGCGTGCTGTTCGATAGAAAACAGAGGTTGTTAACAGGTTGTTTGGAATTTCCATATTGGAAGCACGAACAAAGTTGATCATGATCGAGATCCGGCAAATGCCGTTGTCGACATATGCTTCCGTCGGTGCCTTGGCTTGATTGGACAGGTTACAATCGCACTCGGTAATCCACCACACATCATACTGGTGACACGATACGCTGGCTTGGAGCAAAGATGCCTGATTAAAGGCTGCGCTCGTGAGGATGATCCGCTTTGTGACATGACAGAGGGCGAGAAAGTGGCAACCAAAATTTCACGAAACATTGGGATCCAGAATTATCCGAGGAACCCTTTTACCGGGAATCGATAGGTACAGCTGAATGGCCCCAAACGCAGCTTCTAATTCATCCGCGCAGAAGGCGCTCGCAAGATGAATGATATTCCTTATTGAATCGCGATATCACGGGAGAGGTGAATGACCAGCTGCCAGGAACCACAACTGATCCTTGGTCATTGCAGGAAAACGAGGCAAGGATCCGGTGGTCTCGCATATCTCATTAACCTAGTACAACAACTCATTTTCGGACCGTGGCCGAGTTCTGAAAGCGTCAATGATATTTTCTCGCACAGGAAGGCACCCAAGATTATATCCTGTCACCACGTCACGAAAGGGGAGAGCAAGTACATATACTTAGTCTCATCACCTGTGACTTATCAGACAAAGGCGGGAGAGCAACGATAAAAAAAAACAAGAAATAGACTGACGTGCCCAAAGTACCTGTACTGATTCCCACGAGGTTCCGTGGTTCTATAAGAACGTTCCTTGAAAGCAGTGAAGATTGCCCCCGTTTCGAACGGACGGGCGGGGAATTTGACTCCCACTTCACCTTGGCCAGCTTCGTGGGCCAAATATAACGAAATGTCCCATCTGGGGCGGATCCGAGTGTGTGATGACGGCAGTTCGTGCCATCGACGACATTCAGCCCCGCTCACGTCCTTCCGGAAAGTCGACGAGATCCGACTGGCGATTACATGAGGCTCGAAACAGATAACAGGAAAATGAAGGAAAATGACGTGAAAATGTCAACAAGGGCAGACCTTGCATGGAGGGACTGCCGGCTGACTGTTTTGGTAGGGGGAGACCAACCAGATGTCACTGACATAACCATCAACGTCAGTGATAGCGCTTCCGGTTTACTTATCATGGTCCCAAACTGGTATTGTTCTGTATCGAGGCGGTGCCTTTTGTGCAAGGACGGCGTGTTCGTGAATCATGAGGATGAATTCGTCTGCACATGTTTTTCGATCATACCTGATATTGTTATTCCCGAAAGGGATTGCCGAGGGAATGGAAGTTGCACTTTGCGAGCGCCAGTCGGAATTTCAGGCGACCAGAACGAGGCATTTTTAATTTCGTTGCTCAAGCAAGTGGATATATGGTTGTGATAGGGCATGTGTTCGGAGCACATGTACATGCGGGCAGGGTGAAGTCGACCTCCACCCCCAATAGGTAAATGCGATGACGGGGAACTCATAGATCAGCCATAGATGGGTAGCACCGAGGCTGACAAAGGCCCAATGAGAACTATTCGTGGACTTTCCATGAATGTGCGGCCAGAAAACAACTTTTGCAGCTTGATAGAATTCGAAGTTCAGCCAGACGCGAAGCTTCCTGATTCTGAATATAGTCTTCAGGAAGCGGTGGGTGGCGCAATCGTGGTTGGAAAATGCTCACAGGCCTTCATAGGCACATGTTTCCCGCAGTGACGGAGGTACCTAGGAACCATCGTCAATGTTCTCGCCGAGAGAACCCAGTTGGGGACAGTGGGAAGCCGGTCATGCAATTACACTTGATCGGGGCTGTTAGTGATGATCATTTAAGTAGGCGAGCTTGTGGAATCACTCCAGACATGAGCAAACGAGATAGGTCGAAAACGCAATCGGCTGCGACGTAGCCGCGAAGACCTGAAGTCTGAAATGAGAATGGAAGGCTATCATGATCGTGTTTTTGTGGTCTGGGGGTGGCACGTTTCCTCCAATACCGAACTAACGGAATGCTGAGTGGGGTGATGATGGAACCCCTGTGGTGGGCGCCCGAGATGGTATTGAGATTGCTTCAATGGAGGAAGACAGATATGGAAGCCTTTCTCAGGATAGTGCGCAAATGAAGTTCTCAAAGAGTCCTTCACCGTGGCTCATGGCGACCTCGAGGATTCGAGTTCCAATTGAGTCCCAAGACTTGGAAGCCGGAGGTTGGCTGGAGGCAACACGAAAACGCAGACATATTTCATCATTTCATGTGACAGGTGGATGTGCACGTGATCTGGAGTTTTCCAAGCCAGCGGCTCGGGATAGGCCGCTATCATGGAGGCATCAATTGGTGTGCTGAACGCAGACACATTTGCGGCTACACTCCTTCGTACGTACTATCCGACGTGAATTTCCAGGCAGTGATCATCATCTACGCATTTACCGTATTTCTTGTTTCCTGGGCTGTCACTTCACAAATGGTTAGTTACTTTCTTTACGATAATGTTCCCTCACCCTTTCAGACGAGGCTGTCACATTGATATCTCATGACAAACGACCTTTCCCAGTCGAAATCGGCAAAGGATCAGGCAATTACTGCATTTTGCAGTATAACTGGTGCCTCGTGAGTCCCTGCTTTCCTAGGGGTCATTTGAGCACACGAATTATGAGGCTCGGATTACTACTGATCTCGCGATCCATTGGTCTTTAGGCAGAAGGATGCCAAACGCTACTTGGACACGCACAAGCGCCTGGACGTGGCCACAGATGCTTTCTATCAAGACGGCGGCGGCAGCCGCGTGGACTCAGGAGCTTCGACGAGCAAGTTGAACGCGCTCTTTCAAAAATATAAAGGTAACGGCGTCCGCCGGGTCTTTGCGGTGAACGGAGGCTAATAATTTGTGTGCTCAGACGCTGACGGCGAGACCATTGCTATTGATGGCACCGTCAAGTTTTGCGAAGATTTGGAAGTTGATCCAGAGGATATCGTGCTCTTATCAATCGCCTATGAGCTAAAGTCTCCCAGAGTAGGAGAGTGGTCCAAGAAAGGGTGGATAGATGGCTGGAAGAACATAGGGTCAGTTTCCCCACATTATGCCACCGCTCAGCGCCGGATGTTGACATAAGAGACCCTGGATATAGCTGCGATACCATAGACGGGATGAAGAGTTCTCTCACACGTTTACGAGCGCATCTCGGCTCCGATCCCACATACTTTCGCCAGGTGTATAATTACACCTTTACTTTTGCACGATCAGAGGGTCAGCGGAGTCTAGGTGGGTTTATATCTTTGATCCCCGAGCTCGTCTTGACCGTTGCGTACTGCGGCTAGTAATCGAGACCGCCCTGGCATACTGGGAATTACTTCTGCCGTTCGGCCTAGCAGGGGGTGCCTTGAAACATGTGCCGGCCGGTGATGACGGGGACGTGAACATGGATGGGGAAGAGGGATGGCAAAGTCAGCACACAGATTGGTGGCTAGAATTCATGAGAGAAAAGGGCGGCAAGGGGGTAAGCAAAGATACCTGGCAGATGGTAATACGTCTCGGAATTCCTCCTGCCGCTACCCCTATTCTGACCTAATATTACAGCTGACGGATTTCATCCGCTCAATCGATGGGAAGTTCGAAAAGCATGATGCTACAGGTAATGTTATGGACCTCGCCAGGCCTGCGTATTTCTGACATGGACATGACGCCACAGCCGCCTGGCCATCTGCAATAGACGACTTCGTTGACTGGGTTAAGAAAGAGAAGCTCAAAAAATGAGCTGCGTAGACTCCATTTTTGTAGACATATTCGAGGACCTATCAGGCAATACATATACCTTTGCACATATAGCGGCACCTGACCGTCAAGAGGGCATGCGTTTTTACAATACATTCTGGTCAACGTGAAGCAAAGTACGATGTAGCCGAAAGACATCTCAAGGCTGGCCAGCTGGACTGAAAGCGCATGTATTGGTGCGGCCTGGTGCTACTGCCGCGTGGTGAAGTCGCGTGACAAGAGTGAAGGGAGAAATGGTGATTCTTTCACTACAGAAAACTTGATGGGGGCTCCGGAAGCCCCAGCAACAGCAGCCAAGATTTTCGGCGCGTCTCTTATAGTCGTCGTGCATGATTAGCTGATTCGTACTCAAAACCTATCGATGTTGAATTCTGACATACTCTGGGTTAACTCGAATGACTATTTCCGAGCCCTGTTCGTTGACCGACAGTATATCGATATACGTGCTTGAAACGGTGAGCCCAAACAGTTCTGTGAGAATATCCTGGAGGGATTTTCTTATGAGCAAGGCATCGGTGCAGCAAGGTTCAACCCCGAGGCATATGTAATGATGAATGGATGGTAGAGGGTTGAATGTCATTTGACGCAAGCTTTTGACAGGTAAATTTACTGCAGCTGGCTTGGTAGAGAATTATGAAGTCTCAGTCTGCCGCGGTGTTGGTCGTCGAGGCACTCATGGCCAGCCTCTCCGAGGACCATGCATGTGGTGAGCCTGTGACATTATGTAAGCAGGCCTCGGCTAGGGACTCGAGGTTGAGCTGGCGCGTGGAGAACGACGACGTGCAACTAACGTGAACTTGTACTCTGAAGTGGACTCTTGTGCAGTATCCTTAACGGCGCAGCGCGCTCGGCTCTAACTTTTGCTTATAGTTCTGCCAGCATACTCCGCGCCGAGCCAGCATATGCCTCAGCCTGACCAGACATGCTGTGGAGTCATCGAGGAAGCACAGTACCGAGCCCACCGGCGACGGGCTAACAAACCACAGCCGTGGATTGCGCTCAAGTTCACTGTCGCCCTCACCATCGCCCTCACCGGCTATTCTACATATGTATATGCTGGCAGATTCTGTAAGGACATGCTTATGAAAAATAGTAATGCACAAGGCGGTCCAGCGACTGGAGGTAAGTGCAATCGTCTCTGGAGTATTACTTGCCCATCTTCATGTAAAACACTGGTCGCGTCTAGTCGCTTTCTTGGTTGTATTTTGCGTTTTGCTTTTTTTGATGTCATGGTCTTATGTCATGGTATGTTGTTCCCCATGACCTTCGGCAATGTCGTGCAACTTTACTGATTCCACCAGGTTGTAACCACCAGTCCCGGTCATGCACGAGATGTAAGCACCGCCAGGAATCATCATTTCTTGCTCTCCTTTATTCATCTTGCCCTACCTGTCGGCCGACAGTATACCCAGACAACCACGAGACCAGGCTACGAGCGCCAGAATGACAGACCATCACTCAACTCAAATGACATCCGTGGAACTTCTTATGAGCTCACGACTCCCACCGTTGACCTCTCTCGGCATCTCACACACGAACCTGAGACTCAATCAAGATCGGACAGCCAGAAGCATCACTTGCAATTGTTACCTGCTTCTGGTTCTGGAAATGGCGACCGTGCGGCATCTCAGGCATCTCCCATCGATTCTTCTGTTGCTAAGACGGAGAGAAATTCACAAGCGACGAGCGCTGACCCTGAAGAGGCACATGTCACCGACGTGCTCGCGGCCCCTGAAGCCCCGCATGTCCCAGACACAGCGATACTTCCTACTCATGCGAACACTCGCGAGTCGAGCAAGAATAATTCTCCGCTGATGATCTCCCGAAGCCCACCATCAACACCTGTACTTCTGCCCGAATACCGGTACTGTAGCAGGTGTAAGATTATCAAGCCTCCTCGTGCACACCACTGCAGGGCTTGTGGCACGGTAAGTCTACCCCCGCGATTCCCATGTACGCCATTCTTAGGCCACCCAAAGTGCATATTGAAGTATGATCATCACTGTCCATGTCAGTACGGTCTTCTTACGAAACGTCCTTATCTCATACTTCCTCCGCGGTAGGGATTGGGCAATGCGTCGGCGCCTTCAACCACAAAGTATGTTTGTCACGGTTTGTCCCTATCCGTCATGCATGGCCACTAATTCCCCTGGAGTTTTTCGTTAATTTTTTGCAGTGGGGCACGGTATTTTGTTTTTGGACGTTGGCAACACTCCTGGGTCTCAATGTCAAATCACAAACGAGGTCGCCGGCTCCCGATCTTGACCCACAGCAGATAGTCGTGATAGCTCTGTCCGTTCTCGTCGCAACACATGCCCGGTCTTAATATGTACTGACACCTCCTCCCAGTTCTGGCCTCTTCGGCTTATTTTGTATCCTGATGTTCATAACGCAGTTACATCTAATTCGGCTGAACCAAACTACTGTGGAATCCATCGGTTCAAGGTCGATGCGAGACCGAGAACAGGAGGTTTTGTCGAACGAGTATAGGTGGTATGAAATTGGGTACGTTCTATCAATATTTCCCTGTTTGCCCCTTTCCGTCCACCGGATAGTTGAAGTGTCGTTACACACGACTGATTTGCCGAAAACTACCGTACCTTGTGACTTGTCTACTAATCAAATTAAATCACAGTGCCAAGCGGCGAACTCAAAAGCAATGGGATAACGAGTGGGGGGAGATTGGGAGAGAAGGGAATCTTTGGTGGCTGGGAAGTGGGAGAGCCAACTGGGAAGCTGTTATGGGGAAGAACATGTGGTGGTGGTTCCGTGAGTTTTTTTACACGTGTAGCATGCGCCTTTTGGACTTCTTTGCGATCTTTGTGCTTCGTTGGCGCCCGAATGCTGACTGCATGATTTTCGCCTCTTCAGTTCCCATTGGACATCGCCTTGACGATGGGATGAGCTACCAGACTAACCCACGCTTCGACGATCAAGGGAGGTGGAGAAGGAGAAAGGAGTGGCCGTCCGAGCTACGATGACATTTTAATTTATCATAGCTACATCGCTTGGATCTCCGTAGGATCAAACACACTACCTACATACTTGCAGCCTCACTTGAGCAGAGGCGTTCGGCTGACCGGTTTAAGGGGGTTTATGGGGGCCCGGGGCTTGTGTGGAGATAGCCCAAGTCCTCCACGTTCACGCCCATGTATCGGCTACTACATATCCGCCATCCAAAATGCCAGCAACATTTACTTATCTCAGCTGCTTCAAATTCCAGCACATGTGCTCGTCAGACTTCGAGGTGCCTTGGAGTTCGGGCGGAACTTGCCTCGATATACGTACGGATCAGCGCCACAACGGTATATCGGCTTGTCACTAGACCGACTCTCCTCTCTCCTGAATACCACGACCATCATCGAGGTTCTATCTTCAAGCTACTGTAACACTGAGAAGTTAACATACTCACAAGCCACAAATCATTCAAGATGTCTCCTACTGCTACATTACCAAGTAATGGTGTCTCCAGTGACACACGTGTCCAGAAAGCTTTGAAGAAGCCAATTAGCAACGTCGCTGCTGCCCCCGTGCATCTGTCGTCCGCAGACCTCATTCAGAAGGAACATCAGTACGGTGCCCATAAGTAAGTCAATCTTGATCTCGACGGGAGAAACGCGGCGTGCCTTGGCATCGGGTGTTATGAACATCCATCGATCGGGCCAATCACTACATTGAATCCTCCGAGGGGGTCTGAGTGATCCTTCATATTTCGGTTTTGCCGTTATGCTAACGAATCACCCTCCTTCTAACTTCGTAGCTATCACCCCCTTCCAGTGGTCTTCGATTCCGGAAAAGGCGCCAAGTGAGCGTTTTACGCCAATGGTGTCGCTTTATGGAATATCTGATGATGTTGATTGACTCTAAAGAGTATGGGATCCCGAAGGCAACGAATATATTGACATGCTTTCTGCTTACTCGTAAGCTTCTCACCACTATTTCCCGTGTCTTGCTCACATGGCCTTGCTCTAGCGCGGTAAATCAGGTCTGTCCACTTGGCTTGAGGGTGTGGTGGAATGTCTTGGCTCATACGGACAAACTTCCAAGGGTCATTGTCACCCAAAGATAGTCGCTACTCTTGTAGAGCAAGCTCAGAAACTCACGCTGTCCTCGCGTGCATTCTACAATTCGGTCTTTGGGCGGTTTGCGCAGCAAATTACAGAAATGTTTCAGTATGAAAGCGTTCTTCCGATGAACACCGGTGCCGAGGCGGTGGAGACTGCCGTGAAATTAGCCAGAAAGTGGGCATACATGGAGAAAGGTGTACCAGAGGGCAAAGCAATCGTTCTCAGCGTCGAGGGGAATTTCCACGGAAGAACTCTGGGGGTCATCAGGTATGTATTGCGCCCAAACGTCCGAATTTGTTCAAAAAAGGTCCTCATCTATTATTGTCCCTTCGGACCAGCATGAGCACTGATCCGGAGAGCCGTGGCGGTTTCGGACCATACCTAGAGGGTGTTGGGCCTACTTACAAAGACAATGATGGAACCGTCCAAACGATCCGCTTCGGCGTGAAATCTGATCTCGAGCGTGCGCTTTCGATTCATGGCAAGAATGTGGCCGCGTTCCTGGTGGAGCCGATCCAAGGGGAAGCTGGGTATGTCCATACCAATTCAGTCATATGAGTTCCACTCTCAAGGTGCCTCTCAGAATTGTCGTTCCACCAGCTGGCTACCTTACTGGGGTTCGCGAGCTCTGCAACGAACATAATGTTCTCCTGATCTGTGACGAAATCCAAACGGTATGCGTTCCCTCGCCCATCGGACCATTATAGTGGCCTGTTAACAAATTGAGTCTTCTGTAGGGACTGGGTCGGACTGGAAAGATCCTTTGCTGCGAACATGATAACATCAGGCCCGATCTAATTTTGCTGGGAAAGGCACTCTCCGGAGGCGGTTGGTAGAAGCTCTTCTGTTTCGGCTGCGGAGTGCTGATGTGACCTGGCTCGGCAGTTTATCCCGTATCTGCGGTTCTCGCCGACCGCAAAGTTATGGATTGTATCCGACCTGGCGAACACGGCAGCACATATGGAGGGTGAGCTCTCCCCCGCTCTACGGTCTACACAAAGAAGACCTATTTTAAACCGGTCTTCTTCAGGAACCCTCTGGGATGTGCGGTTGCCATGACGGCGCTAAATGTCCTCCAGGATGAGAAACTCGCCGAGCGCGCCGAGAACCTCGGCAAGAGATTCCGAGACGGTGTGGAGGCTTTGAAGGCCAAGTCGCCCCTGGTAAAGGAGGTCCGCGGAAAGGGACTGTTGAACGCGGTCGTTATCGACGAGTCAGCAAGCCAGAAAGGCCGCACGGCTTGGCAATTCTGTCTGCTCTTGAAGAGCAGGGGTGTGCTTGCGAAACCCACCCACGTCAACATGTTGGTGGTGCTTCCATTGTTCTAGCCTTGTTGGTGCTGACATTCCTTCTAGTATTCGCTTTGCTCCCCCACTCGTGATCTCTGAGGAGGACCTCGACCGAGCAATTCGGGTGATCGGCGAGTGCCTCCAGGACTTCGACAAGGTAGGTACCCCTTGTATATGAATGGAGTCGGACCATCTGACGAGATTATACAAAGCTCGACGACATCCCAGGCGATGTCGAGAGCGAGAAAGGCCACCAGGACACGCTCACAAACTGAGAGGCGGCCTTCCTTCCAATTGGTCGTTCGCGATCTGTTTGGGATTGATCTATTCGTCACGATCCTTCAAATCTCAGAATTGTACGAACATGTATACGTAGTGCTTGTAATATATCGATTTGAGTTGGACATGTGTATGGGTAGTACATCATAGGTGCCCTGTTGACCTGATTTTGGCAGTGACAGCTTTGGGGCGCGTCCGCTGAGCCAATGAAGAACAGCCCGATTATTCTAGTGTAAGTTGTAAGACACCTCGTAGGGACAACCTCTACTAGTGCAAGAAGCCAGCCGAATAAAAATGCCTACTAATGAGATTTGCTTTCCCCTAGCATTAGTAACTCGACGCTCAGGTGAACAGGTCGAACGAGGAGAGAACAAAAAGGGATGAAAAGAAGCGGGATCGTTTGCCCATCCGCTTTACCTCATTGATAAGACCTTGAAAAAAAATGCATCGATTTCACAGTGCTCAGAAACCTGTGGTAGGACGAAACAGATGGTGAGTTCACCGTGATGGCCTACGTTGTGCAATGATGACCGGCGTGAACGGTAAAAGGGAATTCGCCGTTGGCTGAAGCAGAAAGATGGAAACATCGCGGTAGCGATATCACCCCTTAAAAAATTGTGGCCTCTGCAAAAGCATGTGTTTTCGAGATAACGTACATCTTTACATAAACTGTATATTCCCCGTAATATATCAGTTCAAAGTCGCCGCGTCAAGTAACGCGTCTTCAGCTGCCTTTTTGTCTTTTTCACCGTGCATCATGGCGCTCTCGAGTCCTCAGGGATTGCGCCAAAGAAAACTTTCAGATCCTCCCCAGGGTAACCCAGATGTTTGTGGCGATGACGAACCGGAGAAACCACGTCCTACACGTGAGGAGGTCGTATGGGGCAAAACGCCTGGAGGAGAAGGTGCGTGACCGACCCGGGAAATCATTTGCTAGAAGTTAAAAATATGTCTCCACAGTCTTCCGCGTACCAACCACACACGACGTGCTAACTGCCCTGTTCCATCCAGCTTATCCGAAAAGTCATTTGGATATCCTGAGTTTGACCTTGCTGGGCTTGCAGCTGACTTTGTTCTATGTCTTGCCCCGCCCGGTGTCGAAAGTGTTCTTTTTTTTCTACTTTTTCTTCTGGCGCGCTGCCTACGATGCTGGTCTTGGTTGGGTTCTTACCAAACAGAGCAAGAAGAAATGGATCGTTAGAGAAATCCAACGGCTAGGATGGCTCGACCAGGAGCGTAATCCCGCGATGAGGCGCTGGATTCGCGCTCAACTGGTGGGTAAAATGGGCAAAGACTACTCATTTGACGTAGGTGCAGGATTAAAAATGCCATAACGCGTATTGACTTTTGCCAAAGGAATTGCCTCTAGAGTACAACAGCTGGCTCCTATTCAGGCAGCTGGTGGACGTCATCCTCCTCAAGTAGGTCACATTTTGCTGCTTGCTCATGGGTGGTTGGCCGAGTACTAACGTCAGTTTCAGCGATTTCTTGGCTTATTGCATGTTCGCCTTTGCGTGCTTCCGTGTCCCCGAGGGACTATCTTTCACCGTACATGTCATGCGGTGAGTGCGGATCAACGTGATTTCTGGCTTTTTCTCACCTGACTTCAGGTGGATCGGTGGCATCGCGTTGATCGCGTTCAATCTTTGGGTCAAGACCGAGGCACACAATGTGGTGAAGGACTATGGCTGGTATTGGGGAGATGTCTTCTTCCAACGCGGCAATCTCGTTTTTGACGGAGTTTTCGAGCTTGCTCCTCATCCGATGTACTCTGTTGGTATGCAATGTCTTCTCTTCACCGTAGGATGCGATTCCAACTGTTTTCTAGGCTATGCTGGCTACTACGGTTTATCTTTGATCGTTGGCAGTTATCCTGTACTTTTCGTCAGCCTGGCTGCTCATGCCGCTCAATTTGCTTTCTTGGTATTCTTTGAGAATCCCCGTAAGTCATGCAGGTCTCTGGTCCGAGGACTTAGCTAATTTTATACCAGATATCGAGCGCATGTATGGGAAGCGGAAACCGATCGCTGTTCGTAAACCTCTGTTCTCGACGGGCCCACGCAAGGCGAGGCAACAAAAGGACAATGACCCGTCACCCCTACCTTCTCACGACGACTCTGCGGACGGCTTGTCTACTCCTGCTGCGACTGAAGGAGAAACTGCATCTGAGACAGACCTCGAAACCGAAACTGAGACGGAATCCATGACGCCGACCATGCAATCCAGGAAAGTTCTCGATGATCCACTGATGAAGAACGAGTCACCCAAGAGGCCCTCGAAGCAGGTGCAGTCGGTATCACAGCATGACCTGCACCACAAGTACTTCAGACGCGACGTCGTCGTTTTCCACAACATCGATTTGCTACGGTATGGCCTTCGTAGGAACATTCCCTCTAGAAATTCGCTCAACCGAATTCTGCATCAGGTCCTCTGATGCGATGTTGATACTTCTGATATTCTATCTCTTTGTCGCCTTTTGTCTCCCAGCTCTGTCGCACAAGGCAACCCTAGCGCTGCATTTTATCCATGCATGCGCGTGGTGTATTTTCCATAGCGTCGGCTTGGGTCTTCTCCTGCGTGCACAGAGCCGGTCCAAGTTCCTTGTTCGACACTTTCTCAAGCACTACCATTACCCTCTCGGTGATCAGGGTGATAGTGCTGTCCAAGAAGCGTTCACAAACTGGAAGTCGCTCTATAACCTGAGCTTGTGCATGACCTATAGTATGTGATACGCCCAAGGCGATAAGTTGTTGAGCCCCTGACTTCTTTCGACAGCTTCTCTTGTGGGGCTCGCTTGGAAGACCTATTCTTTTCCCAAAACATGGACGGAAGGGGATGATCTTCTTTGTCACACATTGGGAGCTGTATGCAATCACCTTACTCCATCAAGATCGTTTTACTCACCCCGAAACAGTTCTTCATCGGCCTTCACGCGTGGGCGGCAAGGGAGTCTTATGAAGTTCTCGGTGTCTTCGGTACGGCACTGTGCTCATCAGAAGGCATTTCCTGACCCATGCGCACAGGATGGTTCTATGGAGATTTCTTCGCAGAAGACTTCCCCGCCCACCTAGAATACACTGGCATCTTCCGGTGAGTCTCCTTTGAGTTACCGTTCCCGAACTTTGCTGACGGATGACACATCTAGGTACCTTGACAATCCCGAGCTCATGAGCGGTGCATCCTTCTTGGGTCTCGCTCTAATCAGCGGAAGCAAGCTCGTGGGTTCCCTCGCGATCCTGAGGTTCCTTTCGCATTGGTGGTTCCTGAAAATCGTAGAAAAGTAAGCACGTTGGCGAAATTTCTCCTTGTCTTTTTCTTCTCCCGTCACCCTCCGAGTGATTTCAATTGAATACTGATCACCGATGATAGCCCTCACATGCGGAAATTGTACGGAGATAGCCTGCGCAAGGAGGCGGGCTTCGTCAAGGTTATCAAGAACGTTGCCAGCAAGAACGCCCGGCTTTTGGAGTCGCGGGCCGGCCGGCATGCACCTGAGATCAGGAGAGTAGCAAAGGAAGTGAAAGGAACCTTTGATAAGGTATTTGAGGAGACTGCCGACGTCGTTGAAGAATTTTTGGCAAAGTGTAAGTGTGGGGATCCATGCGACACTGACCTTCGAAACTGAACGCCCATGAAGCGAAGCCAAGGATTTCAGAAGTCGTACAAGAAACTAAGGTTCTTCTCCAACAATCACGAGAACGTTTGGTTATAACGTCAGCTTTTCCTCGTCAGCTGCGGCCGCACGCATTGACGTTTCTGATTCTTTTGTTCTGATTTTCTAGTCGCGTTGCGAGCGACCTGTCTTCTTACGATACTGCAAAATACAAGGTCTCGATTTCTCCCAGTCAAGCCGGGAATATGCGATTCCACCTTGGTGAACCCATTCAAATCGAATGGGAAGCTCCTCAGCGACACTCTCGGCGTGATTGGATCGGTATCTACAGGGTGCGCTATCTCGGAGTTTCCTGCCCCCCTGGCCTAGGCCGCTGACAGGAGCATCCCGAATTTTAATAGGTCGGCGCGAACAAATCGACTTTAGTTACGAAAACATCGTCATCTGGAATGTGGATCCCTGTCCACGACGAAGAATGGGACGGCGATGTGCCTCTCGGAACCCCTCGCCTGCCCTCAAGGGGATTGGAACCAGAGACAGGCTCCGTTCTATTCGAAGGGTCGACTCTCCCGTGGACTGTTGGGCGATACGAGGTACTTATCTCCCCCGGGCGGTGTGAAATGACGAATAGAGAGCTGACATGCGGACACTTAGGTTCGGTATCATCATGATGGCAAGTATAATGTTCTTGGACTTGATGGTCCCTTCGAGGTTTATGGTGAGCTCTGGCCTTCGGGTAAATTGCCCCTGGCCTCTGAACATTTCTTGTCCATCCAGTCAGCAAGCCGTCTGCGCTGGACTTTGGGTCCATAAGGGAATGCTTGGTCAATATCGTCCCTCTCTGCCTGGACAACGACTCCTCTCTAATTCCTCTATCGTGCGGGGGCGTCCACGAGTCAAGTCCAGACTCCGACGGGAACAATATCATCGACCTTACTCGAGACCCTGACGACTTTAGCTTCTGGTCTGAGCGACAGGCGAAGCGTATATGCACGGCCATCAAACAGGCGTTCGATGTGGAATATGCGCCGGACGTTATCATGGCGGACGCTAACCTTACAGCGCTGGCTAATCGGATTTTGGTGTCTAAGCAGCTTCTGGTCGCTTGATCTTATCTCTTCGCCGATCTTCCTAGTTTACATTTCTCCCTGCTTTTACTTTTGGATGTCAAATGGATTTTTACGATTATGATGGTAATGATGTCCCCTTATCCTTCCACTGCTGGCTACCAACTGTCAACGAAATGTGGATCAGCCCCTGTGTCTATGCATTATCTGGTATCGGCGTGAGTGACGCGCAAATCCATCATGGCAGGCCAACGAACCAGGACGAGTACTAGTCATGGCTGCCAAAGCGGCTTGATACATGTCAAGGAAGTGAGCGTACGTTGCTGGACCAATAACATCGATGATGCCGTTCGCATAGTCATCGGATTCCTCCTGTGCTCCTTTAAAGTAGTGCCCCGCAGCTTCCCCTTTCGCTAGTGCCTGGCACCAGCGTTGGACCATCTCTGGGTAGTAGGAAAGTGGACGGCCCGGTACATTCGACTTCGATGAGGTCAGAGGGATATCGACGACATTAGCACCGATACAGCAGGGGGAGCTAAACTGGTTGCACTACTGCTTGGCATGTCTTGCTTTACAAGTCCCTTTTAAACCCCGACAAGTCCAAGTCAGTCATACTCTTCACGACCCAATTCCATCATAGCTAGCATCTAATATCTATCCCGTGTTCTGCAACGTCCGTCAACTCCTCGACATGCATAAGTCCGAGTATTACTTTTCCCAGTGTATCGAGGCTGCTTCAAAGGTGTGTCTTCGGTGATGCTCCCACAACATGAGCAACTGACATCGCATCATCCTTGGCCAGTCGTCGATGACTTACAATCTCGGCGCAGTCCTCGTGAAAGGGGGCAAGATAATCTCAACCGGTCATAACCACCACCGTACTCACTACGATGGCAACGACGTCCGCACGCATGGACACCGCAAGCCTGTCTCGATGCACGCAGAGATGCACGCTATCTTTAATGTTACTGGCATGTCTCCTTCGTTCAAGCAGCAGGTTCAAGTTGCCCAGCGACGCACGGCGGCGGCCAAACGAAGGCCGTGTTTTGAAGCATGTCAACGGAAACTCTGGGATGAAAGAGGACGCGAGGTTTCCTCAAGGCAGTGGGTTTTATGGAACTGCGAGAGCCCCACGGACTGCTACGAAGAAGAAGAGCACGCCGCTGGAGAACGTTGGATGTCATGATTGCGGTCAGTATTTCGAGCAAGCCGGTGGAGGGCGCAGCTCCAGTCACGAGAGGAGCTGGGGTTCCCGTCGGAGAGATCCCAGAGTGAATGGCGCAGACCTCTACGTCGTGCGGGTGGTCAAGTCGGGAACTGGGTCTGCAAAGCCTTGTTGGCGTTGCGTGCGCTGGTGTTCCTGGTCGGGAGTAAAGAGAATTTTCCACTGGGATCCTGTGGAGGGCAGGTTTGATGTGACAAAAGTCAATAGCGCTGCTGAGAATGATGTTTATGAGACGCAAGCTGACGCTCGCTTGTTTGCTGGCGCGGTAAGCCGCTCTACTTCCTGTCTTGCGCACGATGACACTGATCATTTTTTCTCTGCAGTCGTACTGATACCCCAAATCATGTGTTGGGTTTATTAAAATCAGTGGATCTCTGGTATATGCCCGCGCATAGCTGTTCAAGAGACACAACCGTACCCCTTTTGCTGCTCGCCGTTTCGATTGAATGGACGTGTGAGAGTATATATATTGGGGGATAGCAATGTGCATGAATTCAGCATGGGCATCCACCTATACATATGGCTATCCGTGTTTACTTGCTGCTTGACATTCTCTGGATCATAGCGATTTGTATAACACAATTGACTGATCTTGATATCTGCAACGTCGAGCGAACCAATGCGTTGAAACTGCATCTGTGGTACACACACCTTGCACCGTTCTGAGCAACCGGGGCTAGCTTACATCTAGGAAGAGAGGTTCACATAACGCGAAATATACCTTTGGGTTACTTGCGAGGGATGCCCGTTACCTGTTTGGGTGGGGCGACTGTTGTCGAATTTGATGGAAAATCCGATTGACGGTTTGGTGTTTGCATCTGTCGATCGGATTGTCCGTTCGTTTTCCGGTGATCATTTTTTGAGCATCGGGTAGTGCGCAAGTAACCACAGCTCCCTCTTTTCTTCCGGTCATCGCCTGCCACAAGTCGTGTCAACACTCGAGGCCGGGGGTGAAACAAAAGCTTGAACCTCCGTTCCGTCAAATTGTTCCGCCGCCGAAATCCTTGGATGTCACGTGCGACGGCGCTTGCCGATAAGTACTTGGACTGTTAAAGTGATCAAGTGCGATTCTTGACGTTCAAGGCTTTCTACGAAACCACGTCCTCCTGTTCGAGCTTGTCATCGGACTCATCTCGGATAATCGCTGAGCGCACAAATCCTGATCGAGTCGTTCACCAGCTTCACAAAGACACAGCGCTCATCAAGCACAGGCAATTCTTTGTTGTGCTTGGGTAGCTTATATCCGTCTTGCAAGTACTCGGTCTGACTATCGAAGGTCTGGATACTGATCTGGCTTAACATTGTACAGAATGGCCGTCGGAAAGTCGCAAAAGGCTAAACAGCCTGCTAGCATTCCAGCTGCAACCCCCAATGCACGTTCACCAGCGCCTGCTCTCCCTGTGCAGCCCGTGACTCCTGCCGCAAATGGGAAGAAGAATAAAAAGAAGAAGGGCAAGGGCAAGGAAACTGCTGCACCAAATGGCATGCATCCTTATGGAAACACAGGCGCACATGATGGTGACCTGTACGATGACATGCCGAGCCTCGAGGACCCAGACCTCCCCCTACCGTCCATGACCGGGCTATCGCCTGCGCTGGAGTCCGTGCATATCACCACTACCGGATATCTATCTGCATCGGCTGCTGCGGTTGCCCGCTCTGGTACCGGTGTCGCTACACAAGTTCATAATGAGCTTTTGGCCACCGCGAACGATTTATACCGTAACAACATCGAGATCCAGTCCAATGGACGAGCGGGATCCAAAGCACCGCAGAATATTCATCAACCCCCTTTGCCGAAGATGACTGGAACCAATGGATCAGGGATGGCAGACGACGAATATTGGTCGTCTTTTCCGCCCCACATCAAAAATTTTGTACGCAACTTTTGCGACTTCTCTCGCGTGCGGGTACTGATGGCAGAACGAAGGCCCAAACCATGTATAATATCGCCCAACAGATGGTCCAGTCTGATTCGTATCTCAAGAATGGCGCCGCGACAGCTACAGCGACGATGGCCACCAAAGGCATTCCAGGATATCCTCCTGGGGCATACCCGCCACTGCCTTTCGACCCCTCCATTTTCTCCGACCCAGCGTTCACGCTATCAGTTGAGCAGGCAGCTGCCGCTGCCTTGGGTGCAGCACAGCCAGCACCAGGTCAACCTCCTCGCGGACCATTGCCACAGACAAATGTTGTGCTTCTCAACGAATATGGAGGTGGGGAGCACGAGTTTGCAGAAGACGACTACTACAGCGAAGAAGTTGACGGCAATTTTGAGGACGAAGACCTCGATGACGAGTTTGACCTACAGCCGCACCCAGCCCGCCCTCCTGCCATCTCATATCCTCCGAATTTCCCTGGACCATTGCCCGACGCTGTCGCACAAGTTGTTCTGAGTTACGGGGAGAACGTTGCTCGGTCTGGAGTACCCCAGAAGCTAACTAACCTTAGCACTAAGACTACGCATTTTGTGTCGGCGGGAGCGGATGCTGAGCGAGTCACCGCTGCTGATCCGTCCAGCAAGAAGAAGAAAAAGAGCAAAGATCCAGCTGTGACTCCGGTCGTGTCTCCGGTGGCGCCCTCCGTGCCGAACCCGGCTGCCACCCAAGAGATACGGTCGGCAATCTCGGCACCGGTGTCGGCGCCGGAAAAGGGCACTCCACGTCCCACGGCCGCGGACGATTTGACAAAGCGTCCTCCTCTCACCGCCAACGCCATGCCTGCAGCTCGAGCAGCGACAAAAGAAAATATCTCCGCCAACCCTCCCCCAAGCTCAAGGGCGCAGGGAAAACAACCAATGTCGTATGCCCCAACGACGACAACGGCGACGGCGGCGGCGACGACGACGACGACAACCGCCGCGGCCACTGGTAACGGTCAGCAACCTGCTAGGACTGCAAGGGCGGCATCAAAGGCTCCGATAACTACACACGCCTACTCACATAACCATGCACATCACCATCCATCGCCCCCATCGTCAAATGCATCTGCGCCGCATAAACCTCGTCCGCCAGCTGGCTCGGGCTCAAACAAAGGCTCGCAGAATAACAGCAAGATCTGGAGCACGAGCTCTACGGAGGAGCGAGAACGGATCAAAGAATTCTGGCTGGGTTTAGGGGAGGACGAACGCCGCAATTTGGTCAAGATCGAGAAGGATACCGTTTTGAGGAAGATGAAGGAACAGCAGAAACACAGCTGTAGTTGTGCTGTCTGTGGCAGGAAGCGGTCGGTACCCTTTCTCCACGCATACGAAGACATGAAAAAATTTACTGACGTATATGAATTGTGTTTCCTTCATACCGCCCGTTCTTTGATCGGATTGAAAACTCCGCTCCTGCCGTCCTCGTGTCCTTGATCGATGGCTATAGACATGCAATCGAAGAAGAGCTTGAGGTACTGTACGATGCTTATTACGAGGAGCTAGAACAGTACGCGAACTATCAGCAGCGCTATGTCTCCTCTGGCGGCACTATACCACCTCCACCCGGACCCGGACCTTTTCCCGGAAGCGTCGAACTCGATAAGAACGGCGCTGTCATCGGACATCCCCATAATAAACCTTCCCATCATCCTCCTCGGTCGAACAGGACACCGGCTCCCACAAACGGTCGAAAACCTCCCAAACACGAGAGTGAGTTTGATGACGATGAGGGAGATGATGATGAGTATGAGGAAGAGGACGAGTATGAGGATGAGGAGGACGAGGAGGAAGAAGAGGATGAGGATGATGCCGGTGAAGAGGAGGAAGAGGATGTTAAACCTCGGGATCGACGGAACGCAGGTACTCGCGGGCGCAGGCCAGTGAATGGTACCAAGGCGAATGGACGTGACGGGCTATTTAATCTGGGCAGCAGCCTGACTGTAACGGGCATGTCAATCTCGAGTTCGTGTTGTGCAGCGAGTCATCTCATCCTTTCTTCACAGGTCCAAACAATATCTTGACCGTCGCCGATGATCTCTTGAAAAATGATGGGCAAAAGTTTTTGGAGATGATGGAGCAGCTCGCCGAGCGTCGGATGCAGCGCGAGGAGGAAGCTGCAGCTGACGTAGAGGATGACAGTGACGATGAAGATGATGAGGATGCAGATGAGGATGAGGACGAGGATGAAGAGGATGACGATGACGAAGATGATGAGGACGAGGAGGTGAGTCCTGGTTTCTGCATTCACCCTGCCCTCATTTCATGATTTTTCTGCCACCACAGGTGATGACGGAGGAACAGAAGATGGAAGAGGGCAAGCGGATGTTCTCCATTTTCGCAGCTCGCATGTTTGAGCAGCGTGTCCTTCAAGCGTACCGAGAAAAGGTAGCGCAGGAGCGTCAGCAGCAGCTCCTTCGTGAACTCGAGGACGAGGACAAGCTCACGAAGGAGCGGGAAGCCAAGAAGCAGACGCAGAACCAGAAAAAGAAGGACAAGAAAAGGTAATGTCTAACGGGTCTGGTTATACTTTCTGTTGAGATATTCTTCAGGCTGCAAAAACAGGCGAAGGATGAAGAGAAAGCTGCGAAGGCCGCTGAAAAGGCTGCAGAGGAGGCTGCTTTGAAGGCCAAGCAAGTAGCCCACGAAGAGGAGCAGCGTAAGAAGCGGGAGGAAGAGAGGGGCCGGCGAGAAGCTGCCCGCAAGGCTGCAGAGGAAGAGAAACAGCGGAAGGAGGAGGAGCGCCGTAAGCGCATTGCTGAGGAGAGAGAGCGTGAAATCGAGCGTGAGCGGAAGCGCAAGGAGAAGGAGGAGAAGGCTAAGCAGGAGAGACGCGAGAGGGAGGAGAAGGAGCGCAAGGCTAGGGAGGAGCGTGAGGCCAAGGTTGCTGCTGAGAGGGCTGCGCGTGAGGCCGCCAGGAAGGAGCAACAAGAGAAGGAGGATAAGGAGAGGAAGTTGGCCAAGGAACGAGAAGAGAAGGCAGAGAAGGAGCGAGCCGCTCAGCAGCAACGCACCCCCGCTAAGAACGCCCGTCAACCTACTTCACCCCGCGCCTCAGGTTCTACCCAGCGTTCGCAAAGCACTAATGGGTCAACAAAGAAGATCTTGAACAAGCCTGCTCCTGCTCCTGCGCCCGCCAATAGTACTCCTCGTGCGACTCCTCAGCGGCTCATGGTTACGACCTCTCAACCCACCACGCCTGTTGCACCTTCTGTGCAGAACCACTTCCCTCCACCGTCAGCCCCTTTGTACCCACCGGGTGCTGGCATGATGCCTCCGCCTGGCGCGATGTCTCCTCGGCTGCCTTATGGGCCACCTCCTCCATTTGGTGTTTTCGGTCCCGGCCCATCCATGCATCAAGGTCCACCTCCTTCCCTGGCCCCTTCCGCTCTTCCCAGGAATTTCGGATCTCCATCTCCTTTCGAGCCTCCCTTCAGCCGCGGTCTTGCCCCTGCTGCCCCTATTGGACCTCCTTCAAAGGCTGTACAGAATCCTCTCGCTTCTCCGACAATGCTGGCTCCTGGTCCATCTCGACGTACATCCATTCCCGAGGCTGGGCCAGGTCCTGTCGCAAGGCCTGTATCCAATGCTCCAATTGCCCCAATTGCTCCTCCAGCGCCCATTGCCAGGCCCACTACTGGCGAAGCCTCCGGATCTGGATCTGGCTCACCTGTCCGTCGTTCGCCCAGTCCAAAGGGCGTCCTTGGTTCTTCTGCGCTTGCAGCAGATGATGACGAGGTTGTCCCGCCTCCTGGAAGGCGTATGGTCCCTGGCGCAGTCGGACAAAGTTGGGGCAATAATACCAGTCCTCGAACTGTTATTGGAGAAGCACGGCCACCATGGGGAGCCCCAGCTCCTCCACCAGGTTTCGGCACACCTCGACCACCGATTGGGGGTACGTTGTGGGGGAGTATGAGCCCTGATTCATCCTGGCAGACCCCTGCAGGCTTTTTCCCGAATTCTTTTGTTAATCCCATTAATCCCTCTCCACCGCCTCGCGCTGGCAACTGACTCTCGCTAATCAGTGTACTTCCTTCTACGTAGTCTTCCCATCTTCCCTCTGCCTTCTTCAATTTGACGTTGCCGGCGTGCCCCTTGACACGTTCCTTTTCTTTACCTTCTTCCCGCCTTTGCTTCATCTGCAATATCCCCTCGATGTGACGAGTGTGTGCCGACTAACAAGCAGAAATACATTATAAAGATTTCAAAGTTCCATCGTGAATGATCGCCACCTAAGTTACATTGTCGGGAAGTTGTAATTGCAAGGGCTCTATAGCAACTTGCTAGATGCTGCCGGAGCGATTCTACTACGTATGAGCTTGATAACATACAGAGGGAGCGCGCTGATTGCTACGATAACAGCCACCTTCCATGCAAAACGAGTGGATACGACAAACTCGAGGTCTAGGAGGACAGTATTGGTGAGTCTCCTTTGACGCGGATGCTTAGGCTTACCAAAGTACTCGGGTAAGAAGGCAATGCTGATAACATAGAAGAAAAGTGTGACCACTTCCGAGATGACCATATAAATATGCCTAGATTCGTGGTACACTGTCAACGGGCCTGTGGAGGCGGTAGTTTGTGAAAGAGCTCACCAGGTAGTAATTTCCAGAGCCACCATGATAAGTTCGTTGATGATGAGAGCCGTGAAAGATATTGACACGATATTCAAGAATTCCGTCTCGAAGAGAACTAGGGACATGATCATGATGGCAGCGCCTGCATCCAGAGGGGAACGTGTCAGGAAGATCGGACCAACATCGAGGACAGTCTAGCCTGACCTTGGTATACGCTGATCATCAACCATTGGAAGAACGTCTTGTACGACAGTGCTCGACCCTAAAAGATCCCAAAAGTCAGCGACCCGTAATCCTGGCTAATGTCAGAGAAACACACACCTTCGTCAGCTCCTTATACAACTCCGGGTATATAAGCGCCAAATCCTCATTCACGTCCTGATCCAAAACCAACGAAAACACCGGCGCCATCGTATAAATAGTCGCATAACCCATCATCAGCCAGCCCTGATAAAGCGCGATAGGAGCAAAGTAGAAGATAGCTGAGAAGACGGCTTGCATGACTGAGATGATGAGACCGCGGTGGATTACGAATTGGGCTAGTTTGGCGGAACGGCGGTACGAATTGCGGCCGTGCCACATCAGGAGTTTTGTTAGGTGACTGAACTGGGTTACGGAGAAGTCGGCGGCGAGAGAGGCTTGTTTGCCTTCTTTGCCGACGATTCCGACACCTGGAGGAGGAAGTTAGATGGTCTGACAGTAGGTTTTTGTGTTTTCGCAATGCTGCTTGCACTCACCAACGTCAGCTGCTTGAATCATGCTCACGTCGTTGCCTCCATCGCCGATGCAGCATACACGTTTCTTGGTATGATGCCGAATCAATCGAGCCACGTCTGCTTTCTGTGTGGGGGAGCAGCGGCAAGCGACCACTGCAGAAAGCTTTGTGGTAATTTCGATGAACTCGTTCTTGTACAAGTTCAGACAGAGCTTTCGGGATCAAAGCAAAGTCAGCCAGGTACCTGTGTTACGGGATGGACGGACGTACCTGTAGCGAATCACCATCAATAACCAGACAACAGTCGAGTTTGGACTGGAGGAACTCGAGTTCATCGCGAACTTGGTCAGAAGTTTTCACTGTCACAGTGATCAGTACCACAACAGAAAACAACCACTGCCCGACTCACATTTCGCAACTTCATGAATGTACTGATTCCTCGCAACAAGCTTCGTCGAAATCGCAATACACCTCGCCGTCTCAATCTTATCCCCCGTCAACATCCAAATCTTGATCCCCGCATTCCTCAACAGCTCCAAAGTCGACTTGACCTCATCCTGCAATTTATCCTCTACCCCCGTCAACCCAAGCAACTCCAGATCCCTTTCGAGATACTCCGCAACGACACCTGCCATCGCCTCGTTCCTCCCATCTGTGCGCACGGAAGCTTCATGGTGCCGTTGTTTGAACGCCGCATATTGCTGAGACGTCAGGCGTTTGCGGGCTACGACGAGCGTCCTCAGTCCTTCTCGCGCCATATTCCCCGTCTCCTCCTCAAGCCAGTCGTTCCGCTGCACTATCCTCGCCATCACCACGTCCGCACCCTTTTGGAGGAAGAGGATCTCCCCGGTGTGCGTCTCGCGTACGACGATACCCATGCGCTTGGACTCAGAGGTGAAGGGGAATAACTCGAGGATGTCGTACGTTAGGGCGGAGCCGGTGGGGGTTTGGAGGGTTATGGAGGTACGATCGCGGGAGGTCAGGGTTAGGCCTACGGACTCGGTCCATTTGACTATGGCGACTTCATCAGGGGAAGAGGCTTGGTAGGTGATGGTACCGTCGTCGTTGGTCACTGGTGTTACCTGTGAGGAAGGTATTAGGTGTTTTCGTGAGCGGGGGCGCGAGAATGTTGACGTACGTTGTGGCAGAGCGCAAGACTGAGGACGACGTCTCGGAGTCTGGAGGACATGTCTCTTCGTCCACGAGTCGCGAGCTGTGCGCCCGTTGCTATTGTCCCTGATCTTGCACCTGAGATACGCATATATATTGAGATCACGCCCTGATGAAACCATGGATGAGAAGAACAACGCACCATGCTCAGCTCCAAAAGCCATCGCAAGTTGATGCGCAACCTCATCCATGGAGTCAAACCCATAAGACATCGTGCCCATATGCAGCTTCTTCATCTCCATCTCTGTCGCCGATTTCCCTCGGATCAGCACACAAGCCACATTGATCAGCGAATAAATCAGGGAAAAGGCGCCCACCATTCTGTGTAAGCGTTCCAGTCTTATCGCTCAACAAATACTCGATCCGTCCAAGTTCCTCGGGGAGCGTACTCGTGCGCACAATCGTATTTGGAATCTCGGAGTCTGTCATGATCTGATGTGCATAGACTGTTTTGCCCATATCGAGGTTGACGCGAAGGCTATCGTGAGGAGTTGGTCAGTAACGATGAGGGGGAGAGGGCAAAGGTTGCAAAATGGGGTCAAGACAAAGACCCACCTGATAGGAATGATAGACGAGAACAAAATCAAGAATCTGAACACGTATATGTACCACAGCCCACGGAACCCGTTTAACGCAACAAGCACCACTGAGAGCGCGAAGGTCACCGCGCATAGAATCTGCCGAGTTCGTCAGCTCTTATTCTCGGACCTCGTTCCAGAGGCCTGCAGCAGCGCCGGGAACGAGGATAAAGATGAAGCTCGCAACGTACTTTGGCAAGCCTATTAATCTCCAAATCCAACAACCCAACCTTTGTCTCCGGATGGCTCGTATTCATAACCGCCCTCGTCTCAGCCCCCGTATACACCACAAACCCAATCGCACTCCCCGCAGCCAGCACCGTATTCGCCCACAGCACGTTCTCAGCCGTCAGTGGTTCCACCGTCGGGACTGAGGGAGGAGAATGGGACGGAGAAGAATGGACTGTGAGCGTCCCGACGAAGTTGTGGATGTCTTTGATGGGGGCGTCGGCGTAGACTTCGCCTTCGAGCATCATGATTTCTCTTTCGCCTTTACCCCATTCACCTCCTCCGCCGGACCCAGTCCCGCCGCCCAGGCCTTGCGTGATGGGTACGGCAACCCGAGCTTTCCAATCCGTCTCTCCGTCGAGCTGGTCAGTACGTATGAAACATGTTCCTGAGGGATCGGAGGTCCGGAGGAGGATCATGTCGGTGGGCACGCGGTCGTTTTTCTCGAGGATGACTAGGTCGCCTACTTTCAGCGAGGAAGAGGGGACGGAGCGAGTGTGTGGGCCCGAGTCTGGGTGCGGGTGGGACGGCGAGTCGGGGTCGGAGGCGTCGAAGAGGGTTGTGGACTCTGAGGACGAATGAGGAGGGAGGGACGAAGTGCGGTGGTGGGATAGAGAAGAAGGGGTGGATGCAGAGGAGGGAGGAACAAGGATGAGGTATTTCTGGGAGTTTGCTTCGCGGTCTCGGAGGTTGCGTTTGTAGTCATCGTATGCCTCTTTTCCCATCGTCACGCATAGGACGAATGCGAGAGGTGCTACGTATGTGAATATGAAGCCTGTGCATAGTGTGATTTAGTGCATATAGTCTTAGTTTTGGCATGGGGAGAAAGATAGGTGGGATAAGGGGGAGGGGCTGGAACTCACCAATTTTGAGCGCGGGCACGAACTGCGAGAGGGCGACGAGCAGGAAGTAGAGGTTGAAGAAAAACTTGAATTGCTCGTAAATCACGATAGGGAAGAAGGTGAAGATGTTGTATTTCTGGTTGCGGACGATGTTGGGAGGGAAACGGGATTGAAATTTCTCTGCCCGGTGTTATGGGTCGTGCAAAAATGATTGATGGATTGGTCGAAGAGCGAAGCAGTGCAAAGGAGTAGTTAGTGGTATGAATGGGCACAGAGTGGAAGAGAACCGCCCACCTGAAGGCCTGAACGGAATCGTACGGGACTTGTCTTGCTTCCCTCGCGTCCCCGTTCTGCTAATCGTCGACGAGCGCTGTTGAATCATAGCAGTCAATACAATAGTTCATTGGCACACCGCACTAGTGGATTCATGACAGTGGAAGTAACGCACCCTAGACATCTGAGACCCCTCTAAGCGCTTCATCCTTGTCGAACCCTCTCCTTCTCCATCTGCGTCCCCATCCGCATCTCCATCAATATGCCCACTACCACTCCTGTCTACGTTCCCGAGTAACGTAGCCTCTTCATCCGACTCGTCCGCATACCGCTCACGCTGCTTCCCTTTCCCTTTACTCCGTCCATTCGTCGTCCGGGAAACAGCAGCACTGCGCAGTATGCTCGTATGCATCCCTTCTCCTTCGTTTGCGTGAACGTCTCCTTGTGGTTGGTCGTTGTCACTGAGAGGAGCGTAACCAGCGCGTGATCGTGACTTGCGTGCGATGGAGTGAAGAGGGATGTCAGAGTTGGACATGTACTACACAGTTATATCTGCTAGTAATCGGACTTGCAGCAGTCCAAATGACGCTCGTTGTCCAGAGAGGTATAGATCGTCTCGAGGCTCCACCTTTCGCTCGGTTCCGAGATGGTCACACTGCAGCGCTGGGTTCGTGTTATGGACGTCGTGGTTGTGTTTCGAGGACGTGGAAAAGAGCTACGGCGGTGCACTCCGCGGGTTCAGTACTTGGGCCTGAACAACACTGAAAGTTGAGCGCAGATGTACAACCCGCGAGACAAGTAGTAGAACTATCACAGAAACTAGTGATGCTATTACCACAGACTACGGCCACGTCCCTGGAGCTGGAATAGCACCCGCTGCAAAGTTTTCAACAAGCGCTTCGATTCTGGAGCGTCCGAGTCTCCCATTTATTCTCCCGACTCCCGAGTTGCAAGGTTGACTCTCGCCGTGAAATCCACACGATGAACGGAAGGTATCTAACTAGTGATATGGGTGGCAATAAAGGTGTCTATGATACAGCTGGGTATAAACCACGTCCGATAAATATGATGGTAAGCCAAAGCAACGCGAAAAGTAATTTACACAGCACGACAACACGATAGCAATGTGAAGTTGGTCAACAAGACTGCAAAGATTTCACCCTTTCCTAAAACAAATACAACAGCACCAGCAACAGTCCGCTTCGTTCGAGTCATTTGAGCCGATGCTCTGAGCCTCCGCTTCTCTTCGATTGTTGTTTCCGGGCCTGCCGGCACTTGCGTGCGGCGCTGGCTCAGAGGCCATGGCCGAGATAGACTTTGTCGGAGGGGTGGACGCGCTTGCACCACCTTCGTTTCCTTGACCATTAGCACTGGCCCCTGGATCTGCATCGGAAACCCCAGGTGCTTGCTGGCTTTGTTCGCCAGTGACAGATGCCTCGTCATCTGTCAGCTCCATAGGCAGGTTCTGGCGAGGGGGCGTCTTCCGTGCGGTAGCCCAGACCTTTGGGGTATCCATCGAATCAGCGTTGGTCACAGAAACGTAGGGTGCACTGACCGATCTAGCCTGCGCATATGCCACACGTGTCATCTTCGGCCAGTGACTTCTCTTGTGCAATTCGATTCCCATATTGTCATTCGTAGGCACCTGCGAGCGGCGGAAGTGATTCCAGAATCTGTACGGCCGTGAACGAAGCCCGGTGTGACGTCCTGCGGGTTCCGCAGTCTTGGAAGGGCGGAGTGCTGTTGATAGCTAGAAGGGTAGGGGTGGCCATGGACTGTGGGTGGGGTGTAGACGGCAGAAATGAGGGGTCCCACGTACACCTATAAGGGAGTCCAGTCCCCCGATTTCTTCTAGGATCTGCCCCTGGGGCGCGTGGCCTGGGGCGACGGTGGCAGGTAGCTGTTAGTGAAGAGAAGTATCATGGTGAGAAACTGCGCGCGCTTCACGGGTGAGAATACGGGTACGAACATCAAGATCGAACGATACGTCCGGTGACTGTGACTTCACATGGGGATTAGTATGAATCTCACAGCAAAAGTCGAAACAACGGTAACACCTCGCTTTCTGGAAGCCCCTTATGAAGTGCTCCGAGCAGGATCTTGAGCATGTACTCAGTGTCGAATTCACCTTCCGCAGGGTTGAATGGAGTGCTGTCAACGATATCCTGATCGCCGATGGTATAAGAAAGCATGTCAAAAGGAACGGGAGAACGACGTACCCGGATTTTGTAGTGATCCACGAGGTGGTCGTCCAGAGCGTGAAGCACCTCCGCAGCATCCTCGTCGGTACCAATTTGAATAAATTGGATGCCGAACATGTCCTCCCTGACGCCGTTGCGGTCAAGGCGGTGAGCCGTGTCGACAATGTGCCTTTCGAGATCCTCTTGATCAGCTGCATCATGAAAGAGTGAGTATGAAGCCCAAGATGTTCGGTAGTATGGGACGTACTCGCAACACCGTCAGTGATGACAATGATGATGATGGGCTCGTGCGTGGAGCCCTTGTGCTCGATGAGAGGCAAGTAATGCTCGAAGATCTGGCCGAGCTTTAAGCCCGTCGGGGTGTCTTCGCCTGAATGTCAATGTCAGCGTGATACCCTATTATGAACCTGAACTACATGCCTTCGGGCTCAACTTGGTTGAATAGCTTTTCGACAGCTCGTCTAAACTGTCGAAGAAAGAACATCAGTCTGCCTTTCCTAGCGAAAGGGAACACCAAGGTTACCTGCATGTTCGGGGCATCTAAATCTTGGTGCATGAAGTGAATGTCAATGCCCTTGGAACCGTATTTGTTGGAGATATCCACTATGCCACCAAGAGCCTTCCGTGTCTGCTCCCACAAATTATCCCCGGCCATCTAGCAGACACATACGATCAGTTTCATCAAATAATGCGAATGGATTCCCACATACAGAGATGGAATCATCAATGAGGACGACAATCTTGATCTCACTTTGCAAAGGTATCCTCAGCACCTATAGGCACCACGAAAGAGAAACACACGCACGCCAGTTTTCTGAGCCGGGCCTCTCTTTCCGGAGATAGCTCAAGTACGAAGTCGTCAGGAATGTGATGGGGGATATCACCATAGTGGCGCGGAATGTTGGGAGACTCCACTTCGGTGACATTGTGGGGCACCCTCGCATTCACGAATCCCGGTCTTTGGTGATGATCTTCTTGGTATTGCTGAGCGGGGTTGACAGTGACTTGCGAGAGAATACCGTTGGGCTCATGAGATGGGAAGCCCTGCGAGGCACGGACAAGAACCTCGTACTTAGTCATCTGTAGTCCCGACGTCAACGAGGCTAGATAGCTTTAGATAGCTGTCAGGGAGTTGCTTACGATGTGCTCCTTTCCATCATATTCAATGACGGCCCCAGAAAACTGATATCCAGCTTTACCAAGGTCTGTCGAGAAGTGGTGTTAAAGTCTTCAATATGTGCAGGTGAATCATGACAACATAAACTTACGAAGACCGCCCTGCGTGAAGATCTAGAAGCAGGTACATGTTCTCACTGAAGTAGACCCACCTCCAAGAGAACGCGGGCGATATATAAGGGAGCCCCGTTGTGATCCTCGCCGAATGGGACAGCATTTGGTGGGATGTTGTTGTCCTCGACCAGGACCTGAGAAGATACACACTTGAAATGATGACCATGAGATGGCGTGAAGAAGTCGTACCCAAACAAGATGGACTGGTGAACCGTGCTTCTTGAAATATTCAGTACTTTCAGGGGCAGCCGCAAGCCATCGATCCTCCTGGCTTAGTTGGGGTTCTTGAGGTGCCGCTGGGGTGGTAGGCCGGGAGACCTCGTACTTAGACCTGTTGTCCTCGAATGGCTGGCGAGGTCGTTGTTCCTCGAGAGACTCACGGCGCGTGCCAAAGTTCGTGCCCGTGGGCTGAGGCTCAGGCATTGAGCCGAAGTCGGTGGACAGGGTCAAAGACGAGTCCCTGCCATGAGGGAAAAGAGTGCTGAGCGAAGTGGCAGGTTCCTGAAGCTGAGCCTCGCGGAAGGATGCCATAGCGTTTGTCGAGGATGTGAGAACTGAGAGGCAATTGTGTGTCTCTCACTTTGTATCCGCAAGCTTACGGGGTTATATTTTACAGAGATCGATGTTATGGAAGACAAGTCCAGGAAAACGTTAGCATGAGTTAAGCACATCGATACATGGTGGCCACTTACATCATCAAACACGATCTCCTGGCTGCCTCGTGGCAAGATCATCGGGACGAGGTAGATCAGTACTTACAGGACCAACCACTTTGGAGTGGGCACACGCATCTGCCTCCAGGTCGACAATCCCGAACTCATATCAAACGAGGCCGGTTGGTGGTGGACCTTAGGCTTCGTCTCCCCTAGGCAGACTAGAATAGCACCGGTTGCAAGTTTCCAACAAGCGCTTCGACTTTCGAGCGCCTTCCTATCATTCTCCCGAGTTGACTCTCAGATCCTGGGAAACCCACACGATGAAGGGAGGGTATCTAACTAGTGATGTGGGCGACAAGAAAGGTGTCTATGATACAGCTGGGTATAAACCACGTCTGATAAATATGATGGTGAGCGAAAGCAACGCAAAAAGTGATAAACACAGCATGGCGACACGATAGCAATGTGAAGTTGGTCAAGAAGACTATGAAGAAAAAAAAACCGCTATCTCCACCCTTTCCTGAAACAAATACAACAGCACCAGCAACAGTCCGCTTCGTTCGAGTCGTCTGAGCCGATGCTCTGAGCCTCCGCTTCTATTCGAACATTGTTTCCGGGCGTGCTGGCACTTGCGTGCGGCGCTGGCTCAGAGGCTACGACCGAGACAGACTTTGGCAGAGGAGTGGATGCGCTTGCACCGGCTTCGTTTCCTTGACCATTAGGACTGGCCACTGGATCTGCACCAGAAACCCCAGGTGCTTGCTGGCTCTGTTTGCCAGTGACGGATGCCTCGTCATCTGAGAGCTCCATAGGCAGGTTCTGGCGAGGGGGCGTCTTCCGTGCGGTGGCCCAGACCTTTGGGGTGTCCATTGCATCAGCGTTGGTCACAGAAACATAGGGTATACTGACCGATCTAGCCTGCGCATATGCCACACGCGTCATCTTCGGCCAATGACTTCTCTTGTGCAATTCGATTCCCGCACTGTCATTCGTGGGCACCTGCGAGCGGCGGAAATAGTTCCAGAGTCTGCCAGTGTATGGCCTCGAACGAAGCTGGGTGTCGCGTGCTGCGGGCTCCGCAGTTTGGGGAGGGCGGGGTGCTGCTGATAGCTAGAAGGGTAGGGGTGGCCATGGACTGTGGGTGGGGTGCAGACGACAGAGATAAGGAGTCTAACGTACACCTATAAGGGAGTCCAGTCCCCCAATTTCTTCTAGGATCTCCCCTTGGGGTGCCTGGCCTGGGGCGACGGTGGCAGGAAGCTGTTAGTGAAGAGAAACATCGTGGTGAGCGCGTGCTTCACGGGTAAAAATACGAGTACGAACATCGAGATCGAACGATGCGTCCAGTGACTGTTACATCACATGAAATTAGCATCAGTCTCACAGCAAAAGTCGAAACAATGGCAAGGAAGCCGTCAAGCAGAGGTTCAGAAAATACGAGCCAACACTCACCGCTTCGTCAATACTGCGCGTAGACTCCTCAGTCGCCGGTTCAGGGGGGGCAGGCCAAACATACATCTCCTTTCCCCCAGTCCCAGCAACCACAAACTCGCCCGAAGGTGACCACGCAGCGCAAAAAACATTACCTTCATGCGGGATCTTCGCAACTTCCTTCCCATTCTTGAGATCCACCACCAAAACTGCCTTGTTCCAACGAGTGGATGCGATGGCCAAAGACCCAGTTGGGGAGAGCTCGAGCACGCGAACCCAGTTCTTGGGGACTTTCAGCTGGAATGAGTGGAGTCTGTGTCCGCGCACAGCGTCAAATATGATGATCTCGGTGTTGCCACCCCCAACAAGCTTCTTGCCGTCCGGGGTCCATCGCAATGAAACGACACTATCCTCGATCGTACGCACGCGCTGTCCAGTGTCCGCTTTCCATATATAAATCTGGTCGATGGACGCTGCAAGTTGACGCCCGTCTGGCGAGTAACGCACGACAGCGAAACGAACAGGCGCCTCGGGATCGCTGCATTCGATAGGACTGAAGGCGGTTGTGCCATCTTCAATGTTCCATACTCGTACTGTCCGGTCCCACCCAGTCGAGGCTATTCTTCGTCCATCTGCCGAGATGTCAACAGACAGAACTGTGTTTGTATGGCCCTCGAGGACTCTTAGCTCTTGTAACATTGTCGGCCCTTCCTCCGACTCGGAGTCATAGTTCTCGTCCTCGTCCTTATCCCCATGCCTGCCTCCACCATGAGCATCCCACACCGTCACTGTTCCGTCGGAGCTCCCACTGACAAATATACTCCCATCCCTGGATACTGCTACGGACGATACAGTGTGGGTGTTTCTGTCGAGGAGGGCGCGGGCCACCTGTTGCCCGGATGCAAGGTCCCAGATATCACAGACATAATCCCTTTCAAGACCACAAACAAGGTTGGAGCTATCGGGGAAGAAAGCTGCACATAAGACGGCTTGGGTGTTAGAGAGGATTTTAACGGGTTGAGTGATCGTCTCGAGGGCTTGGGTATTGGTATCGGCCTCGGGAGAGATGTCATTTTTCAATGATGGGTCTGGCAACTATCATAGCGTGACAGTTAGCCTTTGTCAGAATACTAACATAACACAGCACCTGCTCGGATTTCTGTAGCTATCCGATTCCGAACATGGTCATGGACGCTTGATCAGCTAAGACTCTCACAAGTAGAGGCTAGCACTCACCGCTTCATTAGGTTCCCCATCAGCATGCACAAACTCGCGCTCCTCATCAGAGTCATCCGTCTGTGCCAGTGGATCGGGTGCAGACCATAGATACACCTCCCTCCCGCTCACAACAGCCACAAACTCACCCGAAGGTGACCATGCAGCGCAAAACACCTCCCTCTCATGCGGGAGCTTCGCAATTGCATTCCGACCCGCGAGATCGACTACTATAGCTGTCTTTTCCCAACGAGTGGCTGCGATGGCTAAAGATCCAGTCGGGGAGAGTGCTAGCACGCGAACCCAACGCTTATGGTCGTTGCCCTTCAGATTGAATGAACAGAGTCTGTTGCCACCCTTGAGAGCGTCCAGCACGATGATCTCGCCGTGGCCACCCCCGACAAGTTTGGTGCTGTCTGGGGTCCATTGCATTGAAGCAACAGTAATTTCGATTGTGCCCACACGGTGTCCAGTGTCTGCGTCCCAGATGTATATCTGGTCGATGGAGGCTGCGAGTAGGCGACCGTCTGGTGAATAACGTACGATGGTAGCTTCAACGCGTCCATTGGTGTCTCTGCATTCAATAGGGCCGAATGCGACTGAGCCATCCTCGATGTTCCATACTCGCACCGTCCGATCCGGCCCAGTCGAAGCTATCCTTCGTCCATCTGCCGAAAAATCTGCAGACAGAACAGAGTCTGTATGGCCCTGTAACTCCCTTATGACCATCAGTTCCGGTGGCTTTCCTGGACCACCTTTGCGCTGCCTCCTCTTTCGCGCAACGGTGGGCCACACCCTCACCGTGTTGTCATAGTTCGTAGTAGCAACCATGCTTCCATCCCTCGAAACAGCCACAGATTCCGCAAGTTCGTTCTGCCTGCCAGAGGTGCGTGCCACTTCTTGCCCGGACTCGAAGTCCCAGATGGCGGAATTGCATTTCCAGAGACCAGCAATGAGCTGGGAGGTGTTGGGTATGAAGGCTACGTCTCTGGCATAGTACGAATTTTGATTGAACAGAATTTTGATGGGGCGGCGAGGCATCCTCAGTGGCGCCGGCTTCCTTCGTTTCTGCCTCGAATGTAGCGAGAGAACTCGAAGCACTCGCAATGTCAGCGGAAGACCGGCAACCGTGACCTCGAGTAAAGACAGTGGGGGAGCCTCTGGTCGTCGTATGACTCGTACGCACTCGGAGATCGAGGTGCACTAGGTTGATCTGTGCGTGGTGTTGACGTGGTGCTCAACTCTTCGCAAGCATTGTCAAAGCTCCATCGCCTGTAGAACAAGGACGTACTACATTTCTCACAGGACCCACATGCACCTACAAGTGATTGATAGACGCCCATGACTTCCTCACGACGATGGGCGTTTCTGTTCCGTGTCCGAGTCGACCCTTCACTTATTAATAGCCTTAAACTTCCCACGAGCCTTGATCCTGCCAGTCCTTCGGTTCAAACAGTTCGTTTGTGCCGCTCCCGTACAGGCCTGCCACAGTTGCGAACATAAGGTGCTGCATGAACGATGATACAACATTGTAGCTGCGGCCGTGATGCCAAGGGAGTTGAGTTGGAAGGAGAGGTGCGGTTTTTATTCGCTTTGATGAGCGATTCGTGCGCTGGGACTTGTAGCTTGTTGTTCTGCAGGCATGCAAGGGAGAAACAAGAGGCAAAGTCCCTCTACCCAATCCGCTCTCGAGCGGTTATTGTTGACCCGCATTGCTTCGATGATTATCATA
>KN839864.1:35920-46170 GCA_000827185.1 Hydnomerulius pinastri MD-312 | reverse complement strand
TGAAGCTCTGGAATTCCGCCAGTGGGGAGCAGGTTAATCTTTCTGTGCGTCGATACACTTAGTGACTCGGCTTTCGTTGATGTGTACCAGCAGGACCCGAATCTTCAGCAAGAGGAGGTGAGTGTTTTACTGTTAAATATGATCTTCCGCTACTCATCGCTGACAATTCTTCTGGTTTCAAAGGCGAACTCCTTTCTGGATGTGAGCGATGTGTTACTAGCAAATTGTCCTAGCTCTCTGATCACATGGCCCCCCTTCAGCTTCCAGCTACGATGGTGCCAGGCGCAACAACGACGGATCAAACACTTCCAGGGGGCTTGCCAGGGGACATAACAGACTTGTTGGACGTTCGTCATTTTCCCCGCTCTGTCGTTTCTTCATAACAAGCTCACCCAACTTCTCAGCTTCCAGCGACGTCTTTCTCACGTGCGGGAAATCAGACCCATCAGAGAAGGATGGAACCATCTACAAGACCCAGTCGACTAGTTGCTTTTTGGTCTCGTTTACGCTCGGGATACCAGCGGAATGTTAGCTCAGTTCCCGAGCAACCCTCTGCGGTTCAACGCCCCCCTAGCCGTAGCTACCTCCCCAGTATCTTCCGTCGCCGCCTGCCACCTGTGAGTGAGATCGAACTCACAGAGGGACGGCAGGGCAACAGAATAACATCTACCAGAGTCGCCTATCATCAGATGTCTTCAGATCGCGTAAGCCCCCCCTCCTCATCCGTGGCCTTGTGTTTAAAGGTCACTGTCCTTCGCAGTTTGTGGCCATCGCGCGCAAAGGACCACCGCACCGTCCCCAACGTGTGACGGTGATTCCCCCTGAGGAGTATGCGGCTCTTGATGCAGGGGGAGCTGAAGAAGATAACGATCCTGCCGCCACCGCCCGGAGCAGTGATCCAACTGCCTCTGCCGGCCCCTCTGGCGCACAAGAAGCACCCTCAGGACCCAGCACTGGTACTGTCCAAAACACCCCTTCCGTATCAGCTTCGACATCGAATTCTGATTCTGATTCGGACGACATGGCGTACCATGGATGTTGCGCGTGTTGTTTGGTGCCACGCGGCGCTCGTCGTTAGCCTTGGTAGTTCCCCTTTCCGTTCTGTCAAAGTCGTCCCAATCCCTACCACAAGCTGCTGATGTGATATGATATTACTATGTAGTTATAAGACCTCGCTAGATGCGCACTATGTTCATTCTTCCGTACACCATACCCTTCGTGGCTAAGCATATATATTGTTTGTCGGTGGTGCAAACAATGACCCTCTGTCACCACTGCATGAGAGCGTGATGGACGCGTGGCCTGTTTGACCAGGTTCAAGCTCCATGTTCGCGACATGTCCGAGAATGGAGACTATTGGACGAGGGTATGTGACCGCCATCGCACGGTACAACGTTTCCAGAACACCTGGTATGGAGGAATATGTAGGCTGTGAATTATCCACGTGTCAGACCCACAGCCGCAATGAAAATCTTGATAGATGATGCCCCGCCATTCTCCCAGTTCTCGTAGTTCTTGATGAGCGAGCCCGCGTCTCTCCATATAATCGAGAGTCGCTACGTTTTGAAATTTGCAAGTGGGGGTCTGAGAACTGGAATGTCGTGTAACTCACCCCTAAGCCAAATGCGTAGCGCAGGGTGATGTGCGTCTATTATGCGAGATTTCTTCATCTCACTGTGTTCAAGACGTACATAGTGAAACCAGCATTCATGTCGAGTCTGACAAATCGAGGCCGAGAAGGTTTGAACGTCGGAGAGAAATTACATAGTGAATTCGACGGACTCACCCTTCAGTGTAAGTAGACTGGACATGCTGGGGTGTACCTCAATGACGAACTTGGCAGGGTAATCCTCGGTGGCCTTTGCGATCGTATAGGAGAGCTTCCAGGATGAGTTTGCGTTGGGTCCCAGCTCCGGCATATAACATGTCCACGATTCCTGCACAAGTTCCTCTCAAACTTGCCCAGAGGATGTGTAGAGAGAACATTGGGATAAATCGGAATCCTGTGACGAGCAAGCAGAAAACCACGACTCGGACAATGACGAAGAAGGAAGGAGAAGGATGATTCACGTCACTGACATTGCGTCGTTCAGCCCATGATTCAGTGATCAGCGAGCCGACACTGTGAGTAACAACATTAATGATCGTGCTGTTGGTACAGCAACCATAAGCTCATCGTGTCTCCTACGTTACTGTCTACAGGGATGGATCCCCGTGCGACACACCCAGGTGCACTCGAAAGGCGGGATAATCGGAGATGATAGCCTGAGCAAGAAGAAATCACGACTCGGATATGGACGAAGATGCAGAAATGGGAAGGACCGCGATGACTTACGGCGGTAACATCGGGATGCTCGACCCATGGTTCGATACTCAGGGGGGGCCGACTCGGGTATGATGATAGTGTTCCCATTCTAAGCGAGGACCAGTGAGCTCATCGTCCTGGTGTCAAGCCGTCAATTCTTCCTGTCTCTTGCGTGCGAGTGTCCGTCGACGCGCCTACAGCAATGCATCTTAATATGATACGTCCAGGTATCCGTCTCAGTACGAGGTGAAGACGAAGACAAGAGGAGGAAACTGACCTCCTTGGGATTCAAAGGTCACGAAGACCATGTCGGTTACCGAGCTTCCGGCTTTGTCGAGCGTCCCAACCATCGAAGTCCCAGAAGACGCTAGGCTGGTCTGATCCCCAGGAGCGCGCGCTTGAATTGCTTCGTAGAACTAGGCGCATATACGTATTGTGCCACAGCGTTGAGTCGTTGCTGATCGACCCTCTCGCCTATACATGCTGCCCGAGGGCCCTAGTAATCACCGCTCGCCATCTTCATCCCCGACATCTCTACCACCATCCCACTCTCCCCCACCGGACCATCACCTTCCGAACCTAACCACCCAAATCGTAAACACGCATTCTTTGAAATAGTCCTGCCTTAGGATGGTGACGATTGCGAGAAGACCGAGGGCTGCGACGAGGTGGGTGCGTCGGGGGTTACCAGGGTGGATATGAGTATGGGAAGACGTGAAGAAGTGAGGCGCATCGAAGAGAGCAGCCCGCGAGGAGCAGAAAGAATACGAAGCCATTGAGTCATTCGCTCAATCCACGTCCCGGAAGGTCTGGAGCCAGCGTCGTACCGAGGATAAGAAAACCCCGATAAGACGCTCCAGGACGGTAACTTCGAACACCGGCACCTCAGGCTCATCAGGGCAAGTTTGTGGCGACCCAAGGACAAACGCGATAAGGGGGGAGAGGGAAGAAGCAAGGAGCGTGAAAAGGCGGGGAGAAGTGTATTTGAGTGGTAACGTCTCTTCCTCCTTCCGCGTTTTAGATTCACGTTAGATGCCATTGACATCTCCCTCCTCTTCCCCCGCATCATCCAGAAACCCAAACCTAGACCTCGACACCTTCCGCTCCGCCTACCTCTCACCGTAAACGAGAAGAACCCTCCCACCGAACATGACATCGGTGGCGGGGTAGTGCAGACCCGGTTCCGGGCATACCGTTCGAGAGGAATGGAGGGCTGCGTGACTAGCATTCGTTGCATTTCTTCTTTCCTCGTAGCTCCCTTTGTTGACGTTTGGTTGGCTGTTTACAGTTCCCCGCTCCGTTTTCTGGGGATCGAGTGTCATAGATACGGTTCATCCTAAAACCACCCCGCACTTCCATATCCACCCTCTGACAAACTCCCAACGCGCGGCGATAATATAACCACGCTGCTCTGTACAGTATTCTGGGGAGCGTTAGGAGGGGCGTGAGGGGCGTGCGGGCGAGTGATGTTAGAAGGGTCTGCCGGGTTAAGGGACGGGAAGTGTGGGGAATTAGGTGGCCGAGGAGGTTTAGGGCGCCTGGGGTAGGTTGGGGCTCGTAAGGAGAACTACAGGATGGAGAGGGGTGCAAGGAGGGTACAAGTAGATGAGGATGAACCCTCACACTAGGCTTTCGGGGCTCACGTGTCTCCTCGTGACCTAGGTGGGATGGGCGAATGAGAAGGCAAAATGACCGAAATGGTGTAGAACCTTGAGCGGTCATCGAATGGATAAACGAAAAGGCGGCGGGGGAGGGTCCATTGGTGGTTGAATCCTTTTGACTTCGTGTTGGGTTGGTTCAGAGGAAGTCAGCATGGAGATAGAAGGAGAGGGTGCAGGATGGAGAAACGTATCTTCGTGGTGGCGATATATCTTCATCTTTACCTATTTGCATAACATATGCATGCCCATCTCCAAATGTATTATGCACCTATCAATTTCAACAACACCCCGCATACAGAACCGTAAGCACGCGCAATACTCGCGACGAAAACTCCTCACTCACCGCAAGGACAACACACCCTCCCTCGCCAACACCCGATAAACAGAACTAAATAATAAGTGGGTTGACACCCTCAAAACCACATAGAGCAAGCATAGTCCTCATCCACGTGCCTTTGAGCTCGGAGGCGTTGGAAGATGGAACAATCGAGGAATATGCAGGTGAGCTGAGACATTCAGAGGAAGCTGCGTGTTAGGAATGCCGAGGAATATGGGATTGATGCGTGCATAGAAAGTGTGCAACGCGGAGACATGTGAGAGAATCGGCGAGCAACACCTGCGTTTGTGGCGAGAGTTGTCGTCATTTCATTTCCCATCTTCCAGACTGTTTCCATGCAGTTAGAAAGTGAGACCGGCACGTCATAATTATAATAATAATTAAACATTTTAAACAATTTTAAACAATAGAAAGTAGCTCAGTCCGAGACGGCCGTGGGAGTGAGACTATAACTGAGAGACCTTATCTTTATAATGTGATTGGCTGCTTCAATTCCCAAGTAAGTCCGTGGACCTGGGACTTTTCCACGATCAGTCCTCACCTACACAGCTCACCTCCTGGCTGCCTCGAGCATCACTTCAAAGCTCGAGACAGCCCCAAACCCATCTCTCTCTCTCTCTCCACCAACAGTCATTCTCTCTCTCACTCCCAGGTGAGTTTTTCATGGGTGTTTGCTGCATATTTCCGTAGCTGAAACAAATTCTACAGACAATTTCCACCTCTACCACTGTCCCAAATTGGAAATCTCCTGTGAGTATGTCTTTGGTGTTCGAGCTAAGGCTGACATAATCTCTTTTCAACAGCACAAATCCCAGACCCCTCCCTCCAATATTCTCCTCAACAACCTCTCTGTGAACTATCAGGTTAGTCTTCTAAGTGTTGTGTACACTTTTCATGGTCTTTCCTGAGTTTCTGCTGCAGTTCTTTTTTGTTTCTGGGTAAATACACTTTTAATCTAACTTTGCTGTTATTGACCTGTTTGTAGCCATCCTTTTGAGAATTTGAGTTCGCTTTTTTGCACGCCCCGATACTGTGTGATTCAATAGTTGGGCGAAACCTGTAGACCAAGGTGAAGCGTGCTTGGTTTGTGCATTCACTCCTGAGTTCTGGGAGTTCGAGTGTGCATTCCTTTGTCAAGTCCTACATACCTGGCCTCCCTTACGGGTGTTTGCCAGTCGCTTGCGGCTCTACGAGTCGGGACCTCTGACGGCGCAACAGAGCAGAGAGGTGGGTGGCGGGGCACATTCTGTGCTAAGACAGGACTACTGGTGTTCTATCAGTAGGACTGTCTTACAGTTGCCATCCCGTTCTTATTGAACGTCTCTCAGGTAGTGCTGGCACTACTTTTGGCTCTGTCATACACCGATTTCCAGGGTAGTAGTGCCAATTATTGGTCAAGTGTATTGCTCCGCGTGTAAACTGTGATTTCAACCTTTCTCTACTCCACTATCACTTTCTGCCTATCATGTAAGTGAGGTTTACTATGTGTGTTGGTACCACTCAATCTCCATCTCAATTTAGGGATGGGAATGGGACTCCTCTCAACTCTCCTCAACGTGCACAACAGGCTGCACGTCAGCAAGAGCGTAATCAACGACAACTTGACCTCCACATCGTCAACCTCATCACCAGCCTCCACCATTTCCCTTTCCAATCCCACCACTGATTGTAAGTCTGAACAAAAAATATATATTTACAACGACAAATCTTAAAATTGTAATCTTTAGGTTCCACAACCACCACCTCCAGCTCTAAATCCACCTAATGATGGTTTAAACAACCGCCAGCGTGCACAGCGCCTTTGGCGCCAACGTGAAGCTGCTCAACGAGAGGCACAGCAGGGTAACCCAGGCCCACCTGCACCTAACCCTCCTGAACCACATCTGGCACCTGCTGCACCCCCAGCAAATGGTCCCAATCGCCGCCAGCTTGGACAACAGCGTCGTCATCAGCGTGAAGCTGCTGAGAGGATGAATGTACCACCACCGCCACCACCACCACCACCACCGTCACCACCGCCACCACCTCCCCCAGGCATTCCTCAACATAATGCCAATCGTCTACCCATTGCCCGCCAGCCTTTTGATCGTACTCGGGTGCCTGTGCATCACCTTGGATCCATGACCCATGAGTGTCCTCATTGCCATGCCCTTCATTGGAAGGCTGAGCGCAAAGCTCGATCATCAGAGCGGCACCCCGAGTATGGTCAATGTTGCAAATCAGGAAAAGTCAACATACCCTACTTGGACAATGTCCCCGGGGAGCTGTGGAATCTGTTCTATGCGCAGGACGATATCTCCAAGGAGTTTCGCCAAAATATACGCCAATATAATAATGCACTCGCTATGACATCTGTGGGTGGTCAGGTTGATAATGCCGTCAACAATGGTTGTGGACCATATGTGTACAAGATCCATGGAGAGGTTCATCATCGCATAGGCTCATTGCTGCCTACTGGGGACAATGCTCCTGTCTTTGGACAGCTGTACATCTATGACCCAGCTGTGGCACTCACCTCCAGGATGCAGCGCAATCAGAACTTGAACCAACAAACCATGGCGAATATTCAGGATGTTCTATACTGGCACCATCCTGGAGTTCAGGTTTATGTTCAAGCACGTGAACTGTCACGTGACATACCTGCTGAGCAGAACTTCAGAATTGGCCTATACTTTGACCAAGCCTCTGATCGCCGGCGCTACAACCTACCAACAGGTGCCAATGAGATCGCTGCAATATTACCAGGAGATGGTGATCAGGTCACTGGACCCCGTGATATCATTGTGCGCCTGCGTGGTGGAGGATTGAGGCGGATCAGCGAGCTTGACCGCAACTATTATCCTCTCCATTATGTGGTGCTATTTCCAACTGGACAGCCCCAATGGCATCCTAATATTCCATATCGTGGTGCCAACCCAGATTGACCAGCAGCCGAGGATGAAGCTGGAGAGGCATATAATCGAGTCACTCAGATCCAGTACTTCGCATTCAGGTTACATCCACATCCTCCAAACATCGAGTCAAATCACTTTTTCCGTGCACACAACCTCTTCCAGCAGTATGGAGTAGATGCTTGGGCAACTGCTGAACAAGCACGTCTCACCTTCCTCCGCTTCAATCAGGACAGATTGCGGGCAGATGTCTACCGAGGAATTGCAGATGCAGTTGCAGAAGACGAGGACGTGGATGGAAATAACTTGGGTCAACGCATTATCCTGCCATCATCCTTCACTGGAAGCAGCCGGTCCATGATGCAGAACCTTCAAGATGCCTTAGCATTATGCCGTCATTTCAGTGGTTCTGATCTCTTCCTCACAATGACTGCCAATCCTCAATGGCCAGAGGTGTTGGAGGCCCTTCTGCCTGGACAGACTCCTGCAGACCGCCCTGACTTGGTGACCCGAGTCTTTAACCTCAAAGTCAAGGCCCTTTTGGAAGATATCTATACCCATGGTGTCTTGGGCCGAGCAGTTGCTAAGGTCTACACCATTGAATTCCAAAAACGCGGCCTTCCTCACATACATCTCATCATCTTCCTGGCACCCGAGTTCAAGTTGCGAACTCCAGAAGATGTGGATAGTCTTCTGTGCAGTGAATTTCCTGATCCAGATGAAGAGCCAGAGCTATTTGCATTGGTGTCACAGGTTATGGTTCATGGACCTTGCGGTCCAGGACATGAGAATGCTCCATGCATGGTCGATGGCAAATGCTCCAAAGGATTTCCCAAGGAGTTTTGTGAGGAGACTACCATGACTGTGGATTCCTATGCCACCACCCGTCGCCGCAACACTGGCAGAAAGCACAATGTCCGAGGTGCTGATATGGACAACCGCAATGTGGTCACGTACATCAAGTATTTCCTTTGGAAGTACCGCTGCCACATTAATTGCGAGTGCACGGTCTCCATGAGGTGTATCAAATACATCTACAAATATGTCTACAAGGGTCATGACCGGACCACTATGCAGTTTGGCAAGCATCCTGACGAGATCCAGCTCTATCTCGATGGTCGCTTTGTATCATTCTGTGAGGCATTTTGGAGAATCATGCAATTTCACATGCATGCAGAGGAACCTGCTGTCATCCGCCTTCAAGTCCATTTGCCAGGCATGCATACGGTTACCTGGAATCAGGCACAAAACCCTAACATGCAGGTGGTGGCTGCTCAAGGTGAACAGCAGGACTCTACCTTGATGGGTTACTTCAAAGCCAATGTTGATGATCCCTTCGCACGCACCATCACCTACCAAGATTTTCCACAGCATTACGTTTGGCAACGAAGGGAGCGTGTCTGGACACGTCGTCAAAGAGGAAAGGCCATTGGTCGCATGATTTTCGTCCACCCCACCTTAGGAGAGCAGTTCTATCTACGCCTTCTCCTTACCACTATCAAGGGTGCAGTCTCTTTTGAGGCTCTGCGTACCTTTCAGGGCACTCTATTTGACTCCTACCGTGAAGCCTGCATTGCTCATGGACTCTTGGAGGATGATGGAGAATGGACCCAATGTCTCACAGAGGCAGCTAACATGCAAAGTGGTCATCAACTACGTGCACTTTTCGTCACCATTCTTCGTGATTGTGCTCCAAGTGAGCCACGGGTCCTTTGGGAGTGCTTCAGAGAAAACATATGTGATGACTTGAAGCATGCCCTGCGCACATCAGGTCGCATCCTGGATCCCTCAGACGCTCAGGCTTATGACTATGGGCTGTATCTGATCCAGCAGGCATTGGCTGTCACCAGTGTGCGAAGCTTGGCAGACTATGGCATGCCTATGCCAGAGAACCACTGGGAGCAGATTGTTGGGAATCACCTCCTTGCTGAGCAGCTTGACTATGATCGAGCAGACCAGTTGAGAAATGCTGAAGAGCGTATTCCTCGCTTGATTGTCGAACAACACAATGCATATGACTCCATCTACGACTCTCTCTGTTCAACATCAAGCTGGCACCACATTCTTTGTCCATGGCCCTGGTGGTACTGGCAAGACCTTCTTATACAACACTTTGTGTTATGCCTTACGTGGACAAGGCAAAGTGGTGCTTTGTGTTGCTTCATCTGGGATAGCATCACTTTTGCTTATTGGTGGTCACACTGCACACTCTCGATTCAAAATTCCCATCCAGCTCTTTGACAATTCCACCTGTACCATCAGAAAGGGTACCCTCAATGCTCAGCTCATCCAAGCTACTGATGTAATCATTTGGGATGAAGTTCCCATGCAGCATCGTCATGCAGCAGAGGCAGTCGACCGGACACTTCGTGATATCCGTGACAATGACCATCCATTTGGTGGTATCACAGTCATCTTTGGTGGAGATTTTCAGCAAATCCTACCTGTCATCATCAAAGGCAGCCGTGCTCAGATTGTCGGTGCATGCATTCACTCATCTATACTGTGGCGAGACATTACTCCAAATATCTTTCACCTTCGTCAAAATATGCGCCTTGGCCAAGACGAAGCTGAGAGGGAGTTTGCACAGTGGCAACGGGAAATTGGCCATGGGCAGCACACTGATGTTGATGGCAATGTCCGGCTGCCTGATCATTTCAAGTGTGCAGAGAACACAGTTGCATCCTTGATCTCCACCATCTACCAGAACATCAACCTACCACAGGATGACCAATACTTTCTCGATCGCACAATCCTATCTGCACAGAACGATGACGTGGATGACCTTAATGCTCTCATCCTCCATGAAGCGACCCAATACCACTATTAATGGTCTCGAGTTCACAACACTAGGGTTTCGACTTAGAGAAGAACTTTTGCTAGGAATTGAGACGGTAAATCCCAAGAGAACTAGACTAGAGTTCTCTGGGTGTTTGCATTCAGGTATTTATACTACTGACTACTGGTGCACAGACCAAGCTGTGACCATACATGTGTATGTAGTGAGGCAGTAGGGAAATACACTATAGGTTAGAGATATGACAAGGCTGTAGCTG
>KN839864.1:0-13890 GCA_000827185.1 Hydnomerulius pinastri MD-312 | reverse complement strand
TGTCCATTGGTGGTCGAACCTGTTTCAGGTTCGAATGGTGAGGAGGCGAGACGGTGAGGTAGATAGAACGATGAAACATACCCTCATCGTGGTACCCGATCCTCATTCTCATCAATCTGCATAATATGCACATGCCCATCTCCAAATGCACTGTGGACCTTCCCCCACACCATCAGCCTCTACCTCCAACACAAAATAACAAATATTCACTCGCCTCAAAGACCAGACACGCCTCCCCCAAAGCCCAATGCACAGTAAGTAGAGCGATCCTTCAAAACCAAATAGAGTGGGTATAGTCATCATCCATGCGTCTTTGAACTCGGTGGGGGAGTGGATGGTGGATCGGTCGAGGATAAAGAGGTTAAGTTTTCGGCGAATTGACATTAGTGGTGTGGTCGTCTTCGATGTCTCTCCGTTTATTTTGGGTAAGCCATCGACTGAACAAGAAACCGTAATCCGAGCACCATACCCCATATCGATCCAAAGCGGAACGGGTACCCCCACCTAAACCCATATAATGAGACTCAGAGAGAAGTAGTCATAGAATACGGTAGGTGAACATGTGCTTTGATCCGGAGGGGAGGGGGGGAAGGGGACGGGTGTGGATTACTTTGTTGGTACGGACGTTTGCGTGAGCAGGGGCTGGAGTATGTCGGGAAGTGAGCGTGTTGGAGATGCCAAGGGAGATGGGATGCGCATATAGTGAGTCCCCAAACCAAACCAATAGAGAGACTCTGAGAGTCTGTGAGAGAGGAAGACGCGAAGAGCGTGATCTCATTCATAACATCACGTGTTACCGGCATTCAACCGCGTCAGTACTAGTGGTCCTCGAACTCAAAGTCACCGGAGGAAGAGGAAGGCAATTGGACGTGATGATGGCCTGCCACCTACAGCAGCCAAACAGGCTAAACTCAGGGAGATGGCTGAGGAGAGTCAAGCGCAGGGATATCAGAGGCAGCAGGCGAGGTTTCGAGGTCGGGGATGGTGCATTTCGTTTCACTCTTCACTAAGTCACTAGGCCAGCTTGACCACACGGCTAACCACGACGGCACTGTAGGACATTCGTACCAGCAGCTATGAACCCACTAATTGGTAATCTTGCTCGCACGTACTGTCTCGGGTGAGTCTCCTTCCAAGGCAAAACGCCGATACTGATAACTTAACAGCTAGGCTCCAACGGGCGTGTAATCAGTCGCTGTCGTGTTCGAAGTGGGTGGATTGGCGCAAGGGCTGGTTTGTACGCCTTGCGATAGCACTACGTACCCAATCTACTGACCCGTCCATATCCCAGGAAGCTCGACATCTGCTCTACAAGCCCTCAAATCAGCCCCATCCCAAATCACATAAAAAGACTCACTCGCTCCGAAACCTCGTGGCGGATCTCCGGAAGTTTAATGGAAAACTAAAGAAGAGGATAAGCACCCAGGTGCGTCCCAAAAATCATTTTCCACGTCCGTTACTCAAGATTCACACTTCCGTCAGAGGATGCGGCGGAATTCAGAACCCGCGAAGCCAACGGCAAAGCGGAAAGCACGCTCTTATGCCACTTCCACGAAACTAAACCCGAAAACAAACGTGAAGACAAAGGCCGCGGATAAAGTGATACAAGAACTGCTTTCAGGTACATGTCGCACGCTCATCTCTTATCACACTGCTCATCGTCGCCGCCCTGGCATACATGCATATAGGTCCACCCGCATACATCTGTCCTTCCCCCCTTCACCCATTTTACACGACTAGAATCTAAAACCCCGTTCGCACCCTACCCAAACATGACGAGAAAATTCTCGTCGAAGCGCTCGGAAAAAGCCAAGTCCAAGTCCGAACCCAAAACTAGAATCACTGGGGGGACGGGGGTAGAGCTCTGCGTGCTTATCAAGCAGTTGTGGTCGGGTCGGGAGACAACAAGAGACGTCCGGGCAACACGACTTTTGATGGGAGGAAGAGTGTTAATGTCGCGACGGCAAGGGGATAGGGATGGAGAAAGGGGGTCGCGAAGGAAAAAGAGACTGGGCGGTGTAGAAAGTCCACGGCGCGCAGCGCACTCGTGGAAGATATTCACTCCCCTCTCACTCGGAAATCCCTCGCTCAGGTCCCGACTCCCGCCTCCTCGTGTGTTCGTCACACCTTCCCCACTCCAACGCCCTGTCTCACTACCGACAACACATATAGCCACTTCGCTAAATCGAAAGCCAGACTCGCCCCACACATCGAAATGTGTCCGAAGACGGAGCAACGTCCTACCCAACGGAAACCAAGACGAAGACAACGGATGTCAACATGCACGACCTCCTCCGAATGGTAAACCCTCCGAACCACTGCTAACCCGAGGGGCGAGGATATCGAGGCTGCTGAGCGGGACATAATGGGTAAGGAGGCGAAGGGAAAGGGAAAGGAAACCCTAGAGATACCGCACCTACGGATGAAGAGACAGCAAAAAATGGAGAACACCCGGCGAAACTCGCTACGATTCGAAAGCCACCGGCATCCTTCGAGTCCGCATCATTCAAGACCAGGTCCCGAATGTCATCCCACACGAAAATAACAGCGAAGCAGAAGAGATCAGCGAGTAGGTTCCGCTGACCAAGAAACGTAAAAACCTGCTTCTCCGGAATCAGAAGGGATCGTACGAAATCGTGAAGTTGCCCCAGCTCCCGAGGACGACGGAGACGTGTATCTCGCTCCATCTCAACGACTCCACTGGCACCATGTCCTCCTCCCAACTGCATCGCATTTGATATCTGCTTGCTTTGTCCCATCTTCCGTAGCAATCGACCGACCAGCGAATGGGCGATATCGCGATAACTGAACCCGACTGCGCAATCCATGGACACAGTGCATATATGCATTCAAGTTACTCCTGTCGAATCTAACATGTATCACTAGTATTACCTGCCACAGCGTGGATGAATGTTAGTTATGCTGCGCTCTTAATACTTATGGGGTGCGGAGATAGCTGGGGGGCTGTGTTACTTTGAGATCGAGTACCGCGAGGTACCGCGTCTCGGTAAATATTTCGGATTTGACAGAAACTGCCGAGGGAGCAATTTGCTCTGATTTGCTCTTGATGGAACGTCGTTATGTAAATTGCATTCCATGCATGATTATCGCCAACGACGAATCTCAGCTGTTCGCGGACACCGACGTCCAGTTTCCAAGAAGTTCACGTTCCCATCATGTCGAGGCTAGCGCTCATTCCTCACGCCACGTGGATTGCACAAAGGCCCCCTTAATCTTTCATCCTACCCACCAGACTGTTGCTTTGACTTTGACCACGTCTACGTCGAGGTGCGAGCTCTTCCCTGATGTCCTGACCACAGGTACTAACAATACAGTAATAATTGCGCTAGGCGACAATACAACTGCTCTGCGAACTATCAACCACCCGCGCCATTTCACCCAAATCACCCTCCGGCTCACCGCCTGAGACATTGAAGACATTTCAACTTGCCTGCTCTTGTCATGGAGTCACCCTCTTGCTTACCTACGCCATCTGGTGCTGACCCATCTACTCATCGCTCCGAAGAGAGTGAGGGTGAACCCTTCGAAGATCAACCGGCAATCTACGCCATATCACACTCTCCGAATGGCAAACTCATTGCCACTGGAGCAGTCGACGCCAGTTTGAGGATCTGGGATTCGCATTCGGGTCACATTCTTTTGGATCTCAAAGGACATACCAGAGTAGTCATGGCGTTATCGTTCTCGCACGACGGAACGCAGCTGGCGAGTGGAAGTGCTGACCGTACCATTCGCATATGGAACACCAGCAGCGGAGACACTATCGGGGAGCCATGGGAAGCCCATTCACACTATGTTCGCAGTGTTGCTTACTCGCCCGACGATAAAGTCATTGCCACCGCAGGAATGGATGGAGTGGTACGAATCTGGGATGTAGCGACGAGGGCAAAAAATATTGAGATCACAAACCACCCTGCAGCGGTGCTGTGTGTCAGATTTTCACCTGACGGGAGCCAGTTGGCGAGCGCATGCCACGACGGTAATGTGCGCATCTACGATGCTCGCACCGGAGCGTTAGTTCTCGGACCTCTCGAGGGACACACGGCAGCAGTCACCGCACTCGTGTACTGCCCGGATGGCACTCGCATAGCGAGCTGTTCCGACGACTGCATGATCCACATTTGGGACAGTGTAAGTGGCAACATGGTGCTCGGTCCTCTGGAGGGCCATGCGGACAGGGTGGCATGCGTAGAGTATTCCCCAGACGGCAAAACACTGCTTAGTGGGTCGCACGACGCAACAATACGTTTATGGGATTCATTCACCGGGAAGCTTGTTGCGGGACCCCTGAGAAGGCACCATGGTGCTGTTCGTGGGCTCAGCCACTCTCCTGATGGCAATCGCTTCGTCAGTGGGGCCGAGGATGGCATGATGCGTGTCTGGAATGCATCTACGAGAGAGGTTATTTTGCCCGTGGTGGGTTTGCATCGTTTTCTAGGACATATGAACACTCCTTGATATACAAACGAATCCAGCTAATTGAAGCCGACATCCACGACTATGAAGTCACTGGCACGGGCCCGTTCGGTGGACATACAGACTACATTACAGCCGCGGTGTATTTTCCTGACGGAAAGCATGCCGTGAGCGCATCATTTGACAAGTCAATTCGCAAGTGGGACATTCACACCGGTACACTTATCAAGGAGCTCCTGCGTTGCCATAACAATGAAGTCCACTCACTATCAATCTCATTCGACGGGAAGCGATTGGCCAGCTGCGCGTATGGCTCAATCAAGGTGCGGGACTGCGTTGGGTGGGAAGTCATGCTTGACCTTTCTGGTCATTCGGAGTGGGTGCGCTGCGTGAGGTTCTCTCCGGATGCCAAGCTGCTTGCGAGCGCGGGCGAGCACGGGGAGCTATTTCTCTGGGACTCTGAGACTGGCGAGAAGCTCAGGAGTATGGTGGGTCACGACTCCACTACGCCAGTTTGGGCACTCGCTTTCTCGCCCAACGGACGAAAACTTGCGAGTTGTTCTGAAGACAACACCCTACGTGTCTGGGACGTAGACACAGCCGAGATGATTGCCGGTCCATTTGAGACAGTCTCCTACTGTCTAGCCTTCTCCCCTGATGGTAGGACCATCGCATGCGGCTCTTCGAACTCCCTGGTTGTCTTCGATTCAGATATGGGGAGCACAATCCTAGGACCGCTCGAACAACATTCATCTTTGATTCGTTGCGTGGCGTATTCGCCGGACGGCAGCACGATCTGCACTGGGTCTGACGATCACACTATATGTTTGTGGGATGCCGCAACTGGTGACTTGCTACTCGACCCTCTTAGAGGTCACAAGCACACAGTTTGGTCGGTTTCTTTCTCTCCTGATGGACTGCATATTCTCTCTGGTTCGTGGGATCATACCTTGAAGCTCTGGAATTCAGCCAGTGGGGAGCTGGTTGATGTTTCTGTACGTCGATACACTTAGTGACGCGGCTGCCGCTGATGCGTTTCGACAGGACTCGGATCTTCGGGATGAAGAGGTGAGTGTCTCGCAGCAAATACGTCATTCTCTAACAATTGGCGCCGGCGTTCCAGGCCGACACCTTGTTAGATGTAAGTCATCCAACAATGGTATCTCGTCGGAGCTATCTGATCAACATGTATATATCCAGTTACCTGCTGTGATGGTGCCCCGCGCGGGAGCTGCGGAGGAGGCTATTCGAGCAGGTTCATCGGAGGGCATAATGGACCTGCTGGATGTATGTGATTGCTGCACTTTGTCGGCCGTCGTAAGACATTTACCTGCGTTCTTAGCTCCCGCTGGCAACGGCATTTCCTTCAGCGACCGAGAAGCAGGAAGTTCAATCCACAACCGAAAAGTCCAACACTTTACTAGGTCGATTTGCCTCGCTTTGGTCCCGTTTTCGCTACTTCCACCGCTCGCAGGTGGCCACGAATGACGATGTGGGAATCGAATTGCATGAGAGAAGTCGCTGGCTGAAGATGACGCGTGTGTCGTATGGGAAGACTAGATCGGTCAGTTTGCCCGGGGTGTATCCTATGTTTCTCTGACCAGCGCTGATCGATGGACACCAAAAAGGTCTGGGCTACCGCACGGGAGACGCCCCCCCGCTTGAATCAGCCTATGGAGCTCTCAGATGACGAGGCATCTGTCACTGGCGAACAGAGCCGGCAAGCACCTGGGGTTTCCGGTGCAGATCTAGGGGCCAGTGCTAATGGTGAAGGAAATGAAGCTTGTGCAAGCGTGTCCACCCCTCTACCAAAGTCTGTCTCGGCCATAGCTTCTGAGCTAGCGCCGCATGCAACTGCCAACAGGCCCGTAAACAACATTCGAATAGAAGCGGATGGTCAGAGCATCGGCTCAGACGACTCGAACGAAGCGGACTGTTGTTGGTGCTGTTGTATTTGCTTTAGGAAAGGGTGAAAATAGCGGTTTGTTTTTCTTCGTAGTCTTCCCGACCAACTTCACATTGCTGTCGCGCTGTTGTGCTGTGTAAATCACTCAAGCTTTTCGCGCCGCTCTCGCTTGCCATCATATCGAACGTGGTTTATACCCAGCTGTATTATAGAGACTTTTCTTGCTATCCGTAACACTAATTAGATACCTTCTCTCTCAGTTCTCGATGAGCGAGGTATCTGCATAATCCAGAGGTAGTGCGTTTCGAATTTGGAGGTCTCAGACCTGGATTGTCGTGTAACTCCTCCCGTAGCCAAAGTCGTAGCGCGGGGTGATGTTTGTCTCTTATGCGGGTCAGATTTCTGCTTCTTACAGACGTATATCGTCAAACCAGCAGTAAGTGATGGTTGGTTTGACAAATGCGGACCGAGAAGGTTTGAGTTGTTTGAACATCGAACGTAAATACCTACAGAACTCGGACAACGACGAAGGCACAAAAAAAAGAGAAGGACAGGGATGACTTACGGCGGTAACATTGGGCTGCTCGGCTCATGGTTCGATACTCAGAGCCCCCGAGTAGGACACTTTAGATAACGACGATAGTGTCTTCGCCTTGAGCTGCAACAGCGAAGATCAGTTAACTTATTGGCCTGGTGCCGCGCCGTGAATCTCGTCCTGTCTCCTGTCTCCTGCGTTTGAGTGTCCGTCTACAGCAACGCACGGCTATACGATACATCCAGGCATCTGACTCAGTAAGAGCTGAAGACGAAGACAAGAGGGGAAAACTGACCTATGAAGACCGTGACGAGGGCAATGTCCATGTCGATTACCGAGCTGCCGGTTTGTCGAGCGATCAAGTCATCGAAGTCTCAGGAGACACTGGTCTGATCCTCGGGAGCGCGGGCTTCACCACTCGTCTCTACACATTGTCACATTGTCGCACTCACCCCCGCCTACGCGCCTCTACCAGACGTACCGCCTTACGAACAAAGCCCCTGATATAGCAAACACACACTTCAAATTACTCCTGCATGAGGAATGTGAAGATTGCGAGGAGATCGAGGTCTGCGACGAGGTGGGTGCGTAGGCGGTTACCAGGGTGGGTATGGCACGACGAGAGAAAGTGGATGGGAAGAGACCAGCCCACCAGGAACGGGAAGGAGGCGACCTTTTTTGGTCGCTTGTTCAATCCACGCTTCAGGAGGTCTAGAGCCGAAGTCGGACCAAGAATAGAAAACTCGGAAAGGGGGCCGCTCGTTAGTAGGCTCGAACACAGGTACCTCATCCCTCCCCGGTCACGGACGTTTCATTGGGGAGGAAAGGAGGGGTGTGAAGAAGCCCCCGGGGGTATGTATATTTGATCGTAACCGTCTCCGGGTCGTATTCCCTGTTTGAGATTCGGGGGGTTGACCATCCTCTTCCCCCGTGTCAACTCAAAACCCAAACCTCAACACCCTCCCCTCCGCCCATTTCTCCCCGCAAAGAACTTGAAGAATAACTCTCACACCCGACGTTGCGCACCGATGGCGGAGGTAAGTGGAGACCCGGTGCCGGGCATATCGTTCGAGGAAGGAGCGCGGGTGAAAATGGTTCCCATTTCCGTTTGGTTGTCCGCCCCCGTCTACATTTTCCAAGCATCCAAGCTAAGCAAAGGGGCCGCCCTAAAGTACCTCCTCAACTCCATATCTACCCCTCGACACACTCCCAGCCCCAGACGAAAATGCAGCCTTGCGGCTTCGTACAGTGTCATAGGGAGTGTTAGGAAGAGCGCGAATGGCTTGACAGCGAGGGTGTTCAGGTGGATTTGCGGGGTCACGGGACGAGAAGCGTGGAAAGTTGGGTGGGCGGGGAGATTTAGGGCCCTGTGTTTGGTTTGGGTATGGGTAAGGAAGGAAGAGAAATAGAGGACGGGGGAGACCGGGGCGGTGTGGTGAGGTGATAATGAACCATCACACGACTTTGGCTCCGCATTCCGAGAATCGGGGTTCAGAAAGGGAGGAGAGAGGAAATGGGGGATGAGAAGGCAACATGCCAAAGACGGTGTAGAACCCGTTCAAGGGAGAAAGGAAGGGACCGCGGGGGAATGTCCAGTGGTTGTTGGATCTGTTTCGAGTTACGTTTGTGGAAGGCGTGGGGGAGTGAGGAATGAGAGGGCAGACGAAGAGGGGATGGAAGAACATACGATCCCCTCGTGAGCTGAGTGGGGGAAGGGCAGATGAGAAGGCAACACGTCAGAGACGGTGTAAAACCCTGAGCGACTGTTGAAGGGGGGAGAAGAAGGACGTGTGGGGGAATGTCCATTGGTGGTCGAACCTGTTGCGCTTTCGAATGGTGAGGATGGAAGAGGGAGAGGGAGATCGAAGAGCGTACCCTTGCAGCGGTACCCAATCCTCATCCTTATCGACCTCCATAGCATTCGCATATACATCTCCAAATGCATTATGCACCTTCCCCCTCACTGTCAGCCTCTATCTCTCGCACAAAACAACAAATACCCCAACTGCCGTGAGTGGATTGATCCCTTCGAAACCACATAGAGCGGGTAGGGTTACTTCGTTGGTGATGACGTCAGCGCGAGCAGGGGCTGGAGTAGTCCGAGGAGGGAGCGTGTTGGGAATGCCAAAGGAGATGGGATGCGTGTGCAGCCAGAGACATACGCGAGAGTCACGGCAGGCGAGAAACACTTGCGTCTATTGCGAGAGTTGTCGTCATTTCATTCCTCGTCCTCCAGTCTCTTTCCGTGAACTTGGAAAGTGAGACCAGAGTCGCCGCAGGTTGCGTTCCATTCTGAAAAGTCGTTCAATTCACTCCTTGGTGGTTCAGCGGTGTCTAATATCGATCGCGTCCTCAACCACACTCGGATCGCGCATCGGAAAAAACGGACACGTGATTGCATTAACAACACCACGGGTTTAATCCGTGTCGGTTCGTCCTCGAACTTGAAGTCACCGCAGGAAGAACACCCTACACCACCAACCCTCGTCAAGCGCTCCGCAAAACCATGTCCATGTCCCAGCTCAAAAATGGAGTTTCTGAGAAGAACAAACCGAAAGCTCTGGCTGCTGATTAGAAACGTACTTGAATAGAACTGGGGTCGATGGAAAGGAGATATGGATGAAGAAAGGGAAGTGAATCACGAAGGGGATAGACATGGACAGAAGTCCAAGGCGCTCAATACACTCGCGGAAGAAGAGGAAGGGTCGGATGGTACGTCTCTCGTTCCCTCATCCCTCACGTCCCGACTTCCGACTTCTGGTGTCTTCCTCATTCCCCCTCCACTCCAGCGCTCTCTCTCTCACCCTCACTGACCCCCATAGACCACAGATATATCCGCTTTGTCAAAGCGAAACCGGACTCGCACCACCTACACAGTCTGGGAAACCTCTCCTAGTGGTCCGATGAAGAAAGAACGTCCCACCCAAGTCCCACCCAATGAAGACCAAGAAGATGACGGACCTCACGAACGCGCACGGCCTCCTCCGAAAGCAGTGGTGATCTGAGGAAGAAGGATATCGAGACTGCTGAGCGAGACATCATGGGTAAGGGGGCGAAGAGAAAGGAAAACGCTGGGGATACCGCCCCCACGGATGAAGAGACAGCGGACAATGGAGACCTCCCGGCGAAACACGCTACGCCCCGCAAATGACCGTCACCCTGCAAGACCAAATCCCGAATACCATCCCACACGAAAACGATGGCAACGCAGAAGAGACCGACGAGCAGGTTCTGCCGTCCAAGACACGCACGGAACCTGCTCCTCTGGAACCGTGCGAGACCGTGAAGTTGCCGCAGCTTCGACTAAGATGTGAGGTCTGCAAAAGTGCAAAACGTGAGTGGTTCCCATCTCCCTTTCTCGCTGACGTTTACCTTGACGGACACGAGTCGAAAGGAGAAGAAAAAACTAATTATATATCGTTGCAGCGCACAGGGTCCTTCCTCCAAGAATCTCAAAGAGAACCACCCCTCCCAGCTCGCCCCTCGAAAGCCAAGTCCGGAACGACGCTCAAGTCGAAAAATCGCTTAGAATCTTCACGCCCGTCCAAGCCTGCTTCCCGCAGCTCGAGGCCGCGGTCGCGATCGAAAAAGTCCTCCCATCTGATGTCCTCGAGCGGATCAAGCAAAGCGCTGCGCGGCATGTGGGTATGGGCGGTGGGGATGATAGTGAGCCCAACCCTTCGGACTGTCTCCCGTGGACAGATGTCCCACGCCCATCATCATTCGTGGTGCGTCGCCTCGACCGCGAGTCTCGCTTTCCCTGGACAAATATGTTGTACCGTTGCAACTCGACACCGGACCATCATTTGATTCCACTAGCTCTTCATGTTTCGTTTCGACCATGTATCTTGTTCCATCTCGACGACCCCACTGACACCATGTCCTCCTCATGCCAATGCTTGTCTTCCTTTGTCTCATCTTACTCCAGCTATGTGCCTCACGAATTCACAGCTGCCCCTACTCACAGAGACCATGTGAATCATAAGCCATTGCAGTCTACATTTCACAACACAATGTTCGCTTTCCCGTTCTCAGTGCTCCGATCAGCACACTACGCGGCAACCGACTGACCGGGGAATCGGCGATATCGTGACCACGGAACCCGACCGGGCAATCCATGGTCACAGTACATATATACATAACTCCCATGGTATCTAACCTGTATCACTAGAACTACCCGCCGCAGCCTAAATTAAATTGATGTTATTTAGTTGGCTGCACCCTTGTGGGGAGCGGATACTATGGCTGTGGATCAGGTTTGTTTGTGTTACTTTCAGCTCGAGCACTGCGTCGAGATAAATGTCTCGGATTTGACGCTGCCGAGGGAGCAATTTGTCCTTGACCGAACGTCGCAAACTCGCACTCCACGGACGAGTACCGCCAACGGCGGATCTCAGCTATTGGCAGACTCAGAAACCTCGGGTTTCCTTCACATTCCCATCATGATCTCCGAACCATTACTGTAATAGACAATGATGAGTGCAGCGCGCGCTGGCCAACTTCGTGTCCAATCAGTTCCGGATGCAGAAACATGAAGTCAAGGTAAGCGCTCGCTGGCATGCCTCATGTCCCATGGATCGCGCAGGGCCTTCTCCGTCTTTTATCCTACCCACCAAGCTGTTGCTTTGACTTTGACCACGTCTACGTCGAGGTGTGAACCCTTCACTGATGTTCTGACCGCAGGTACTAACAGTACAGTAATAATTGTACTACTAGAAGGCTACAACTTGAATACAACCGCTCTGCAAAATATCAACTGCTCGGGCCCTACGCCATTTCATCCGAATTCCCCTCCGACTCACCGCCTGAGACGCTGACGGCCATAAAACTTGCCTGCTCTCGTCATGGAGTCACCCTCTGGCTTCCCCACGCCATCTAGTACCGAGCTATCCACTCATTGCGCCGAACAGAGTGAGGGTGAACCCTTCGAAGGCCAATCGGTCATCTACGCCATATCATACTCTCTTAATGGAAAACTTATTGCCACTGGAGGAGGCACCCTCAGGATCTACGATTCGCAGTCGGGTCGCATGCTTTTGGATCTCAAAGGACACACTAAAAGTGTCGTGGCATTATCGTTCTCGCACGACGGAACGCGACTGGCCAGTGGAAGTGGTGACCATACCATTCGGATATGGAACACCAGCAGCGGAGAGACTATCGGGGAGCCATGGGAAGTTCATTCAGCCCATGTTAACAGTGTTGCTTACTCGCATGACGATAAAGTCATCGCCACCGCAGGAGGGGACGGAGTGGTACGAATCTGGGACGTAGCGACGGAGGCAAAAATCGTTGAGATCATAGACTACCCTGCAGCGGTGCTGTATGTCAGATTTTCGCCTGACGGGAGCCAGTTGGCGAGCGCATGCGATGATCACAACGTACGCATCCACGACGCCCGCACCGGAGCGCTGGTTCTCGGGCCTCTCGAGGGACACACGGAACCAGTCCGCGCAATTGCATACTGCCCAGATGGCACTCGCATAGCGAGCTGTTCCAACGACTGCGCGATCCACATTTGGGATAGTGTAACTGGCATCATGGTGCTTGGTCCTCTGGAGGGCCATGTGGACTGGGTGGCATGCATAGAGTATTCCCCAGACGGCAACACACTGCTTAGTGGGTCGCATGACACAACCATGCGATTATGGGATTCATTCACCGGGGAGCTCATTGCTGGTCCCCTGAGAAGGCACCATGGTGCTGTTTATGGGCTCAGCTACTCTCCTGATGGCGGTCGCTTCGTCAGTGGGGCCGAAGACGGCACGATACGTGTCTGGAATGCATCTACGAGAGAGGTCGTTTTGCCCGTGGTGGGTTCGCTTTGTTCTCCAGGACATATGAGCACTTCTTGATACCCAAACGAATTCAGCTGACCGAAGCTGACATACACCACTACGAAGTCGCTGGCATGGACCCGCTCGGTGGACATACAAACTACGTTACAGCCGTTGCGTACCTTCCTGATGGACGGCATGCCGTGAGCGCATCATTTGACAAGTCAATTCGCAAGTGGGACGTTCGCACAGGCAAACTTGTCAAGGAACTCCTGCGTTGCCACAACAATGAAATCTACTCTTTATCGATCTCGTTCGACGGGAAGAGATTGGCCAGTGGCGCGTATGGCTCAATCAAAGTGTTGGACTGCGTCGAGTGGGAAGTCATACTTGACCTTTCCGGACATTCGCAGTGGGTGCGCTGCGTTCGGTTCTCGCCGGATGCCAAGCTGCTTGCGAGCGCGGGCTCCGGGGGGGAGCTGTTCCTCTGGGACTCTGAGACTGGCGAGAAAATCAGAACCATGGCAGGCCTCGATTCAACCTCGGATGTTTGGGAGGTTGCTTTCTCGCCCGACGGACGAAAACTTGCCAGTTGCGCTCAGGACAGCACCCTACGTGTATGGGATGTACATACAACTGAGATGATTGCCGGACCATTCGAGACAGACTCCTACTGTCTAGTCTTCTCCCCTGATGGTAGGACCATCGCATGCGGCTCTTCGAACTCCCTGGTTGTCTTGGATGCAGATACCGGGAGCATGGTCCTAGGACCACTCGCACGACATTCATCCTCAATCCGCTGTGTGGCGTATTCGCCGGACGGCAGCACAATCTGCACTGGTTCTGCCGATCAAACTATATGTTTGTGGGATGCAGCAACTGGTGACTTGCTACTGGACTCTCTCAGAGGTCACAAGCAGCGAATTTGGTCGGTTGCTTTCTCTCCTGATGGAAAGCATATTCTCTCTGGTTCATGGGACCATACCATGAAGCTCTGGAATTCTGCCAGTGGGGAGCTGGTTAATCTTTCTGTACGTTAATACTCTTGGTGATTCGGCTGACACTGATGTATACCAACAGGACTTGAATCTTCAGCAAGAGGAGGTGAGCGTTTTACTGTCAAAGATAATCCTTCGCTACTAATTGTTGACAATTCTTCTGGTTTTCAAAGGCGAACTCCTTTCTGGATGTGAGTGATATGCTACTAGCAAATTGTCCTAGCTCTCTGATCACAT
>KN839863.1:324760-340378 GCA_000827185.1 Hydnomerulius pinastri MD-312 | reverse complement strand
AGAGGCTAAGTGCGCTCTACAGTAAACAAATGTAAACAAGTCAGCCACAGAGCGGACACTACACTACAAGTCATTGCTCTGCTTGTGCAGAGCGATGGGAACAAGCTAGAATGATGAACCAAAGCGGTAGTAGGGGTAGTTTTACCCCAGGAATCGAATGGGAATGGTTAGAAGTTCATAGGAGCGCTGTATGGCGCGATATAAGAGAAATGAATAGTAAAAGGGGCGAAATCACCCAAAGTAACAGTTGATTAGTCTGGGGACTTAAGGTCCACAGTCGACTACTTATATACTACTGTACATGCCTGCTACATGAGGTATGATGTCAGAGTCTAGAGTGTACATGAGGCGTGACATCATAGTCCAGAGCTATGATGTCATGGTCTAGCCCAATGAAGTCATCATGATGTAAGACCATGTGACAGGATAAGATACTACACTACGATAAGATAACCATGTGTCCGATAAGATAAGATCACTATAGATAAAATATGGTCCGATGATAAGATGAGATAAGGTCTACAGTAAGTAAACTAAATGATCGGTAGTAAAGTACTACCCTCGAGAGGTACGATCGTTACATGTGAGTTCTACATATCCATTTTCTTCTCTCAGAGAAGATGCTTATGACCTGGTTCTGTTTGATAATGACTTTACCGCTACATACTCTTCATTTTTTCTGGGTGAAGACATGCATGACACTAATCCAGGACCTCCTTCTGACTCCAATGTTGGATCTGTCCCCTTGGTCACTCACAATTCTTCTGCTGCCATTGACTCTATGACCACAAGTATGAATAGTCTTCCACTGGCACACACCACAGTTTTGGATTACACCTTCATCAGCTCACATAAGTAGAACAACTATTCATCCTCCATTTTCTTATTTGCTGAATAATTTTCAGGTGCCTTCCTTTGGTCTGTCACACACATGGATTGGTGGTACCTATTCGTAGACTTGTACATGGACATGTGGCACATGCTGGCTATGCTCCACCCATGCCCCATGATCAATATGATGCTCAACAACGCAATGGCTGCTACCAAATTGAGGTTCACTGTTGCTGATCCCGTTGTATCCTAACATGATCCTACAGACGATGTGCAGATTGGCCCTCTAATGGCACACACTCATCTCAGTGACACCATCTTCAGGGATGCATTTCAGCTTGTGGTATGTAACCAACCGTGTTGCGCTTGAATTGTGCTGAAGTTATGCTAGCTGGATGTGTGAAAGATGTTTTTTGATCACACATTATTGTGTACACAAAGACTTCTCACAAGTGGGGCAGCTGGGTATCCAAGCATCATCCCCCCCGACTTCTTCATCACAAGTAGCAACCATCATGCCTCGGTCAAGGGGTACATCCGGTGGGGCAACAAATTTGGGTATAATATATGGCATATGCCTAATGCCGCTTTCACTTCTCAGGTAAAGCTTACTGTATTGAGGTGTGCGAGTGCTCAAGCAATTTACCAACAGCGGTACTGGTTTGGGAATGAACTTGTTCTCTGTTTCCTTCGTGAAGCTCTGCTGGACCCGGACTCGCCCAACTGGTTTGCCATCCACAAGCATATGCTAGGTGCGGATGGCATCGCCTGCTGGGAGCCATTGTGCGCTCCCACAAAGAACTCCATTGCTTTTGCCTTAGCCTGGGTGAGTGCTTTTCCTGCTGGTGCAACAATTCAAATTGAGGGTTTTAAAGATGATTGTATGCCTCAAGGTTGACTTTCTGCATGGTAACTGGCTCTCTGATGAGTGTATTTTGCAGTAGAGGGCTGCTGTGATCACCAAGCAGATGAAGATATTGGCTTTGTTCAACAGCATCAAGCATGGTACTATTGATCTATCGCCTGAGGACCTGCACAATGCCCAGGAAGGGCTCCAGCATTTGCTGTCCCCTCAGTAGTCTCTGTTTTCTATATACCCTTGATCTCACTTGTACTCACTTCCCTTTCTTCACATTTGTGCTACCCTTGTTCCCCCATTGGTTTCTCTGTCCCACGCATCCACTGACCTTCATATCTCTCCTGATCTTCCAACTCCGCTAGCTGGAGTTCATGTACTATCTACTCAAAGTTATGCTGCTCTGTATTTCTTGGAATCTTGTCAAATGTATACATGACATGTGACTTCCCTGTGGGAGCATGTTCTATCCACATGTTATGCTCTCCTGGTGTTCTGTCTCTACTTTGCAATCTAAGTTTTTCACAAACCTTCCTAGTGGTGTCCCTCAACAATGCACTTGTCTTTGTCCCTGACTTCTGCACACTCCAGCCCTGCCAGTCCCACCATGGTAAGTTGCCTTTGCTCACATCACTCTTCAATGGTAACCCATCAACTGTGGGCTCCTCATCAGAGAGTGACATGGAGGCAGGGAACTATTCAGAGAGGTCAGACAAGATGTCTGACCATATGCAGGCTTACTGCAAAGCACTGGACAGTACATATGGTAGGATGGCAAGTACACTGTTACTCAAATGGGGACCGCACACTTACCATGCAAACCTAGATCCTACCAGAAACGCCATGCCCCACTGCGGGTGATATCTCACTAAAAGTACGCAAGGCATTGCTGTGCAAGAAGACTGCAGTACTTTCTTTGGTGGAGGCCCAGAAGGACTTTGAGGAATATTGGTCTGACACGGTTGAGGCCCTGGGTCCCGAGCTCACTGAATGCTTCTGTGAGGAGCATTGTAATCTGCAAGAATTGCTGTTGGCTGCACACAAGTATGCAGCTACAGTGTGTCATGTCACCTTCAGCCCATATCCTGTGTAAGATGTGGTAAGTGCCCCAAAAGCTTGTCATATCTTTTACTAAATAGAGCTATAAAGCTTTAGCACTGAGTTCATTACACAGTCCCTTGTGTATGGAGTCAATTATTTATTGTAGTGAATCCATGTATCATGTCCTTGGTCTAGCGCTCTGCAATGACTGATTACCTCAATGAAGGAGTACGACAAGTACTGGTTGTCGTGCAGGTTCTTTACATTCCTTTGGAGGTTATAAGTTCTCATGCAATCTGCATTGACAGTGTGTCATTTAACCCAAGAAGCATTGCTTCATTCTGACCCTGAAACTCCGCAGGAAGTTCTTGGCATCTGGTAGGTATTCATAAGAAATCATACTGATTGCAGCTGTCTGCATTACAGTCGAGGATATCCCAGTTCACTCAAACATGTGTATGTGGACATGTTTTTACTGATCTAGGTGGTTTTTCACATCACAAGAAAAACTGTAGGAGAGGGAAGAAGTGTCTGTCTAGCACATTAACCAAGGCCAAAGAAATCTTCCAGCACAAGAAAGCACATATCAATGATGGCTTTCAGCAGGCTGAGGACCTTGGCAGTAGCTTTGTTCCACCACAGGTGGTGAATGATATGGAAGACATCTATCCCCACCCCAATCCCCATCCAGATCTGGTTCAGGTGAGTAATATCCTGAAACATCAATTATACATGCTTACAACAGCTCTAGGAAGGTGACAATCCCCAACCAGAGCCACAAGACAAAACACCACTGGCGCAGCGCAGAACTCAGTGTCTGAACTGCCTTCTTCCCAAGTGCTACTGGGATCTTCTGCCTAAACTGCCTCTACCACTCCCACCCACACTTACACAGTCATCTGATGACTCAACCATCCCATCTCCATCCCTCCCAAGTGCTCTGGTGCTGCAGGAGGCCCATGGTCTTCCATCAGCTGGTGCCATCTTGCACCAAGTTTTGAAAATGTTACCCAACAAATTTGGCCTATTTCGTTAGTACTATATGAACTGCATTCCTACACACAATCTGGACAATCTGTTTTCAGTTGAGCATACCTCTGAAGGTGCCAGTGAATCTGCTGATGTCAGCATTCCTGGTTTAAACCACAGTGACCCATTCCATCCCTATCCAAATGAAAATTTGTTATACTTAGGAGAGTGGTATTGGAATCAGGGCACAACAAAGTCCAAGGAGAGCTTCTGGAAACTCCTCAACATCATTTCCAGCTCAGAGTTTCATCTGGTAGATATCCAAAACACAAATTGGACAGCAATTGACTGAGAACTTGGCAGCAATACTGTCAACCAAGAGGAGGGAGAGGGGGTTGACAGCGACGAGTCTTGAAGATGGACAGTAATCACAATTTCCATTCCATTCCACAATCATTGTGCAAACCCAGGGCCAAAGAGTTTTCTGCTGTCAAATTTTATCATCGCTCTTTAGTATCAATCCTCCACGAGAACATCACAGATCCTGCGCACCACTGGCTCTTCCATCACAAGCCATATGAGCTTCAGTGGCAACCCCCACAGCAGCAATGAGGCATCCATGTTTACAGTGACCTGTTCTGTTCAGATGCCTTCATCAAAGCTCACAGACAACTCCAAGACTTGCCACAGGAGCCTGACTAGCATCACTCATGCTCTGGTCTGACTTGACACAACTGGCAACATTTGGACATGCCAAACTTTGGCCGCTCTATGTCTACTTTGGCAATGAATCCAAATATGAGCGTTGCAAGCCTTCAAGTAACCTTTGCATGCATGCTGCCTACTTTCAAGCTGTAGGTTTATCCAGACCTCCGCAAACACATCACTAACTTTATATTTCACAGCTGCCAGACGAGTTTAAGAATTTTCTGAAGGAACACGTGGGAGATAAGTCTCTGAGTGACACTTTGTTTGCTCATTGCAATCAAGAGTTGTTCCATGCACAATGGAAAGTCCTGTTGGATGATGAGTTCCTCGAAGCATATGAACATGGAATTGTGATAACTTGCTGTGACAGTCTCAAAACCTGAAAAGTAAGTATATTTTTTATACCTCATTACATCATCACTGACTTTGTGTAGAATCCTAATCGCAAACATATGCAACCTTGGAACGTGCCTCTACCCTCATTGTTTAATCCCCAAGGACTGCGTACACCAGCTAGCCACAGAAAGGGACCTCTTGCAATGCCGACTGCTTGCTCATGTTGATGATCAAGCCTGAGTGGATAAAGTTATGCAGGCTCGCAAGCTTATCTATGACAAAAACCTTGCCATCGACACTGCTCAAGTTGAAGCTTTGTTAAAGCTGGAGTCCCTTGTATCAACGATAGTGCATTCTGATTTTTCTCTGTCTCAGTTTGTGTAGGCTCAATCTGGTTCAGAATGCATTCTCAAATAGACTTCATCACACTGGATTCAATTTCTTCAAAATGCTTGTCATTGACTTGCTCCACAAATTTGAGTTGGGGGTATGGAAGGCGATTTTTATTCACCTTCTTCATATCTTGAACTGCCTCAAGAAGGGCAAGGTTCACAAGCTTGATCACCAGTAAGACGCCTGGAAGGCACACCTATTTTCATAATACTGATGGTTATACAGTTTCCGTTAGGTCCCAAGTTTTGCAAGAGATACTATCCAGTGGTTCTGTTAAGTCCAGGTCTCCTCTGGGCTGTAGGAGAACTCCAGGATGGAGGCAGGAAGTCCAGAATAGGGATGAGAAGTCCGGAGTTCAATAGAAGGCGGAATGGACTTCAGTTTTAGTGTATGTGCTGCGCCCTTACACGAGTGCAGTCCAAGGATTTGTTGGGGGGTTGGGGGGTCGGAGTTTGACGGTTAGCATCAGAAGCATCAGCAAACCACTGGGGGCTGTCCAGGCCTGTCCAATCTCTCCAGTCTCCTCCAGCCCTCCAACTAAGTCCCTTTTGGATAGGCCTGTCCAGTCTCCTTCAGGGCTGTTCCAGGACTGCTCCAGGGCTGGTCAAGTATATGCAAAATACAAACATATTATTCTTTGCTTTTTGTCAATACTTATTGAATAAGCATCAAATATAAGTCAAAATTAAATCAATTAATTATAGATATCTAATACATGGAAATATCTAATATATATACTATATTTAATTAGTAAAGTGAAGAACTCTAAGTGAAATGATCAGTTAGTGAAATGAAGAAATGATAAGTAAATGCTAATGTGTGGAGAAGAATATGGTGATGATGGTGGTTGAGGAAAGAAAGAGTGTGGGTAAATTTTGAAGAGTGGATGGTTTATATAAGATTGGTGATGCAAATAGTTGCAAATAATGTGCCACAGCTTGTCCGCTTTTTTGAAAAACCAAGTGTGGGAAAACTTACCTTTAAAGAGCAATTAGTGCTTTAGAGCTCTGGCCAAATTTTGCTAAGTCCACAAGTTATATGCTAGACTTTTCTGGCTACACTTTTACTACGCTTTTTACTACATTTTACTATGCTTTTTCACTACACTTTTACTACACTTTTACTACACTTTTACTATGCTTTTTCACTACACTTTTACTACACTTTTACTACACTTTTACTATGCTTTTTCACTACACTTTCACTACACTTTTACTACACTTTCACTACACTTGTACTACGCTTTTTCACCACATTTTACTACACTTTTACTACACTTTTCTACTACACTTTTTTACTACACTTTTACTACGCTTTTTCACTACACTTTTACTACACTTTTTCACTACACTTTCACTACACTTTTTCACTACACTTTCACTACACTTTTTACTACATTTTACTACGCTTTTTCACTACACTTTTTACTACACTTCCTGTTACGGTAAACGATCTCGTTACAGTTCCCCACTCACTTCTTATCCTCGCCTTTACAGTGACTCCAAAAACTGTTGCAATGTTTTGCTAATTTTGCTTAATCACACCATAGCACTATGTACCATGGGAATATCACTTAGGTGTAAGAGAGTAATCTGTAGCCCCACTTTGTGACTATCCATCGAACCCTGGGTCATGTGATTTCATGAGATTCCCACGACACTATAGCCAGAACAAGTAAGGGGTCTCATTGCAACAGTTTATGTACTGACATCACAAAACATCAAATCTTAGCTAAAATGATATGTCATGCCTTTTGTTTGGTCCTACAAACAAAGATACACTTATAAATATCTCATCTGAGGGCAAATAAGCTCCCATGCATCTTTGTTTATTACTCCATCCATCATAAAATCTCTCTCATTGACCGATCAAATTATACCCTTTTCTGTTTGATTCCAGATGTAAACCAGATGTGTTCTATGGGGTTGGGGTCTGAAGACTGTGTAGGCCACTTCATAGTCATGAACTCTTGCTTTTCAAGCCAGTTCTTGACCCTTTTACAGGCATATTTAGGGTTATTGTCCTAGTAGAAGATGATGTTGGATGGATCAAAACCAAAATACCTGAGTGTTTCCAGAAGTTAATCCTCTCAAATACTATGGTAAAGGTCCCCATCCATTGTACCATCAATCTTGAAAACATATCCTGCCCCTTTCTAAGTGATACACCCCCACACCATCACTGAAAACTTCAAGGTCCCCTCCACAAGCCTATCACTAAGTCCCTTTTCAGGCTTTTCCAGACCAACCTCCTTCCACCTGACCCCAGGTAGTTAGTTTTGGTCTCATAAGACCATACCACCTGCCTTGACTCCTCAAAAGTCCAGTTCTTGTATCCATAGGTGAGGTCTAGCTGTTTCCTATAATGTCTGATAGAGAGAAATGGGCATTTTCACTTGACTACAGTCTTCACACCAGTCCTTCTCAAGTGCTGGTGGATAGTATTTGGGTGGAGTGATCAGTTGATAACATCAAAGAGAGCTTTGGTCACTTGAACTGCATTCTGAGCTCTTCTAATGGTGATGAGATGCATAGTGTGGTAGACATTAGAGAGGAAGAACTTAGATGGACAGCCAGCAGTGGACTTCTCCAAGCTAGGATGGTGTTTGAAACTGAGTTTAGAGATTGTAGAGACACTAAGATAAGTAGTAGAGGCAATAGAATGAACTAAATGTCCAAAATCAAGCAGAAAAAGGGTATGGTTTTGGTTGGTCAATAAAAGAGATTTATGATGGATGGAGTAGTAAAAAAAGATGCATGGGAGCTTATTTGGCCTCAGATGAGATATTTATAAGTGTATCTTTGTTTGTAGGACCAAACAAAAGGCATGAAATATCATTTTAACTAAGATTTGCTGTTTTGTGATGTTAGTACATAAACTGTTGCAATAAGACCCCTTACTTGTTCTGGCTATAGCATCGTGGGAATCTCATGAGATCACATGACCCAGAGCTCAATGGATAGCCACGAAGCAGGGCTACAGATTACTCTCTTACACCTAAGCGATATTCCCACGGTACATAGTGCTATGGTGTGATTAAGCAAAATCAGCAAAACATTGCAACGGTTTTTGGAGTCACTGTACCTCGTGTCCATCATGAACTATCTTTCTCTCCCTTTTCATTTACCCATGCTTCCTCCTCATGTTTCCTTATTGCCCACGCTACCTCCTCATGTTCTCTTATCACCATCTACATGTGTTAGAAGCATGGACGCTTTCCCCTTAACCCTAGTACATGCATAGACCACATGTTACTTGTACAACATATTTAGTCTCACAGCTCAAGTGTAGGAAACCCTAAACTTGAGCTATGCAATCTTACCTTTTACTTGGCTCTTCTCTGAACTCCTGAACCTTAGAGAACCTCTAGGGAAGACTCCCTAGAGAACTAAGGCCGGCGACTAGAAGCCTCAAGAACTCATTGCCCAGCAACTTGCAGTCTCAAGAACTCATTGCAGAACAGACCCTCCTGAACTCAGACCTCTTGCATAACACTTCCCCCCTCTATTAGAAATAGGCTGCTACACTTCTTTTTATACTTTGTAGAGTAGGTGTTATTGAAATTCCATTGTGATATAGCTTGCTGCAAAAGTGTACTGAAAGTGTAGTGAAAAGGTGTAGTGAAAAAGTGTACTAAAAGTGTACTAGTAGCATTAGCAAATCACTAGTAGCTGTCCAGCTCTGTCCAGGCCTGTCCAGTCTCCTCCGGCCCTCCAACTAAGTCTCTTTTGGACAGTCCTGTCCAGTCCTGTCCAGTCCTGTTCCAGGATAAACAGCAGTGCTCTGTACTACAGCTTTGTAATAAAAAAAAGTAGCAAAAGTGTAGCAAAAGTGTAGCAAACAGTGTAGTAAAAGTGTAGTAAAAGTGTTGTAAAAAGTGTAGTGATTAGGTGATGCTTAAGTTAGGGTTAGGGTTAGGGTTAAGGCTTATTACTGAAGCACCCTTCACAGTATCATACAGAAACTGGAAGGGCTGGAGAGACTGGGGGGGACTGGGGAGGCTGGAGAAAACTGGAGGACTACTGGAAGCCTGGAAGTGAAACTGGTGGTTCGCTGATGAGGGATCGGGTGAGGATAGAGGAGTATAGGAGTTGTTTACTAGGGTCTTATATACGGAGGACAGGAGTTAACTATATATGGAGTAAGTACTGCGGAGGCTGCGGAGCAGGTGGAAGTGGAGAGGATGGAGATACGAAAGACAATAAAACAATAAGAAGGTTCAGAGGCAATGTCAGGACAGAATGGAGATGATATCATAAAATGGAGGAGGCATATGGTAAGTAGGAATACGAATGAAGATTAGTCAGAATGTAATGGAGAGTACAAAAGGGGTTGGAACCAAATAAGAACAAAGTCTGGAGTTGGACGAAGTCGCCCAGAATTGGGGCGCGAGGGGCAGAGAGCAGTATTGGGGTCGGAGTTGGTCCAGAGTTGGACTTGGTGGTATGGGATGTGACAGTATCCCCCCCTTAGGCCTGAACCCCTGAAGGCCGTAAAGAGATGACAATGGTCCAGCAGATTCTGGAGTTTGGAGCGGAGCATGAATTCTGGAAATAAGAGTTCTGCGGGTTCCAGCTAATTTCACTAAGTTTCTTCTTTTCAATCTATCATGTCCACCTCCAGCAACACCAACAAGGGAAAGTCCATGCCCTCCGTTGACGACACACAGCCATGGCGGAGAACGACTCCGACAATGAGGCACTCACCACCAGAAAATTCCAAGAGCGTCAGCGATGCAGGGCAGAGAAGAAGCGGGAGGAGGAGCAGAAGAAGGCGGAGGAGGAGTGGAAGTGTACTGAGGAGGCGAAGAGAGTGGAGGAGGTCAGGAAGGCGGTGGAGGTGAAGAAGGCGGAGGAGGCGCGGAAGGTGGCGGAGGCCAAGAAGGCCACTACCTCAGCGAGGGGCAGATTGACCATGGGTGGAGGGGCAAAGTGTGAGGGGTGTGAGTCCATGGGCATGGACTGCACCATGGAGATGCCCAGTGGTAGCAAGGCCACTGCATGCGATTGCTGCCGCGGGCAGAAGATGGGGTGTGTGCGCCCCGGAGTAGAGAAGAAGGAGTGCTGGAGAAAACAGGAGGAGCCTATGTCGCTGCAGGGCGGCTCTAAGAGGAAGCAGACATGGGTTCAGAGTCCAGAGGTGGAGGACGATGAGGAAGAAGAGGATGAGGAGGAGGACGCCCTCCGACTCATTGCAAGGGCCATTGATGGCCTTATGTAGGAGGTGAAGGAGATGTGGTGGGAGTACTGGGAGCAGGGAAAATGGGTGGTCACTGCCATCAACAACCTCCAGCATATGCTGGATCCAGAGTTTGTGGTGGGACCAGAGGAGGAGTCGGATCCGAAGGTGTCCAAGGAGGAAATGGTAGAGGCCTTGGTGGAGTTGGGGGAGCTGAGGAAAGAGGTGGAGGAGGCGGCTGTGGAGCCAGAGGATGAGGAGAGTGAGGAAGAAGAGAGTAATAATGGGGAGGTATAGATAGTTTTTATTATTATTATTTTGAAATAAAGGTCTTTGGTTGAGTGAGAGAAAATCAGAGTCGCACGGAGTTAATTCTCAGAGTAAGGTCCAGGCTTGTCAGGGTAGCGAGAGTGGAAGGTTTCAACAATTTCTGATGCGTGTCCAAGTTCCATAGCGAGTAACCACAAGGTTTCTTCATCAGTGCCCTCATATCTAGCCCAACACACTAAGTATAGGAGTTGGTAATGTCACCGTTGCTGGTCGACTTTAGAGTCTAGGATCTCGGAGATTTTGAATTCCGGTTCTCCATCGACTTCGACCGCTGAAGGTGGAGGTTGGATGTGATTAGGGATTGTGTTCGGAACAGAGGGTTTGAGTTGGGAAACATGCAAGACGGGGTGAATGGAGTGCATGGAGTCGGGGAGACAGAGTGTAAAGGAATGTGTTCCAGTGTGAGCGATGATGGTATATGGACCAAGATTCTTCTCAGAGAGTTTCTTGGAGGGTCGGGTGGAACAGAAATACTTGGCTTTCACGATGACCTGGTCACTGACTTTGAAGTCCAGCGCCAGAGTTTGTCTGGCGTCGGTGGGTCCTTGGTAACGCCGTTGTGCGTGTGCCATCTCCGTTCAGAGGAATTAATGCAAGTCATTGAGGTCAACTGTGTATTCACAAGCATGGGTGGAGGTGAGGTCACATTCTGGATGTATGGAGATATTAGGGTGATAGCCCTTGTTAGCAAAGAACGGGGTTACTCCGGTAGTGGCAGATGGAGCATTGTTGTAGGCGAATTCTGCTAGCAGTAGGAGTTCGGACCAGTTGTCTTGCTGGTAGTTGCAGTAGATGCAGAGGTACTGTTCGAGCGTCTGGTTCATTCTTTCAGTCTGCCCATTGCCTTCGGGGTGGTAACCGGAGGTGAAGTGAAGGTGAATGTTGAGGGCTTTTCCGAGGGAGCGGAAGAAATGGGAGATGAACTTGGAACCTCTGTCAGAGGTAACGTGCGAGGGAACTCTGTGCTTGGAGAAAACATGCAGGAGGAAGAGTTTTGCTAACTCCAGAGATGTGATTGTGTCATGAGTTGGGGTGAAGATGCATTGCTTGGATAGTTGGTCAATGACTACAAGGATGGCGGTGAAGCCGGAGGACAGGGGGAGTTGTTCAATGAAATCCATGGAGATGGAATTCCATGGCTTCTCTGGGATGGGGAGTTGTTTGAGCGTACTGTATGGGTAATGTCTGGGGACCTTGGCTCGGAAGCAGGAGGTGCAGGAACTAACATAGTTCTTGACATAAGTTCTAACTCCTGGCCAGGTATGTTCATGACAGATAAGCTTGAGGGTACAATTCTGGCCAAAATGTCCAGAGAGGGGATGGTTGTGTTTGTAGTGGAGTACTCGGAGCTGGAGATCATTGGCTTCTGGTACATAGATCCGGTTGTCTAGACAGATGAAACTGTCCGGATCTACTGACCATTGTGAGTTGGAGGAAGTTTTGGAGAGGTGGATTGAGGCCAGAGGATCAGAGGGGAGTGCAGACAAGATGTCCTGATGGAGTTGCTTGACATCAAGGATAGAGCTTGTGTGGAGAACAGGGTGTACTAGGATAGTTGCTCGTAGGGACGACGTGAGCTGTTCCTGAGTAAAGACTGGTCGGAGGTTATGGGAATCGATGCAAGCATAGTCCTTATCCCCCTCTTTGAGGTAGACGTCCCAGCGTCTAGTAAGGGCATCGGGCTTAGCTCCGAGATATCCGGGGCAGAAATGAATGATGAGGTTGAATTGGGAGAGGAACTCCAACCAGTGGGCTTGCTGGTGGGTCAGGAGTTTGGAGGTGGAGAAATACTCTAGATTCTTGTGGTCAGTGACAACATTGATGGGAGTACCAGAACCTTCAAGGTAATGGCGCCAGGAGTGGAATGCTTCATGGATTGCCAATAATTCCTTGTCGTGAGTGTCATGATTGAGCTCCAGAGCAGTGAGGGTATGGGAGTAGAACGTGACTGGGCAGATTTCATCATCCAGACAATGAATGGAGAGAATTCCGGTGATAGCATAGTCGGAGGCATCTGTCTCCACAATGATAGGAGCATCCGGAATCCAATGGGTAAGGATAGGAGTGGAGGTGAAGGCATCCTTGAGGTTCTGGAAGGAGGCATGACAGTCGGCAGAGAAATTCCATGGAGTATTCTTCTGGGTGAGTTGGGTTAAAGGAATGACAATATCAGAGTAATTGAATATAAAACGGCAGTAGAAATTGGCGAACCCAAGGAAGGACTGAGTGTCCTTCACTTTCCAGGGTTCTGGCCATTCCTGAATAGTCCGGATTTTGTCAGCGGACATAGTCAGGCCATTGGGGGAAAGGAAGAAACCGAGGTATTTGACAGAGTCAGAGTGGAATTCACATTTCTCGGGTTTGACATAGAGGTTGTGTTTCTGGAGATGACGGAGAACCTCGTGGATGTGTTCTTTGTGAGAGGCTTCGTCTTGCGAGTAAATGAGAATATCGTCTAGGTAGACCACTATGCAAACATCAAGTAAATCAGCAAAGATTGTATTGACAAACCACTGGAAGGCTGCCGGAGCGTTGGTCAGTCTGCACTTCAGTCACCTACTTTTTAGTACCTGTTAGGTGTAATGATTAAGGGGTTCGAATAGACCTAGCAGGTAGTAGTACATTGGGTAACCCGGCATATTTTGCTGATTATTTGGGTCAGCCCAGCTCCCACCAAGAGAGTGCTATGGGCTGACCCACATCATACACTGGTCTAGCCCAAATGTTATGTACTTAACCTGGGCAACTGTGTAGCACTGGGCTAGCCCATGACATGGTTGGGTGTCAGGGGTCCTGTTTGAGCCAAATCTTCTGGATCACTGCCACACCTTTATAGCCATTCAATACTATTAACCCTACATTGTCCAATATCAACTGTTGGTCAAATGCCTGCAGAATGTTTAACCACACCTGGTTTTGATAGCCAATGGTATTTGGTACCCATATTCTTACCTTTCATACCAAACCAAATAGTACTATAGTAAGGAAAAGATTTGTTGGATCTTGCCAGATTGACTTCTGGATTATAATAGTGCACCACTTCTCACTTGAAAGCTCAAACAGGGGAGTCTGAGGCAACTCAATTGCCTACTTTATGGAGTTATATAAAATAAGAGCTTGTCAATAAGCTGCAGTATTAATACAACCTTACCTCTGTCACAGGCTCACAACACTGGTGAATTGAATCTATAAGTTAAATTGTACTGACTAGGGACTTTTTTATTAACACACCCCTTAAAAAACCTAAAATCAAGAGAACTAGACTGTATACTACTAATGGGAATACCTATGCTAAATAGATAAGAGATATGAGGGCAGGTGTATATGTGTACACCATGCCCAATACATAATTTAGTCCAGTTGCACAAGTAGGTTGTGACATTAGTCATGTGATAGATAAGTTATGTAATGCACAACTGGTAAATCACCTTGCTTGCAAAGCAAGGTCCATGAAATGTGAGTTTGTGTGCAGATTCAATACAGATGTAAACATTGATATATGTACATTTGTGCAATCCAGCAGTGTTTCCTGCACAGCAAAATGGTCATGTGGCTTGGAATCTTGGGTCAGTTTCTTTTGCTTGACTTGGCCATACTTATATATGATGCTCCAGTTGCCCACTGGATAAAACAGTTATTTGGGGCACCTCAGGCATTGAATCTTAGAGCAAGAAATATTTTTCCAGGTCTGAGTCGATACAAAGCAGCAAAGTTTGTGATTGTAGCAAGCAAGTTTGCAAGTCAGCACTGATGATCCCTAGTGGTGAGGTTGAGTGTTTGAGACAGGCTGAGTATAAAAGTGCATTCATAACATAGGGTGTGGGGGTTTGACATGGTATGACACCCAACCCTTGTGAACATAAGGTTGTATTTGTACAATAGTGCCCATCTCCCCAGGGGTAACATTTGGGATAGCCCATATTACCAGCTCTGACATCTGGGATAGCCCATAATGCCATTCTCCTGGTCTTCTGCACAGGGTTAGCCCAGATAACCACTTGTTACATTTGGAATAGCCCCAACTGTCATGCTGTTGCCAGCTGGGATATCCCAAATCAGCAGTTCTGGCTCCTGGGATAGCCCAGATCACTCAGGCTGTTCCTGCTGGGATAGCCCATAGCACCAGTTATGGCTTCTGGAATAGCCCACATTGCCACTTGTAGCATTTGGGATAGCCCAAGTCAGCAGTTCAAACCTCTGGGATAGCCCAGAATCACTATTTGTAGTGTTTGGGATAGCCCAGGCCCTCAGGCTGTTCCTGTTGGGATAGCCCACATTGCCACTTGTAACATTTGGGATAGCCCAAGTCAGCAGTTCAAACCTCTGGGATAGCCTGTATCACTATTTGTTGTGTTTGGGATAGCCCAGACCCTTGGGCTGTTCCTGTTGGGATAGCCCATACTAGCAGTTATGGCTTCTGGGATAGCCCACATTGCTACTTGTAACATTTGGGATAGCCCAAGTCAGCACTTCAAACCTCCGGGATAGCCCGTATCACTATTTGTAGTGTTTGGGATAGCCCAGACCCTCAGGCTGTTCCTGTTGGGATAGCCCATACTAGCAGTTCAGGCATCTGGGATAGTCCACATTGCCACTTGTAACATTCGGGATAGCCCATAACACGCATTAGGACATGTAGGATAGCCCAAGGTAGCATCATACACTATATGGGACAGCCCACATCACCAATGAAGACATTTGGGATAGCCCATACCACAACATAGCAAGTAGCTTCACAACCCAAGTTCCCACTCACACTGAGACATCTGGAAAATTGAGACCACATGATCAATTTCCACATATATGAGACCAGCCAAAAATTGATGCTGTATAGGGTAACACACAAAACAAATAGAAGGGGGAAATAGATATGGTAAATGGACATATAGTAAGGAAAAGACAAGGCAGTATGGAAATGGTATTAATGGGTAGTGGGGATGATGAACACTACAGACATTTAGTATCCACATCCATCA
>KN839863.1:310420-322299 GCA_000827185.1 Hydnomerulius pinastri MD-312 | reverse complement strand
CTAGAGGATTCTGCAAAGCTTGAATACCTGAAATTGACGGAAATTAGTCGCGGTCAGTTGGAGGCGTCGCCAAGGTGTGACTTACTTCAGGACAGTGGCAAACCAGTCTATGAGGCCCCTCACACTGACTGAATGAGAGTTGATGATTTCTGTCATTCATTTCATAATGTGGAGATTCTTTGTACGACTGTAGGCAGCGGCCTGAAAGACAGTCAATTGTTGCGTAGCAATAACAAATAAAACGCATACACTTTTCACAAAAGCATCTTGCGCAGACATCACCCGCCCAGTGGCTGTCTTTGGCCCGGAGTCAGCGCCAGAGCAAGTCTTCGCCCAGTACTCATCCACAGCATCCCAGTGGTCACCTTCATTACCCCTTTTCACCAGGGCATGGTAATGGGCGCGTTGCTGATCCTTGTGCACAGACAGGTCCCCTGCCCACAATGTCAAAATGGAGAGTGTTAAGGATGGGCGAGATTCACTTACCACCCTTTGACAATGGGTAGGTTGCGAAGTACCACGATTGGTGCTTATTCCAATGAGACTCTCTTCGGGTGGGTGCCATGACAAGAGCGGCATTGGACATGATTGTGTGGACTGACTTCCCATACTTCTGTGCCAGCTCTCTGGCCATTTCTTCCACTTTGACACCAAGCTCCTCGCACTCCTTGCGTGCCTCATCCGACAGAGTTCCCTTGTAGATGGTGTGCCCATATGTGGTGTCAACGCCGTCTTCCTCATCCTCATTGCCCGGTCCAATTGCTATAGATGGTGCCTTTGTTGGCCAACATTTAGCCCTACATCTATAACGTAGTTATGATCAAACCCACTTGCTCGCTCATCTCACCACTTCCTGCAGCTAATTCGCCCTTTGAGGCGGTATTGGATGGCTGAGGGAGGTCTCAGTCAGAAGCCTGGATAGATCTCGGTGGTAACAAACCTTGTCAGCCCTGCTACCAGATATCATGTTTCGTTTCTGAGCACCCTTGCTGGATGCCTGAGAGACAGTTAGTGAACAGCACACGCTAACAGACTGGAGCTGCGATGACCAAGTGCTATACAAAGGACGAAGCAGGAATAGGAAGATGATGACCAAGTAGCTATGCAGGTGAAGCAAAGAGTGGAAATGGACTTCATATGAATGCCTTCGCAGCTCGCAAGTCGCTTACACAGTCGCAGAGAACATACCTTGTGACCACCAGACCCCGCGCCCTTAGAAGTATCTTTCTTGCTCGGAGCACCCTTGCTAGATGCCTGAGAGACCAGTCAGATCACATTACACGGCAGAGGCAGACGACATACTATTGCTTTGAGCTCACGCTGGCGCTCATCTTCTTCGCAACACAATGCAGCATCTTGCCTCTCACGGGCGGCTTTAATCTTTGCTTCTTTCTTTTGCACGTCAGATGAGTAATTGCTGTGGCTGTCGGATTCTTCGTGGCCTTGTCCAGGTTCTCCATTGACCTCTGAGGCAACTTCATCCTGTCCCTCATGGACTGCCTCGTCCCGTAAAGGGGCGCCATGACCTTGCGCGTTGTTGTCTTCTTCTTGCTGAGAGGGGGCATAGCCATCAGCGTCGGCGAGGGCATAGAATTCTTCATCTTCCTCATCGGCTGGTTGATCAGATGTATGAGCTATAATGGTAATGTTGCTAGTCGACGAAAATTTACCTTCGGGTACTAACAAATCCCTGACCTCCGGGTATGCATCTTCTTCGAATTGTTCTAATCCGTCGAGCTGGCCTGCAACTAAAATATAGGGCGTTAGGTGACCTCACCATGATGGTAGCAAAATAACATACCTGCAAGCTCATCTTCATCCTCATTGTCATTGGCAGGGGGGGATGACGGCGGCAATGGAGAGGAGGGGGCCAAGGACCTAGATTTTTCGCTAAGGGAGCGCGTCTCGGAAACTGTCAAGGATAAATCATTAAGTGGAAGCCAGAGGACATTCGCTACTTATGGCGGCGCTTCTTGCGGATATTGAAAAGATTTTCGAATTCCTTGTCTTCCGTCAATGGTACCGTGGGAGGCATGGAAGGCCGCTTGAGACGTGGCTTAGGCCTCAGTTTGACGATGACAACCTCGGGCTGTGATTAAGATATCACGATCAGAGGCAGTGTCAAGTAACCATCTAGGTACTCTTACCACTGGGCGAGTAACCGCAAACGTTTTGCCTGAGCGAGTCCTCAACACGGGGCTTTGGTGATCAGTTGGGGGGGCGGCACTTGCAGCCTTCTTCTGTGGGGGCATGGTATCACGAAAGAAAAAGAACAGCGGCAAGGGGTATGGATATATCAGGGCTGCAGGGCAGTCAAGAAGGCGTGGAGCCTGGTAGAAGTGGGCGCGGAGCCTGGTAGAAGTGGGCGCGGAGCCTGGTAGAAGTGGGCGCGGAGCCTGGTAGAAGTGGGCGTGGAGCCTGGTAAAAGTGGGCGTGGAGCCTGGTAGAAGTGGGCACGTAGCCTGGTAAAAGTGGGTGTGGAGCCTGGTAGAAGTGGGCACGTAGCCTGGTAGAAGTGGGCACATAGCCTGGTAGAAGTGGGCACGTAGCCTGATGATAGCGTCAAAGAAAATAAAAGGAAGCGGATGGTATCTTTTAAATGCGATCAGAACGGATAGAACAGCAGTGGGGAGGGGGGGCACAGAAATAATGAGAACTGAGACGTGACACAGGGTGTATGACAGGATCGAAAAAAATGCAGGAGATGCGAAATCTCCCGCTGGATCACTTGAGAGGCGTAGTCTTTCGAGTGTTTTTTTTTTTGGTGGACTTGAAGTCTCGCCCAGAACAATTGTAGACTAGGGAAAGACCCAGAGAGAGCGTGTTTTGACTGGATATTCTAATGGGGAGGGCGCTGTCGATTATGAGCGAGGAGTGGGCCTACTTGGGTCGTGACGTGGTTTATAAAAGGCTTGAATATTCGCGGGCTTCTGGGTTAGAAACGGCACCTAACTGAGTGATACAAGGCGATACTAGTATATTAGATAAAAGTTACCCACCTGACGAAGTGACAGGTGATCGCAGATGATCGCCTGTCATTGCTGAGATTGAGATCCAAGTTGAGACAAACAACTTAACAGAATTACCCAAAGTACCCAAAATGGCGGAGTCAGCTTGATTGAGTGCAGAACATAGAGTGACCATGACAATGGTACCTAGCTGTGATATCATCACCAGTAGGCCACATTCCTGGCATGCTATTAGCTTAGATAGCTGGTATACCTGCTGAACATCCGCCAGCATGTCTGCAGATGCTCGATGTTGAGGATAGCGAATACCTTTGCCAACTTATTATGAAGTAACAGACCCCCTCGACGATATGCTGCCTGTCCGGTCAGTAGCTATCAGCAGTGAATGAAAATGTGCTCACCACCAAGATTCGAGAGAGACGATGAGTGAAGGGAAAGAGAGGCTATATGACCGAGGAATTCGATCAGATAGTTAGCACAGACATCAGTCAAGAACGTACTGGGTTCTAGCAATGGAGCGATTGAACCTCCAGGACTCGAAGTCCTTTGAGGGGCTACAGCGACTCAAAGTCTGACTGTAAGAGGTTTGAACGGCGCGTAGCCTGTTCGTTGAGTTGCTTGAGTTTAGACATGGCAATCCCGAGGTCGTGGTGTTGGGCAGGCGACTGCGAGGCTAGGTAGAAGGCATTAACAAAGGCGGGATGGCGAAGCTTGAGATAGTTAACGGATGTGCACCTTTAATTCGAGTGAATGACAAACACCGGATGTTGAGCAGATGGCGATGGCAACAACAATGAGACATGAGGTCGTGGTGTTAGGCAGGCGAATTGCAGCAAGGGAGCCTCCAGGACTTGAAGGCCTTTGAGGTGGCTACAGGGACTCGAAGTCTGTCTGTAGATTGTTTGAACGGCGCGTAGCCTGTTCGTAGGGAGGCGGCGGCGCTGGAAGGTAGAGGAGGCTGGCAACGGTGATGGCGATGGTGATGGGCGGTGATCAGAATCAGAATGGGAATGTACTTAGCTGTGCAATGCCTGAGACTGCAAGTATTTCGTAAGTTGGACTGGGGCTGGAACTCAGGCCTAGGGCTACTCAGGGACTCGACACATTTGGTAACAACACATTGTGCAGCCACAATTAATTACATACACTCCAAGTACTATCGTGAGTCCTTCCAGCACCACTATTCCCTTCCCACAGCTGTTTCCGTCTCTCTTCAAGCCGTGAAGACTAACCTTCCAGCGCCGCCGCCTCCCTATGAACAGCTTCGAGTCCCTGTAGCCACCTCAAAGGACTTCGAGTCCTGGAGGCTCCCTTGCCACAATTTGCCTGCCTAACACCACAACCCCACGTCTCATCGTTGTTGCCATCGCCATCTGCTCAACATCTGGCGTTTGTCGTTCACTCAAATTAAAGGTATGCATCCGCTAACTATCTCAAGCTTCGCCATCCCGCCTTTTGTTAATGCTTTCTACCTAGTCTCGCAGTCGCCCGCCCAACACCATGAACTCGGGATTGCCATTGCCATCCGCTCAACATCGAAGCTCATCCGGTGTTTGTTATTCACTCGAATCAAAGGTGTGCATCCAGTAACTATTCTAAGCTTCGCCATCCCACCTGTTGCTAATGCCTTTTACCTAGTCTTGCAGTCGCAGCGTACCTACGCCTGCATCAGGTATGTATATATTTACTTGGAGATATTGATTCGCACGTCTCACATGTTGCTGTAGCTCAGTAAGTAATTTATTTCAGCCTTCCCTTCTGATCGAGGAGATTCGGGACAGTAGATGCGGGTACTAGGGAGACTCGGGACTATAGATGCAGGCAGTATTTCTATTAATTACTCCACCTCTAAGAACAGGCTACACACTGTTCGCTTGAAATACAGAAAGACTTCGAGTCCCTGTACATTCCTCGAGGACTTCGCGTCCTGGAGTCTTTTACATCACCTATCCTCCTTGATCACACCATCAGAGACTCACCTTCCCTGTCGGCATCATCCAGTCTAACGTTCAAAGTAAGTTATCCGGTCCTAAGTCTTGTTCATCGCCTATCGACCTTGATCACACGTTTAGAGACTGACCTTCCTCATCCGCATCATCTAGTCTAACTTCAAAGTAAGCTATCCTTATCCAAAAATACTTTACCACATTAACTCCAAACCCTTCAGTTTAATTGGTCACTCATTTGCACCTGTTTTCTTATCTCACACCCATCTCTCCATGTCCTCATCTGCGCAATCGACTGGTCCTTCGTACTATGTTCATAGCAGTGGTAAGTAAATGTTTGCTGTATCTTTCCTGTTCCTTCATCGTGTCTTCGAACTTAGGTGCGTTCTTCGCACATGATGCGCGTCTGCTATACCACCAACCCCCCACCGTCTTCACAACGCCTAACACATACAATATACCTCGGCTCTTCCACTGGGAAGATGAAGATATTCAGGCTCGCGCCAACGGTCGCTTTGGTTACGTCGACCTCCATCAATGGCCGCAGATGTACGAGAAGAGTTACCCTTGGTCGGTTGCCATCCCTCGCAAACACGCCTGGACAGCCGGACAGCCAATGTCCTGGACGTGGTACACCCCGGCCCACGAAGATTTCGTGCCCCTCCCAAACTCCAATCTCACCGTCGGATTCCTGGCGACGCCCAAGCTCGAAGGGCTCAAGACCATGCGTGACTTCCTCCTCGCGCGCTTCAGGCAGTACCAGCTATCTATCACCCGTTTGTCGCGCGACACCAATCTAGCTACTGGCACAGTGAGGAGCATGCAGGTTGCCTACGACCGTCTACGTCGGTTCCCACTGGCCTGGCGCGACACTGTGGCTATGGTGGCCAAATACCAACAAAACATTTTAGAAGCATGTGCCGTCATGGACTATCACGAAAATATCAAACCCCGCATGCGCATCCCGACCCACCCCTACCCTGACACTAACCTGGGTTGGATGGGGGCATTCACACAGCACGAACAAATTGCAGACCGCCTATTTGCAGCAGGCGTGCCTGTCTGGCTCATTTGTCCCGACAGTGTGGTCCTTCCAGACAGGATCACAGTCCGAGCAATCGTGGACCACATGGTACAACCGACTGACATTGTCACTGCCCAGTTTCAGGACCCCCGGCAGGCCTTTGCGACTCCCTTCCCTGTCCATTACCGCGGTCCCGGTGGCCTCAATCACCACATCCAAGTTTGACTGTACCAGTTCACTGCAGATATGCAGGCGGTCGAGGAGGAGCAGCGCCAGAGTGAGGCGGGTCCTAGTTGGCAGGGGCGCAATCCCAGTGAGTTATTACCAGGTATCTTGACACCGGCCTAATTTTCATTGACAGATCGCTCGACTTCGGCCCAAATAACGATGGGTGGACGAGCACCCCGGGCTCAGACTCCCAGCCAAGGCTCACAGTCCCGTGACAAGTGGGCCGATCTTGATCACCCAAAAGCGCCCCCTCGCATCGAGACATCGACCCTTGCCCTGCAGAAGGCCAACCGAAATCGAGAGCCGAGTCAGATCCCCCTCATGCCCAGTGGGTACAGGTTCCCAGAACCTGCAGTGTTCACTAACGTGTCCTCGGCTGACAGTTTGAAGTGCCATCTCGCCAACTGGCTGGCTCTACAGCCCTTCTGGGTTGGTCGCATCACTCAAAACCCCAACCACAACATTGGTCCAAAGATATGGCGAGCGTTTTTGAACAGCTCCCCCGATGACACAACTCCCCCGGAGGCCGACACTCGCGCGGCTAAGCTGAAAAAGGCAGCCCGAGACATGTTTGGGACACCCTTGGGAACAATATGTCAGGCACCACATGGGCTGGCAACGACGGCGTAGATATCTCGTTCCGAGGAATGATGTCGCGGGTTAGTCACTTAGCCGACCCACCACCCATCTTCATGCAAGCCATTCTCTGGGAGCTCCACCAGCTCCACTTTCGGTATGACCTCATCGCTCTCGACCGTTTTTTACTGCCAGCCATATGGGGCAACCCCCAACTCCACGCAGAACGCCAAGCACTATTGGCGATGATCTTTCCCTCTGAGGTTGTCAGCGGCACGTGGGACAGCGAGTTGACAGGTCAGCCACCAGAGCTCTTCCTCGGCACCATCAATGATGTTGAGGCCGTTGCCCGTACGAAGGGATACTGCAACCTCGTGTCTACATGGCCCCGCGTGAAGAACACACTCCTTACTCCCCTCATGCCCGCGATGCCCGTGTCAAAGTTACATGAGGTGGCCCAGGCCTTACAGGTCTTCTATATTGAGTTGTTCTTCCTTGTGACGGGTCGTCCACCGGTTGTCCCCTGAAAGGTGCCTGCGATTTGATGTGGACGTCGAGAACTTTTTTTGTGTCATTCAATGTAGTAACCCACCCCTCCCCCCATCAGAATAAATTTTCCTTCATGTGATACACTTATGCTTCCCCTCCCGCTTTGTTTTCGCCATCTTCTAGGCCAGATCGATATTGCCGGGTATTTCTTACCTCCCTTCCTCGTAATCATGATGATGTGTTGATTTCTTTTGGCTCACGGACCAGGAGATAGATCCGACGGTTGGCCTTTGCTAATTGTTACACAGGTTCGTTCACGCCCCGGCGCGCTGTTCTTGCAAAGTATTCTTGCTCCTTGTCACTCTGACGTACAAGATACTAACCCACGAGACTACGAGTCCACGAATTGTTCAGCACTGGAAGACTTCGAGTCACCAGCTGCTGAATTTCTCACTGGAGGACTTCGCGTCCCAAGTGTTCCGTCATTTCGCAGGACCTGATATCTTTTCCATTGGACCTTCGCTGTCGATCTTCATTACTTCATCTTTCATCTGCATTTTGCTACTTTGTCCTTGTGATCCTCCATTGGCTACCCGTCATCCACGTCGCGCAGTCATACCTTGGGTAGGCGACTTAACTACCTAAGACGCTGTCCCGAACCCTGCTAACATCTCTCGCTTGCTTCACCTGCATAGGTATTTGGTCATTACTGCATTCTGGTCCTCTTGCGCCCTTACACCATGGCCGTTCATCGACTACGCATCCGAAAATCCTCGTCTCCTTCAAAACCTGACACTGATGTATTACCACCTCCCTTCGAAGCTGGTGCTGCATCAACGTCGGCGCTCGGCTCACCCTCTACCACCACATCTAGGCAGTCATTCCTGGTGCTTCCACAGATGGTCCCTGCCTACAAGACGTACCGGCGCCCTTACAACTCAAGATCCATGCACCTACCCGGCCTGCCTCCCATAGTGGTGCTTCCAGCACACCAGTGATTAGCGGAGGTTTCTACTACAGCACGAGCATTGGCATGTGGACAACACGATGTCGCGATGGAACACCAGCATGTCCCCGACTCTGATCCATCCACCAACCCCTTGTTCAGCGATGCGATCTATTTTCCCAATGACCCACAAGCCAGTTCATTGCGACCCCAAACTAGCAACCGCCAAAAAAAAATCAACCAATGGAGGCGATGGTCTTCTGAGATAATACCAACACTTCTACCCCTCTTCCGGGCATACTTGCGGGAGTCGCAGTCTTTACGGGCCGCCGCCAACATGGGGAGCGTGACAGGCCCATACGTACGCACCTGTGCATGCGAGACCCACCAGTTGGCGGTAGCGTGCATTCTTTTTGATCGTAAGGATCAGTTGTTCTTCCGACATGTGGGCTGAGACTTTTGCAGGGATGGAGTTTATCAAATTGCAGTGTTGCCTGTGCAGGCCAGCTCCCATTCAGCTGATGTCAATGGGCCTGTTTGCATGCGCTCCCGTCGCCCCTTCTCTAGCTGTGGACCTCCGTGTACTAGAGCTCGTCAAAACCCTCTTCGTACGGATCACTCCAAATACCACTGTGTGGAGTGAGGCTTTAGAAGAGTTCTTAAACAGGCGGGGGTACTACCTCAAGACCGAGGTGATTCATACTTTGTTTTGCTGCTGATTCGCGATCTCACAAGTCAATGTCGAGCAGGATAGCTTACGATGCCGTTTCAGCAATGCATATCACTGGTACTGTGTACTAGTCATTCAGAACACCGAGGACATCACCCGACTCATCCGATCAACCTGTGACACTGGCATCCAACCTCCCGATCGGACCCTTCAGCAGCCCAGCGATTACCTACGTGAGCGGTGTCCAGCCTGCTTTGGCAGGAGCGATTGGAGGAAAGAGCAAATTCCTGGTCAAAAGTACGTCCCCATATTGTTCCTTTTTTTTTTGACATTGATTGTGCTTCCAAGAGTGGATTGTGTAGTGTGCATCGATGCATGCTTTACGCAGAAACACTCAAAAAATCCCTGCGGTGCAGAGGGGCCTGATCCCCCCAACCCCACCCCTTCATACTTCGTACCACCCCGTGATGTGATATCCATGGAAGGTCATGTAGAACGTTGTCGACAATGAGGAAGGGAGCGAGGCCGAAGGATAGCTCGAACAACGGCAGACAAAGATGTAGTCGAGGTCAGGATGAAGGTTCCTGTCTCTGTGCTTGAGGAATGCAGGGGATCATTCATAGCTGCTGATGAGAAAAGGGAAAAGGCGAGCACCCAATTCTTTTCTGACACTGGGCTAATGGCATTGCTTTGTCGGCATGACCGTGTGCTGTGGCTTGCCAACATGACCTCAGCTGGCGAAAAACAGCATTACGCACTGGCGCTCATTGAGAAGCTCGTGGAGAACATTCCGCACGACATGAACATTGGCCTGCTGTACGACATCGGCTGCCAGCTGGAGTGTAGTTGGCGCAAGTGGGGTTTCTTTGAAGATGCCATACTATCGCGTTTTGAGTTTGTGATCTCAGTCTTCCACCCTTATGGCCACCAGTGGCCTTGTCAAATCATTTACCACCCTCGTAAGCGCCAGGGATTCGGGCTATCAGATGGTGAAGGTTGCGAGCGATTGTGGAGCGCCCTGAAGCCCCTCATTGCGCCACTGCGGGTATCTGGAGTGTGTGTTTTCTTTTTTTGTTTTCCTTGTATCCTTACTTACAAATTGTTCAGTTCCACCAGTGGATTTTTGTACTCGACATGCAAGTGCGACATCTCGACTTGAAGTCCACCGCATCCTTGGGCGATTGGCTCATGCAGCGGTGGACAGATTGTCAAACCCGTAAACGATCTGCAGAGCGTGAAGCTTGGGGTCAGCAAGGATGAATTACGAGCTGAATGGAGATCACAAGTTCGACATCAGACAAAACCATCTCCGAGTACGTGATCTTTCATAGCAGCTATTTTTTCTAATAAGTCACATAGGGCAATCGAGTAAAAAAGGTGAGCAAGAGATCACCAAGATACTGGAGATGGAAGATCTGCTTGCCGCCCATGCTGAAGCCATCGCCACCCTCAAACTCCAACTAATGACCAACAGGATTGTCGACCTCGCGACGTTCAACATGGAGATCACGGAGGCACATGCCCATCACAACAAAGTCAAGGAGACGCTGCGCAGGCTCGCATGGCGCTGGGAGTCGACGCTCAAGCTGACCTTAATAAACTCAAGTCTAACAAGTACCTACGACTGAGGATGAACACCCTCACCTTAAAGACTCGCTTGCGGGAACGTTTGCGGCAATGTAAATTCGAACTCGAGAGGATCGAGAGGTCTTACCGCCAGACCATCAATGGTATGATTTATTTTACTTCATACATATGTATGGGTAGCTGACTTCATATTGCAGAGCAACAACTTCATTCTCATGCAGACTCTGCAGTCAAGCGCTGTGAGCCCACCATCCTGCGCCTAGTATCCACCTACAATGACATTTGTGACAAGCTCGATGCGTTCATCCGACAGAAGAAGGCCCTGCGGGGTGCCATCCCCCCCGATTGTATTTCTCGTGAGGGTATTTTTGATCTCGACGTCGACGACAACATCTGGCAAGATATCGGCCTTCGGGATGAGGATGCTAACCCTCCGGCCTGGCTGGCAGACGACGACGTGCGCGCGGGTATCAAGGCTCTGTTGGAGAAGGATAGATGTGTAGAGGAAGAACAGAGGCTTCTTCGGGAGAGATGCTACCTCCAAGAGTGGCTGGTTGCCGAAGTTACTGCAGTGGAGGCTGCCAAAGCTAATCAAGGTAAGCAATGTTATCTTATTGGTGCCCTTACTCATGAACATCAGTTGGGGCTGGTGATATGGATATGTTATTTGCGCTCGACGTCAGGAGGGAGGAGCTCTGCCAGCTGGCGATGAGGTGGCAGGCCAAAGTCCGGCCTATGCCTACTGCATGGCCTATGCCTGCCAGCTGGGGATCAGTCCACAACACTGAGGTTCCCAGGTCTGGAGGACGGGGTAGGGATGGTGGGTTGGGAGATGGAGAGGTCTGGGTTGACGAAGATGATGATTGGGAATCAGAGGGGGAGAAGGAGGATGATGAGTTGCTGGATGCCCTCGAAAACTTCGGCTTGTGGGACCAGTGGAGGATGACAGACACTGACGAGATTGAGGAGGTCAGGGATGAAATTTTTTATGATCCACAGTCTTCTCCTGTATGGAGATCATGATGCAGAACAGCATGAAGTCTTTTTATCTTTTGCTATATGGTCTTTGTATTGTTATAGTATATTTTAACCAACCATATGCTTGCAGATGCATGGGCTATCCCATGTGACACATGGTTAGTATGGGGGCTTGCCCTGATTTGGTTACATAGTCTGTTTGGGCTGATCCTGGTGAGACATCTTTTGTCTTTGGGATAGCCTAACATAGGTATAAGTACACCTGGGCTAACCCAAAATGTGGTAACAGTGTGTTTGGGCTATCCCAGGTGGGACATGTTTACCTGCTGGGATAGCCCAACACAGGTATAGATCTAACAGGGGCTAACCCAGAACCTCACAAGAGGGGGTTTGGGCTATCCCAGGTGAGACATGTTTATTCATTGGGATAGCCCAATGCAGGTGTAGATCTAACAAGGGCTAACCC
>KN839863.1:289343-309600 GCA_000827185.1 Hydnomerulius pinastri MD-312 | reverse complement strand
CTATCATGGGATTGAATTGGGCACAGTGGTACTATTGTAAGCAACAGCATCTAGAGTTCAAGACTTAAGTAGGACCCCTGATACCCATTTGTATTGAGGGCTAGCCCAGTTCTACACAGTTGCCCAGGTTAAGTGCATAACATTTGGGCTAGACCAGTGTATGATGTGGGTCAGCCCATAGCACTCTCTTGGTGGGAGTTGGGCTGACCCAAATAATCAGTAAAATATGCCGGATTACCCAATGTACTACTACCTGCTAGGTCTATTCGAACCCCTTAATCATTACACCTAACAGGTACTAAAAAGTAGGTGACTGAAGTGCAGTCCGAATGGCATGACTAGCCATTCATAGGAATCATAGCGCGTGCAGAAGGCAGTCTTCCATTCATCTCTGAGAGTGATGCAGACAAGATGGTAGGTGTGTCGGAGATCAATTTTGGTGTATATCTTGCCACAACTCAGAGAGTCGAGGAGGTCAGAGATGAGTGGGAGCGGATAGCGGTCTTTCTTCGTGATTTTGTTAAGTCCTCAAAAGTCAATGCAAAGGTGGAGTGAACTGTCCTTCTTGCAGACAAAGAGGACCAGAGCAGCATGAGTGGAGGAAGAGGGGCAAATGAAGCTGGAGGCGAGATGCTCATCAAGAAATCCCTGGAGAGCTTCAAGCTCTGTTGGAGACAGGGAGTAGAGGGTACCGAGGAGAGGTACCTTCTTCCAGATTGATCTTTAGATCGTGCTCTCAGTGTGGGGCAATTTGGGAGGCTTTGCTTTTGCTAAAGACATCAGCAAAGTCATGGTATTCCGGAGGAACACCAGAAAGGTCAATTGGATCGGACTTCATGGAAGAGGACTGGAGGGTACTTTCCTTGGGGCAGAGTTGTAGGCTGAACTGCACATCACCCTCCAACTGGGATGCTAGAGCAAACGCAGCTGCATTAATGAAGGTAATGTGAGGGGCCTTGCAATCAGAGAAACGCGGTGAATTGGGGGGTTCTGGAGCAGCTGGAGGAGTGGGGTCTGCAGGCTGTGGAGTTGATGTTGATGGCATTGGCATGTCCTGCGGAGATGTTTGGAACGAGATACTGCCCAATACCCAGTCAATCAACGGATTGTGGTGGGTGAGCCAGAGTTACATAGAATGTAGCGGAGGTGATGTCGCCGGTTTGAAAATGGGTTGAGAGATCTACGGCTTGGGTAATGGTGGAATTGGAGGTACCATCAAATAAACGGAGTAAAATTGGAGGGACGGAGTAAGTGGGAATATTGTTTGTTGATATAAAGGACAGATCTATGAAACAATGACTGGAGCCGGAATCAACGAGAGCAGGGACAGAAGGGATTTCATAAGGAATAATGGTTACATGTGGTACAAGAGAGTTCGGATCAGAGAGAGCGGACACATTGAGGCGGACCTCCTTAACTACATGGTTGAGGTCAATGCAGCCTCCTGCCTGTGCAGAGTCGGGAGGCTGCTATCTATTTTTTTGCCTTGGAGGAGGCCTCTGGTTTTGGTTCCGGAGTTATGACCATTTTGGCAGCACGGGAGGTGGACTTGGGGCAATCCTTTGCCATGTGTCCAGCATCACTGTGGGACATGCAAGGCTTCAAATCGAAGCAGCGTTTCCGCTCATCGGAGGCGAGTTTTTCATCCTTACCCAACTTCTTTGAGAGGTCAGGTTAAGTGGGACGGGAGGACTTGGACTGTCCGGAGGTAGAGCCAGAGCCGGAGTTGTTGGAGGAGGACGGGGTGGACTTGGAGCTGGACAAGTTGGATGGTTTAGATAATGTCTGATGGGGAGTGTTCTTAACCTGTCGGCTGACTTCAGACTTGCACTCCCAGTAACGTCCGTCCATGTTTTGGGTGAGGAAACAAAGTTCTTCGAGAGTCTGTGGTTTACCAACACAGGAAATCTCATCCTTGATACGGTCCGGAAGTCCATTATAAAATTTGTGTCGGAGCGTGCCTTCGTCATATCCCTGGACTTGGGAGGCGAGGCAATTAAACTCGATGACATACTTGTTGATGTGCTGACCTTCCCTCATGAGGAGGTGGTCAAGCTGGTGCTCCGCATCTCCGACAGGGTCGTGTGGACCGAAGTTAGTCTGGAGTTCCAAGACAAACTCCCTGTAGTCGTCCATCCATAGTGGACGGAGATCTGGGTCGTCCATCTGGAGTAGGTCCGGTTTGAACCATTCCAGCGCCATTCCCTTGAGGTAGGATTGGGAGAAGGTGACCTTGGAACAGTCAGTTTGAAATGCATGGGGACGGTCTTGGAAGTTGAGCTCCCATTGGACCAGGAAGGCCTGGAGTTTGTGCAGATCAGTTCCGTCGAACATATCAGGTTCTCAGACTTTGGTGTGCTGCAAAGGCTCGGGGTTGGGATTATGATGGGAGGTGCGAGCGAGATCGCAAATGGCCCGGGCTAGGGCGGTGATGGGGTTCGGGGGCAGGTTATTGTTGTCTGCACCTTCGTCCTCATTGAAGTCACTGTCATTTCCGGGGTTGCCATCATCACCTGGGTCACTGGGATTACCATCATCATCTGGATCACCGGGGTTGCCAGTGTCATCAGGGAAAAGTAGATTGTCAGGTGTTCTGGAAGATTGATGACGATGAGGCGCAGGAGTAGAAGTAGATGGTTCCTGGGAGTCAGGAATGGAGGTAGCTCTCTGAGTGGAGAAGCTTCAGAATTGGTTAACTACTCCAGGAGCTCATCGAGAGCCTGCCAGAGCGCTAAGTGCATCTGCTTGAGAAGCAGAAGGTTGAGTGAAGTTGATGGAAGGGTTGGAGTGCGTTTGAGCACGAGTCTGAATGTTGGTTCTAGTCATTGTAGAGGTGTTAGCAAACTCATACAAGATTAGAGTTCAAATATACTGTTAAGTCCGGGTCTCCTCTGGGCTGTAGGAGAACTCTGGGATGGAGGCAGGAAGTCCGGAATGGGGATGAGAAGTCCGGAGTTCAGTAGAAGGTGGAATGGACTTCGGCTTCAGCATATGTGCTGCACCCTTACACGAGTTCAGTCCAAGGATTTGTTGGAGGGTCAGAGGGTCAGAGTTTGATGGTTAGTGTCAGAAGGGATTGGGCAAGGATAGAGGAGTAACTTGAATCAATATTCAAACTGAGGAGTACAGGAGTTATTTACTAGGGTCTTATATACGGAGGACAGAAGTTAACTATATACAGAGTAAGTACTGCGGAGGCTGCAGAGCAGGTGGAAGTGGAGAGGACGGAGATACGAAAGACAATAAAACAATAAGAAGGTTCAGAGGCAATGCCAGGACGGAATGGAGATGATATCATAAAATGGAGGAGGCATATGGTAAGTAGAAATAAGAATGAAGATTAGTCAGAATGTAATGGAGAGTACAAAAGGGGTTGGAATAAAATAGCAACAAAGTCCAGAGTTGGACGAAGTTGCCCAGAATTGGGGTACAAGGGGCGAAGAGCGGTATTGGGGTCAGAGTTGGTCCAGAGTTGGACTTGGTGGTATGGGATGTGACAGGTTCTCCAAGAATACCTCTGAAATGAAGAAGATGGCTGCCAGAGACTTCAAAGACATTCTACAGGTATGTGTTTGAGCTATTTCCAATGCTAAACTATCATATTGAAATTACTTTCTGTGTCAGTGCACTATCCCTGTGTTCGAGGGACTTGTTCCAGAACCCCAAAACACAAGTCATGCAGCTTCTCCATCTCCTAGCTCAATGGCATGGCTTTGCCAAGCTTCAAATGCACACAGACAATACACTGGATATCATGGACTCGCTGACCATGGAGCTTGGAGGCCATCATTGTTCCATTAGCAAGATGACAAAAAGTCTGATCATACTGAACCCACTGAATTGACTGGAACATACTGGAATGTACTGGACCTGACTGGCTACACTGGAATCAGAACAAAGTACTGGAGCCAGTCAGTCAGCCAGTCAGTCAGTCAGTCAGTCAACTAGTAGTATCAGTATTTCCAGAGAGTTCCAGTCAGTCATACCTTCAAACATATTGTCATATCAAAGCCAATATACCAGTAAGCTAAGTGTCTGAATTTGCTATTGAGCCAATAGCCCAGTAATCTAAGTGTCTGAATTTACTATTGAGCTACTATGCTTATAGCCTAAGTGTCTAAATGTACTATTGAGCTAGTGTGCTTATGATCTAAGTGTCTAAATGTGTCTAAATGTGTCTGAATTCAGACACCTCAGATAGTTAGTCAGCTCAGCACTTTAGGAACTAAGTTGGCTGGTCAACTCAGTCAACACAGTAATCTCAGAACAGCTCAGTTATCTCAGTCAAAATGTGCATTTCCTGATGCAACCCCAAAGATCTCGAGTGGGATCACTGATTGGTGAACATGGACAAAGAGCTCAGAGCCTCCCATGCCAGGCATGGGGCTCTGAAGGCACGCCTCGCTGAATCGGAGCAGTGAAGGGTGGAAATGAGTGCCAAAATTGCTGAAGCGCAGCATATGCTAACCATCCTCCAGCCTGTCTCCGCTGGCATGTCTCAGTTTCTCGGATTCAGCTCCACTATAGGTGGACCTGGCGGTATTCCCCAGTCAGCGCTCAGTGGACAGGCGGGTCCATTGCATTAAATACATATTCTCAGTAGCATGTATTATTTCTCTATTGTAGCCCACCCCACGTGTGGGCTTTGTACAAACAATGTATTCTTTGCACTCTTTAAGGACGGCAAATGAGTGAGCGACCGTCAACACTTGTCTGTCACCATGTACAAGGCATTTTTACATTACCACATTTCCACTGATCTCTCAATCTCCAACGACATATCTCAAGAAGTTGATCACATGGCCGAAGTTATTGATAGGGCACACAGTAATAAAGGTAAATCATCATGCCGCCAACTTACACACTGCATAAACAGCGTGAAGTCCAGGTGGAATGGGATGCTGAAGAATATTTTTGCCACTTGGGAAAGCGAAACTTCAGCTTGCAAGAAGATTTTGAAGCTTCCATGCTTCAAAGATTTCTGCCTATCAAGCTGTCGCAATACCTTCTCCCTGCCAATGCCATGCGTAGCGGTGTGATCACCAATATTAAGGACTGCATCATCCTTTGGTTTCTGTCTGGGATATTCACTCCATCCCAACAGGTGAGCATGCAGATCATGATGATATCCTGGGAGGATGATCTAACATCGTACAGGATGCCATTAGGAAGGTGACAGATGGCCTGAAATCAGTGCTGTTGAAGCCGAAACAAGTAACTGGATGGTGCACCGACTCCAAGTACTATAAATCAGATGCCGATGGCAGCATTCTCAATGTTTCACCCACATGGCATGCACAAGCACATGAGGCAAGTCTGACATGGGGATTGGCCCATATAGCTGGCTAACTCAATTTAGAGTCCTGATGATCTTGTCTGGGCAACACCATCTCTTCGGCATTGGAAAGGACCTGTGCAACAATGGCTTTGTGAAAGTGAAACAAGCTTCAGGCTTGTTGACACTTTGCTCACCATTGTCCATCCCGAGCTGTATAGGCGCTTATCTGCAGTCTGGGAGCAACTACTAGCTGATGAGGAAATCATGGACTTGCACGAACTCATCAGGGCCTGGCCGACGCTCTTCACCACCATCTCAGTCGTGTACCACAGGGAAACTCCATTCCATCACGACTCCAAATCAGTGCTGCAGTGGTATGATTTACTCCTGAGCATCGGTTCATACACCGATGCCATCTTGGAATTGCCGACACTCGGCATCTGTGCTTGCTATATGCCAGGCACTGCCGCACTTTTCAGCAGGCTCCTTCTGAGACATGGTGTGAGCCCTGTTGACCAAGGGGATCACATTGGCTATGTATTTTACATGTGGCCAAGTGTGTTTCACTTTGCCTCAATTTCTTTAGGGAAATGGGTGGAATACAGTAGCTTATCTACATAGTACAACAGTTGGAACAATTTCACTGAGAACAATGTCATGCATCCACCGCATTTCCTTGGGCAATTATTTCATCCAACTCCTGGAACCGCTCAGCCCAAAATCCATCCTCGTCTCGACCTAACCGGGACCTGATTTCAGCGAGTGTCAACATTGATTCCTCCGGTGCTTGAGACAGCAACTGCAATAGTGACTGGGTGGTCACCTCAATATCGGCTTCAATGTCTTCAATATCTTCCTCAACATGGGCCAGGGTTTGCGCAATGCCATTGCAGATGTTATAAAGCAAGCATGACGGGGCTTGTGAGGGAATGTGATGGCCAGCAGATTGCTCTGAAATCTCCTTCAGGAGATCCCAGAACTAAGGTGAGATCAGCATTAATCAACTGGGCCTCCAAAATGCACACCTCACCTGATGGTTACATCTCATGTTTGGTATATACTGCCAATTCATCGGCTCACAGTCCTCCCTCAACACATCAATGTCTTCCCACCACGCATCCACCGGTGCCATGATAATTGCATGATAGGCGGAATCGGCCAGATCCCACTCAAAGAGAGGGATGTCCACGATGTTAAATCCGTTGGCTTCCATTGCGGCAGCATTTTGGGCTACATATTGCAGGATCGGGTGGCCAAGCACATCTTGCTCATTGTTTCCCATGCTTACCTGGTGTGTGTAATTTAGAGTAGGAGAGAGTTGTTTGGGACGCCTATTTGGAATTTGGATGTGGTTAAATAGTGGAGATGTGGCAGTGTTCAATATCAACATGTCATGTGACCCCCCAAATGCGAAATTTCCCCAAGTCCACACCATTAGGAAAGCAATGCTACACTTTATTAGGCTTTTTAACTACACTTTTCAATTACACAATTTACACAATTTCACTTCAATGTTAGTACTTTTTCACTACACTTTTTACTATACAATCATACAGTACTATCTAGCTAATGTAATTCCTATGATTTTGATGTACTGTAAAGCACTGTGTCTCACTGTACCATTGCTGTACTACTATAGCGCTGTGGGACTGTGGTGTGGCTGTGGTAGGCATGGAAATTGTACCAAAAATGGTGATTTGCTGATGAGGAGTTTCATGGTCTTTGACAGGAGGATGATAGTACTACACACGACTATTACATAAGTTACTTTGTAAGTTCGCTGAATATACCATGTCACAGTGTCCCTGCTCAATTTTCAAAGTCTGCCATGACTATCACGAGTAGGTAGTACAATTAATAGTAAGATTACAAGTAGAGCTGAAGTGCAATTGGGACAATGAAAAGATATTTAGTCCCAGGCCAAGTCCGCATTTGAATTGCACAATTTAGAATTTCGGGGTCAATCAAGTCCAAAGTGACTGTGTCAGTGGGATACATAGGGAACAGTGGGTTAGTTAAATTTTTGGCATAACTCTGAAGCTGTCTCCACATTCAGTTATGGACACAGAGTTTCAGCTATCAGGGTGGGTTATAGGGTTGGCCTTTCGGAAAAGAGCCATCCAGAAAGGTCATCAAGTCTAACTGTAGTCTGGTTTTGAGAGAATTGATGAGATTGGATGGTTGATCTCTGCTGTTCCACCAACAACATGGTGTCCCTGTCGCAATAACCCCATTTAGGTGACATAAATAAAATCATTGGGCTAAACTAATGGCGAAACATAAATTGTAACCCAACTGGTAAGGAACCTGCACTTGGGCCATTCAAGTGTTTAATGGCATTGATGCATCCTGGCTCATGAGCATAGCAAGTATAGTTTGTCCCAATCTAGATTTTTGTCAGTAATCCCCACTATCTGACCTTAGATGCTGTTTGCACTGACACACTGTGTCTTTTTCTGTCTCTTGCAGTTCAAACACATGCTTCACCAACTCAGTATCTGCACTTACAGGTATGTCTGTCCTGGTATGATGGTTACAATTCTCAACAGGCCCACCATCAACTATGCACATTGATAATATGCCGGTTCACCACCATCAAGGTCAGAGTGAGTTAGTATGAGAGGTATGGAGGTGTCAGCAGTGTGACCTGGTTGTGGATGGTGCAGAGAAGATGTGGTATTGCATCGGCTTTGGCAGTGAGGGAGGGGAGAGGGGATCTTCATGCAGGAGCTATTTGAGGGCTCAGAGGCAGTCTTGGTCATTGATCATGCGCTCAAGATGGTCCCCTTCCCGTGCTGTCCCCAAAGTCAACTGCCTCCATTCTGACCAGACATGGGGAAGATGCTACTAAAGGGCTGGAAATCAAAATGTCCACTCCATGTGCAGCAGTGATGAACGATGCAGTCTTGTCTCAGTGGAGCAAAGGGCAGGCAATGGACAGCACCCTGTGACAGAGGATTTTTGTTATGATAAACAACCTTGTTACAGTCCCCTAACTTGTTTTCACCTCACCTTTACCTCATGTCCATCATGAACTATCTTTCTTTCCTTTTTTGTTCACCCATGCTTCCTCCTCATGTTTCCTTATTGCCCACAGTGTCTCCTTGTGTCCACTTATCACCATCTACATGTGTTAGAAGCATGGACACTTTCCCCTAACCCTAGTACATGCATAGACCTCATGTTACTTGTACAACATATTTAGTCTTGCAGCTCAAGTATAGGAAACCCTAACTTGAGCTACACAATCTTACCTCTTACCTGGCTCTCCTCTGAACTTCAAGAACCTTAGAGAACCTCCAGGGAAGACTCCCTAGAGAACTAAGGTCAGTGTTATGCAAGAGGTCTGAGTTCAGGAGGGTCTGTTCTACAATGAGTTCTTGAGACTGTGAGTTGCTAGGCAACAAGCTCTTGAGGCTTCTAGTTGCCAGCCTTAGTTCTCTAGGGAGTCTTCCCTGGAGGTTCTCTAAGGTTCTTGGAGTTCAAAGGAGAGCCAGACGAGAGGTAAGATTGTGTAGCTCAAGTTAGGGTTTCCTATACTTGAGCTGTGAGACTAAATACATTGTACAAGTAACATAAGGTCTATGCATGTACTAGGGTTAGGGGAAAGTGTTCATGCTCCTAACACATGTAGATGGTGATAAGAGAACACAAGGAGACAGTGTGGGCAAAAGGAAACATGGGGAGGAAGCATGGGTGAACAAAAAAGGAAAGAAAGATAGTTCATGATGGACACAAGGTAAAGGTGAGGTGAAAACAAGTTAGGGGAGTGTAATGAGGTTGTTTACTGTAACATTACCCCCTCTCTACCCTTGAAGACCCAGTCTTCAATTTTCTTCACCAGTTGTCTCCATGATGGGTTGAGGAGGCAAGAGGAAGGTGTGGGGGGCTTGGGCATGTGGATTATAGTTGTAGCACAAGTTGTTGAACACCTGTTGCACAGTGACTGAAACCCTGGCCCTACCAGTGCAACTGGATGAATGGGGTGATGATCAGATGTGTCTTCCTCAAAGGCATCCTCCTAAATAGGAGAAGGGTAATGCAGCCCAGGAGTGGGAGATCTTTGGGAGACTGGTGAAGCCCTGACGGGGCTCTGGGTAGGGGAATGACAAAGGGTGGGGTGAGGGAAAGGGCACTGCCTGGATGGTTGGCTATGCCCAATGTTGCTAACAGCTGGGCCAAATGGGGTATCCTCTAAGACATCCAGAGTGTAGGACTGTTAATATTGGAGCGCTAGGGAGACCTTAGGAGCGACCTAATAGCTAGGGACTTTGGTCCAGAGTCAATAACTAATATTAGGGAATAGTACAGTGAGCTAGCATACCTTTGGTCCAGAGTCAATAACTGGGGGAAAGCGACCTCTGGACCCTCTACTTAAGTATTCTAGCAGTAAGGTACCATCTGTCAAAGATATATAACAATGGGAAGGAAAAGTGCGGTGCACATCAAGTGCACAATATCTGAGTGACATCTGTGGGAACAGATGGGAGGAAATGTGGAGTAAGGAGTGATGGTGATATATGGTTGTCAGGGGAATTGATGGGAATGATAATTAACATATCAAGATGCGAAATCACCTCCAATAACAGGACTGGATGTTTTGGCAAATGTCATCCAATGCCTATGTCAAGAATGGGTGAGTCCCTTCAGTGACCAAGTCAGCAGCCAGAGGGCGGAGTTGTTCAGCACAATGAATGATTGTGGCAGTGTTTTGTGCTGGGGCAAAGGTGACACCCTGAAGACAGGTTTCTATGTCATGGAGGAAGGTGGGGGTGGTAAGGATGGCTCTCCAGCAAAAGTGACAGTTTGCATCATGGGAGAGAATGGGGTTATCAGGAACTGAGCAACAATATTGGGATGGGATGTGTGACATTGTGGTTTTGTGTTTTGTGTAAGAGAGAGTAAGAAAAGACTGATAGAGGGGATGGGGGAATGAAGGTGTCCCAAAGGTCTTTAAGTAGGTGGAGGAGTTCCAGAGACGTGGTTATAGAGCATATGGACCTCCTCTATTTCAGCAATCAGGGCAGGAAGGGAACTTGGGTGTTTGAAGGGGACCTCAGAGTGGGAGTCTGGCTTGTTGGGGGCTACAGTAAAGTCCTTCCAAGTTGGATGATCAGGCCAGTGGATCTCCAATGCAGGGGATTCTTCGATGGGGAAAGGTTTAGTAAGGGAAGGGGAAGAAGCAGCAAGGGGCAAGGGGCAAGGCATCAGGGTAGGTGATGGCAGAGTAAGGTTCTGCCCAAGCAATGGAGAGCCAATTGGGTGAGAACTGGATGTCAAGGAGGAAGGCCGAGGAGAAGACTGTGTAAATGAGGTAGAGCATGTTTGCCATAAGGCAGGATAAGAAGAACATGAGAATGAGGGCAGTGATGGCATCCATTGTGTGTTTCTTAGAGTTGGGTTGTTATTGTTTTTCACAGCCATTTCCTCTTATAGGTGGGTGAGAATGTCTTTGGCACCTTTGAGGGTAGGCTCCACTTCCCAGGAATTCTCAGAAAAAAGGTAGCCCTTCCATTTGATGAGGTAATGTCTTCTGTGTGCCGCCCCTTTGTGTGATAAGATTGCTTCGACTTCATATTCTTCTTCTCCATCCACAAGATCAGGTGGAGGTTCTAGAAAGTTCTTCCCATGTTCCGTATTTTCCCAATAAGGAGTGAGAAGAGAGGTGTGGAATACATCATGAATCTTCCAGAATGTGAAGAGCTTTAGCCAATAGGTAATTGGGCCAAGGACTTCAGAGATGGAAAAGGGTCCTTCTTGTCTAGGAGCAAGCTTCCTGGTCTCATAATTGAGTTTCAGGTTCTTAGCTTCTAGCCAAACCTTATCACCTTTCTTGAAGGGTGTGAAGGAGTGGGTGATTTGTTGTTTCATGACTTGTCTGGCAAGCCCATGGGAGTCTCAGGCTTCGTTCCATGCATGTTGTAGATTGGCAAAACATTGTTTCACAGCAGGGAGGTGAGAGTGTTTGGCTACCATAGGTAGGGCTTGTGGTTTGTAGCCCATCATGAGGTAAAAGGGGGACAAGTTACATGCTGAGTGAATGCAGTGATTGTGGGTAAACTCCACTAAGGAGAGGTGGTTGATCCAGTCATGTTGATTGCTTCCACAGAAGATCCAAAGGTAGACCTCAATTTCCTGGTTAACCCATTGTTACGGTAAACGACCTCGTTACAGTCCCCTACTCACTTCTTATCCTCACCTTTACCTCGTGTCCATCTTGAACTATCTTTCTTCCCCTTTTCGTTTAACCATGCTTCCTCCTCATGTTTCCTTATCGCCCATGCTGCCTCCTTGTGTTCTCTTATCACCATCTACATGCCTTAGAAGCATGGACGCTTTCCCCTTAACCCTAGTACATGCATAGACCACATGTTACTTGTACAACGTATTTAGTCTCGCAGCTCAAGTGTAGGAAACCCTAACTTGAGCTACGCAATCTTACCTTTTACTTGGCTCCTCTCTGAACTCCAGAACCTTAGAGAACCTCTAGAGAAGACTCCCTATACTTGGCTCCTCTCTGAACTCCAGAACCTTAGAGAACCTCTAGAGAAGACTCCCTAGAGAACTAAGGGCAGTGACTAGAAGCCCCAAGAGCTCGTTGCCTAGCAACTCGCAGTCTCAAGAACTCGTTGCAGAACAGACCCTCCTGAACTCGGACCTCTTGCATAACAAAAGCTCAAGTTCTCTCTGAAACCAACCTTGCACTGCAAGTAGTTGCCCACCCTGTCCAGATTCCTCCAAAGTGGAGACTCTCCATTCTACTGGGATACTGAAGATCACGAGTGGTGTGAACTCCGCACCACCACCACCGGACAAGACACATTCATCGCTGTAATTCCCCCTCCAGACCTCCCTATCCCCTCCATAGAACCTGTAACCCCACCTCCCTCCATTGCACCTGCACTTCCTCCTCCCAAACTGAAACCCCAACGAACCAGAGCACCTGCTGCCCCCACTGCTCCCAAACCCACTGCTCCCAGAACCAGAGCAGTCACCCAAGCAGAAAGAGACGCCATGTCCTCTGAACCCAGAGAACTGAAGATCGGCCTACCTCCCATCTTCGATGGAGATAGGCGGAAAGCCAACAGATGGATTCTGTTGGTCAGAACCTACTTCCTTGTCAACAAGAAGGTCTATGACGATGACATGAAGAGGGTCTCCTTTGCCCTCTCCTACATGACTGAAGGAGTAGCTGGCAACTGGGTGGAGTCCATCTATCAAGACTCACTTGAACTAGACAGCAAAGGGGACGAGAAAGGACTACCCACCTGGGAGGACTTCCAGAAACTATTCCTCTCTGCCTTCAATCCAGTCAATGTAGGATTGGAAGCCCGCAATGAGCTTCGCAACCTCAAACAAACAGAGGAAGCAGACGACTATATCACCCGCTTTCGTGTCCTCATCGGCCAGAGTGATCATGAACCAAATCTCTCCTCCAACTACCATCACCCAATGGTACGAATAAGCAGCCACCTTTGACTCCAACTGGAGAATGGATAGACGCTTCGAAGAACAGATTAGAGATTTCAATCGCCCAGCTAGAATAAGCCCCCCTTCCTCATCCAGGAGGGACCTCAATGCTCTAGATATTGACAGAGTGCTCCCTGACCGGGATACCTTGTTCAAAGGCAGATTTTTGAATGGAAGGACTGCCCTGGCGTCAGTACCTTCCCTGAACATTTCTCAGATAATCACTGCGGTTCCAAATAGGCTTTCAATGAAAATCCCCATATTTATTGAACCTACCCGCTCTGAGAAAATCGTCAAGACCCTAGCTCTTGTGGACTGCGGAGCTGGGGGGGAATTCCTAGACTGAAAATTCATCCAAAAGATCGGTATGCTCCAACACCCTCTACGCTCTTCCATCACAGTCAAAAATGTTGATGGTTCTCCCAACAAGGCGGGCCTAATCACTCATTATTCCACCCTCTTCGTGTGGATAGGAGGAAAGGTCACCAAGATCCGCTTCCTAATCATGGATCTTGGGAAAGAAGATATCATTCTAGGCCTACCTTGGTTGACTTCAGAGAACCCCATCATTAACTGGAAGACTAGGACACTGGAACTGCAGGATGGTCGCTGCCAACCCCAGAAACTCCACCTCTTGAACTTACACATCAACCGAACCCTTCTTGCAGCTGACGATTCTAAACCCCCTACCAAAGCTGCTAAAGATCTCGTACCCCCACCCTATCAGCATTTCCTAGACCTCTTTGAGAAAGAAGCCTCAGACGTACTTCCCCCCTCTCGACCCTATGATCACCAGATTCACCTTAAACCTGACTTCGTTCCTTGTAACTGCAAAATCTACCCCTTATCTGTCCCTGAAGAAAAGGCTATGAATGACTTCATCGACGAACATCTGGCTCGTGGAACAATTGAACCATCCAAATCCCCCCAGGCCTCCCCCTTCTTCTTCATCTCTAAGAAAGACGGATCTCTTTGCCCCTGCTAGGACTACCGCTACCTCAATGAATGGACCATCAAGGACACTTATCCCCTTCCCCTAATCAATGACCTCTTTGATCGCCTCTTAGGAGCCTCTGTCTTCACAAAGATGGACATCCATTGGGGATACAATAATGTCCAGATCCACCCGGATGACCACTGGAAGGCAGCATTCAAGACCAGTCGAGGGTTGTTCCAACCCACAGTGATGTTCTTTGGACTCTGCAATTCCCCCGCCACTTTCCAAGCCATGATGAATGACATCTTCAAGGACCTGATTGATGAAGGATGGATTGTCATCTATATGGATGATATCCTCATCTTCTCTGACAACTTGGATGAACATCATGCCCGCACCCTTCGAGTACAGGAACGTCTGAAAGCTCACCACCTCTTTGTCAAACCGGAAAAATGTCTATTTGAAGTACAAGAAGTTGAATTCCTTGGGATGATCATTAAGCCCAACCTCATCACCATGGATCCCAAGAAACTGGATGCAATTGCTGAATGGGAGCAGCCCACCTCAGTGAAACAAGTCCGAGCATTCCTAGGCTTTGCAAACTTCTACCAACGATTCATTTTGGGATACTCCGACCTCACCAGACCCCTCATAGACTTAACCAAAAAGACCGTCCTGTTCACTTGGAACACTGAACAAGAACAGGCATTCCAGACACTCAAGGGAACATTCTTAACTGCCCCAGTACTCCTTATCCCTGACAAAACCAAACCTTTTTGCCTAGCAGTGGACGCCTCCCAGAACACAACAGGGGGTGTGCTGATGCAACAGGACTCCAATGGTGATCTACACCCCTGTGCATTCATCTCCCAGTCCTTTTCTCCTGCAGAACGGAACTACCAAATTTACGACAGAGAACTACTGGCAGTAATACGTGCCCTCGAGAGCTGGCAACACTACCTTGAGGGATCCCCCTTCCCAGTTAACATCTTGACTGATCACAAGAACCTCACCTACTTCCGCTCTACACAGAAGCTCAACTGACGCCAAGCCCGCTGACTGCTCTTCCTGTCCCAGTTTGACATTCAACTGGAACACATCCCTGGCTGCCTGCTAACTGTGGCTGATGCCTTGTCTCGCAGGGTGGACCACGGCAACAACAAGGATGACAACATGGACGTTACCCTATTGCCCGATCGTCTCTTTGTGCAACTGCTGGACACCTCTCTTACTGCTCAATTACACATCTCCTCCTCATCTGACCCTGTTGTCAAACGAGCCTTGGACGCCCTAACAGGCTCTGGACTTCCACCAATGAAATCATCTCTACGTGACTGGGAATTTGAAGAAGGTGTTCTGTCCTACAAAGGCAGGACCTATGTTCCTGAAAACCCTGACCTCCGCCGTAACATTGTGTGGCATCACCATGATACCCCTACTGCTGGTCACCCTGGATGATTCAAGACTTAAGAACTTGTTCAATGAGACTATTGGTGGCCTGGTATGGGAACTTTCATCCGTAAATATGTGGAAGGTTGTGCAATCTGCCAGCAGAACAAGGTCAACACACACCCCACCGTCCCACCATTATTCCCGATCGCTGCCCCAACTTCCCTTCAACCCTTCGCACATGTCTCTGTAGATCACATTACCGACTTGCTGGAGTGTGACAGTTTTGATTCTCTCATGGTCATGGTCGACCATGGGCTTACTAAGGGGGTAATTCTCTCTCCTTGCAACAAAACCATTGACTCCGCTGGCGTCGCCTCACTGTTCATGAAAAATGTCTTTCGCAGATTTGGCCTCTATGACAAAATCATCTCAGATCGTGGTCCGCAATTTGCCTCAGCCTTTGCCAAAGAACTGGGTTGTTTGCTCAATGTCGACATCTCCCTATCAACTGCCTATCACCCCCAGACTGATGGAGAAACTGAACGGGTTAATCAGGAGATTGAGGTCTACCTCCGGATCTTCTGTGGAAGCAATCAACATGACTGGGTCAACCACCTCTCCTTAGCAGAGTTTACCCACAATCACCGCATTCACTCAGCACGTAACTCATCCCCCTTTTACCTCATGATGGGCTACGAACCACAAGCCCTACCTATGGTAGCCAAATGCTCTCATCTCCCTGCTGTGGAACAACGTTTGGCCGACTTACAACATGCATGGGAAGAAGCCTTAGCCTCCCACGGGCTCGCCAGACAAGTCATGAAACAACGAATCACCCGCTCCTTCACACCCTTCAAGAAAGGCGATAAGGTTTGGCTAGAAGCTAGGAACCTGAAACTCAATTACGAGAACAGGAAGCTTGCTCCTAGATAAGAAGAACCCATTTCCATCTCTGAAGTCCTTGGCCCAATTACCTATTGGCTAAAGCTCCCAACATCCTGGAAAATTCACAACGTGTTCCATGCCTCTCTCCTCACTCCCTACCAGGAAAACACGGAACATGGGAAGAACTTTCTAGAACCTCCACCTGACCTCGTGGATGGAGAAGAAGAATATGAAGTCGAAGCAATCTTGTCACACAAAGGGACAGCATGCAGAAGACGTTACCTCATCAAATGGAAGGGCTACCCTTCTTCTGAGAACTCCTGGGAAGCAGAGCCTACCCTCAAGGGTGCCAAAGACGTTCTAGCTGCCCATAAGAAGAGGAAACGACTGTGAAGGACTACAACAACCAAACTCTAAGCAACGCACAATGGATACCATCACTGCCCTCGTCCTCATGTTCTTCTTATCCTGCCTCACGGTGACCATGCTCTACCTCATTCACACGATCTTCTCCTCGGCCTTCCTCCTTGACATCCAGTTCTCATCCAATCGGCTCTCCATCGCTTGGGCAGAACCTTACTCCGCCATCACCTACCCTGATGCCTTACCCTTTCCTGCTTCTTCCCCTTCCCTTGCTGAACCTTTCCCCATCGAAGAGTCGCCTGCATTGGAGATCCACTGGCCTGATCATCCAACTTGGGATGACTTCACCGCAGCTCCCAATGAACCAGACTCCCACTCTGAGGTTCCCTCAGAACATCTGTCCCTTCCTGTCCTGATAGCCGAAATAGAGGAGGCACATGCGCTCTACAACCATGCCTCTGGAACTCCCCCACCTACTTAAAGGCCCTTGGGACGCCCTCACTCTCCCCTCCACCTATCCTCTTTTATTCTCTCTTACACAAAAACAAAAAACAAAAAAAACCAACCATAATGCCACACATCCCATCTCAATATCGTCACTCCGTCCCCGACGACCCCATCCTCTCCCATGATGCTGCATGGGGTTCACTTTGTGTAGATGGAGAAAGATAATCATTATCGGAAGCATGAGGTCAACCATTTTTGGCATGATGCTTCTTGAGAACATTGTGTGGCTGTTATAGGAAAGAATGAGTATGGTTTATGGTCACAAAGACAGCTCACCTTATCAGCACAAGCTTCCACAATTTTTGAGGTGACTTTAGGGGCTTAAGGAGGAGGATTATCCCCTTTGTCTCCTTCATCAGAGGAAAGTGCTGTCGCTGCCTCATCCTCATCCCCCGGGTCCACGCCAACACCATGTCACTGCCACCATCATCATCGTTGTTGTTACCATCGCTGTCATCCTCACTGTCACCATCACCATTGCCATCATTCTTGTATTCACCACGTTTGTCCTCACTAATGTCCACCATGTTGTTGTACTGTTCCTTGTCCCCACTGATCTGAAGATTGCCATCACTATCACCATTCAAGAGAAGACCTGTAAGACCTTTCTTAGTTTGCTGTAGAGAATGTTAAGATGGGAGCAATAGGGAGACCTTAGTAACGACCTAATGGCTAGGAACTTGGGTCCAGAGTCAATAACTAATATTAGTAGATAATACAGTGGACTAGCATACCTTGGGTCCAGAGTCAATAACTGGGGGAAAGCGACCTCTGGACCCTCTACTTAAGTATTCTAGAGATAAGGTACCATCTGTCAAAGATATATGATAGTGGGAATGGAAAGTATGGTGCACATCAAGTGCACAATATGTGAGTGACATCTGTGGGAACAGATGGGCTGAAATGTGGAGTAAGGAGTGATGGTGATATATGGTTGTTAGGGGAATTGATGGAAATGATAATTAACACATAGAGATGCGAAATCACCTCCAATAACAGAGAATGAAACTTGACCTCAACTTCATCTTCGCACTGGAGGTCAGGATTGTAGCTTGATAGCTTAGCAGGTAGCGGCTGGCTGTCTGGATCAAGATTGGAATCATCAGAGACTCAGCTGACCACTTTGGAAGATTTCTTGCCCAGGACTTTCTGGGAGCATGATTGAGTAGTGAGTGGTGAGGGAGGAGGAGGAGGAGGAGATGTGTAACATCTCTGGGGTGACAGAGAAGCAGCCTTCCAATCTGGCAACAAAGGAGAAAGTGCAATCCCTTGAGCAGGCTGGAAACCAAACCGTCCACTGGGAGCTGCCACCTGTTTGACTGACACAGGAGCTTTTGGCTTCTTGTGTTGGGATTCCTAACACAAATCTGTGAGCCCTATAGAGGAGATTATAGAGGGTACTTACTGCACCACCATCCGCCTTTGCTGCTTTGCTAGTCTTGTAGCCTTTGCAATGTTTTTCTGGAAGGAAGGAAGATTAATATCTTTCCTACTAAACTTGAGAGTGATCAACATTCTTGCCTTCACAGGTTGCTTTTTCAAGCAGGGATTCTTCAAGTTTACAGATGCCATGGGATTGATGGGCTCTTCAATGGAGTCCCTGAACTTTTTGTGAGGTAGTTTTGTAGCAAGGGCATCACCAATTTTTGTCAACTGTTCAGCCCATCCACCTTTCCCTTTATTGGCCCTTCCACTACTTTGAGATCCTGATCCTGATGGCTGCTTGGAGGATGCATCGGCACTTCTGTTGCTACCAATGGACAACTTGTGCTTCAGTGCCCTTGCTGGGGATGGCGTGGGGATGCTAAAGGATGCCGAAGGAGACAATGAGGGCTTCTGCAGTGCTGTGCAATATATTTGAACTGTTTATGTAAACCCGCATGTGGTATAAATGAAGTCATACTGAAGCACCTACACAAATCAGGCGTGCATAAAAATGTACATAAGACATAAGAGACAACACAACAAATACAACAAAAACATTAAATGACATAGTGCAAAAACAGTGCGACAAGTAGACCGGACACATCCTTGGTGACATATTATAATCTCAGAATTAGGGGTGGGGATCCATTGGATTCACAAAGCCAGAAGAAACGGTAAGACGAAGATGCATACCCTCCCACAACAAGCTACTGGAGCTCGATGATCCTGCTGTAGCGACTGTAGCTCCAACCTTGGAACATTGTGGGCTGTCTTACTTGAGCCTCATCTCTGAAGCATGCTTCACTGTGCGCTTCTTATGAGATGCCCTATTAGCAAGCATTTTGCTTATGCTATAGATTGACATGTGGGCCAAGCCATCATTTGGCTTTCATTTGTAGAGTTGGTGGTCAGAGGGGGTGATTGGAATTTTTTGGCGTGGGGCTCATTTTTTTCTCTCTTGAGGAGCAGGGGGGGGATCACATCCACAGGATCAGAGAGGTCAGCCTCCTCCTCCTCCTCCTCCTCCTTCCCATCATCATCAGCACCATTATCAACAACTGGGGTCACATTATCCAACATACAAACATGCACTAACACGGCTTCCAGGATCCGAAGGACATTGTCATGTAGGACTGGTGCAGCACTGGTCAGGGCAAATGTCTTTCCAAGGAGCTCTTTCCACTGAAGAAGGTAGGGAACAAGGCGCTTGAAATACGGGGTGATGTTGCTGGTGAGCTCTGATGCATCACATGACATCATTAGCTCAAATTTGGATAGGCAACACATCGAGAAGTCTCCACATTCAAAGTTCTACTTTGCCCATTTGTGGCAGAGTGTATCTTGAAAAGGTATATCTGTTTGTGGACTATTGCCCGGTCCATTGTACAGGACGCAGATCCAGAGTAAGATGTAGAACTACAACTCCAGGTCGTCTTCTGGTTGATTCTACTGATGACCAGTGGCATTCCTTTAAAGAATTTTCAAAATGCGATGAGACAAACGGCAATGTTCCCTGTGAAATCTGGATCAATTATAATGACTACAGAAGGGGTAGGGCACTTACTATTCCTTTGAATGTGGACAATTCCATCAGTGCACATTGCATAGTCAAAGTCAACAAGAAGACCCATTCTGACACCTGCAGCTGGAGTTGCTCCATTCTTTGCATCCTTTGGGAAGGTGGGCATAGGCATCAAGGATTGTGTGGCTGGCTGCTCAACCAGCACTCCGTCTGTTGTGGGAGGAGGATCAGACACGAAGAGGAGGAAGACCCAACCCAGCATGATGTTGTTGATGCTGATATCTCAATGAAGGACTCCACAAGAAAGGGCTTCTGCATAAGCTGGGACTCTCATGAGTCTTGGCACAGATTGATGAGTTCTCCCCGTCCTGATAGTGTTACTTTGGGTGATTTCGCCCCTTTTACTATTCATTTCTCTTATATTGCGCCATACAGCGCTCCTATGAACTTCTAACCATTCCCATTCGATTCCTGGGGT
>KN839863.1:265933-285703 GCA_000827185.1 Hydnomerulius pinastri MD-312 | reverse complement strand
GCTATTAAGGTCTCCCTAGCGCTCCCATCTTAACAGGTTATGAGCCCCGCGCTCTAGGCCTTGCATCGACCGCTTCCTACGCTATCAGGACTCCCAGATTGCCCCTTGGGCTGACTTCGCGTCATTGAGGCTTCTTTGGTTGAGCACCAGAGGTCGCTTTCCCCCAGTTATTGACTCTGGACCCAAGGTATGCTAGTTCATTGTATTACCTACTAATATAAGTTATTGACTCTGGACCCAAGTCCCTAGCCATTAGGTCGCTACTAAGGTCTCCCTAGCGCTCCAATATTAACACCCTCTACTTAAGTATTCTAGCAGTAAGGTACCATCTGTCAAAGATATATGACATTGGGAAGGGAAAGTGCGGTGCACATCAAGTGCACAATATGTGAGTGGCGTCTGTGGGAACAGATGGGTGGAAATGCGGAGTAAGGGGTGATGTGATATATGGTTGTCAGGGGAATTGATGGTAATGTTAATTAACATATGGAGATGCGAAATCACTTCCAATAACAGGAGTTGCATCCTAAGAGCTCTGAGAAGCCTTACACCCTCGCTGATTTGGACAATGAGCTGGTCTGCATGACCATGATCAAGTCCTTGGGCAATGAGTTCTCGAATGTCGCGCCTTCCTTGCTCCTTCTCAAGTCATTGGACAAAGAGGAGATCAAGCTGCCTTCCTGGCTGAGGAGACCAACAGGAGACGTCGTGCTGACGCTTCTGGTGACTCTGCCCTCTCTACCACCTCCAGAGCGTGCAGGTGCAGCCCCAATGCGCCCTGTGACTTCTGTGAGAAACCTGGGCACTGCTCCCATCACTGCTTCGCTCTGCAGCGTGTCAAGGACGCTCTGAAGACGTCTCAAGCCCAGAAGAAGACTGGCAAGCGATCCAAGAACGCCAACAAGGCTTCTGAAGCATCTCAACCATCTCCTACCTCGTCCTCTGCCTCTGATACTGCCAATTCTGCGTCGACTCCCAACTCTGCCACCCCACAAAGCGCCCAAAGCTCTATGGAATTCGCTGGAAATGCAAGTCTTCATTCTCTTACTCCCTCCGACCCTCTCTGCTACTCCCAGATCGATGCTGACATTGACTGCAATGCAGACACAGGTGCCACACTTCTCATATGACCCCACATCGCCATTGGCTGCGCAATTATGCCCCAAAACGCGTCCCCATCCGCTTGTTAATATTGGAGCGCTAGGGAGACCTTAGTAGCGACCTAATGGCTAGGGACTTGGGTCCAGAGTCAATAACTTATATTAGTAGGTAATACAATGAACTAGCATACCTTGGGTCCAGAGTCAATAACTGGGGGAAAGCGACCTCTGGACCCTCTACTTAAGTATTCTAGAGATGAAGTACCATCTGTGAAAGATATATGACAGTGGGAAGAGAAAGTGCGGTGCACATCAAGTACACAATATGTGAGTGACATCTGTTGGAACAGATGGGAGGAAATGCGGAGTAAGGGGTGATGTGATGATATATGGTTGTCAGGGGAATTGATGGGAATGATAATTAACACCTAGAGATGCGAAATTACCTCCAATAACACATCCCCCTGGTCAATAGATCAGCGGGCATGGCATCAGTGGGCGCAAAATGGGGAGAAATGTCTCTGTCTACCACATCTCGCAGCCAGAACTGTTAATATTGGAGCGCTAGGGTTATCAAGTGCCGGAGGAATCAATGTCGACTCTCGCCAAAATCAGGTCCCGGTTAGGTCGAGATGAGGACGGATTTTGGACTGAGCAGTTCTGGGAGTTGGATGAAATAATTGCCCAAGGAAATGCAGTGGATGCATGACATTGTTCTTGGTGAAATTGTTCCGACTGTTGCACTATTTAGATAAGCTACTGTATTCCACCCATTTCCCTAAAGAAATCGAGGCAAAGTGAAACACGCTTGGCCGCATGTAAATACATAGCCAATGTGATCTCCTTGGTCAACAGGGCTCACACCATGTCTCAGAAGGAGCCCGCTGAAAAGTGTGGCAGTGCCTGGCATATAGTGAGCACGGATGCCGAGCATTGGCAATTTCAAGACGGCATTGGTGTATGAACCAACGCTCAGGAATAAATCATACCACTGCAGTACCAATTTGGAGTCACAATGGAATGGAGTTTCCCTGTTGTACACGACTGAGATGGTGGTGAAGAGTGTTGGCCAGGCCCTGATGAGTTCGTGCAAGTCCATGATTTCCTCATCAGCTAGTAGTTGCTCCCGGACCGCAGATGAACACCTATACAGCTTGGGATGGACAATGGCGAGCAAAGCATCAACAAGCCTGAAGCTTGTTTCACTTTCACAAAGCCATTGCTGCACTTCGCTGTGCAAACTGTCAGTGAAAGTTAAAACATGATCAAGGCGACTTACCAATTTGGAGCGCACTGGCTGCTGTGCCTTTGGCACAGTCATCACCCTCACATTGTCTTGCCAGGATTGTGCAGTGTGCAAAGTTTCCCTTTTGAAGTTCTGATCTCGGGGAAAGTTGCAAGTGCACTACAGCCTTGCTTCCTACCCTTGCACCAGTGACAGCTCATCCACTTCTTGTTGGTGGCCATCTGTGCGCGGCATTTTGCACCCTAAGTAGCGCAGTTGTTACGAGGCTGGAGTATATTAGCCTGAGTCTTGGACTGGAAAGAAACATATTTACCAGATAGTAGAAGTTGTTGAGCATTTTCGTGTCACTAGCCTCATCCTCCTCTGACTGCTGCCGACCGTCATCCTTGCTTGGCGTCCGCTTGAAGCATTTGCTGGCACAACTCCCCATTCTTGCTCGCAATGGCCCAGCGCTGCTAGATGTCGCTCGCATAGAGCAATGGCCACAAGGCTTGCCTTCATCATCATCTTCCTCATCTTCCTCTTCCTCATCTTTGGCCTCAGCCTCTTGCTGCTGTTTCTCTGTCCGCTTCTTTGCCCCAGCTGAGGCCACCTGCCTCTTCATCTCCTCGGCCTTTTTCTGTTATTGGAGGTGATTTCGCATCTCTAGGTGTTAATTATCATTCCCATCAATTCCCCTGACAACCATATATCACATCACCTCTTACTCCGCATTTCCTCCCATCTGTTCCCACAGATGTCACTCACATATTGTGCACTTGATGTGCACCGCACTTTCTCTTCCCACTGTCATATATCTTTCACAGATGGTACCTTATCTCTAGAATACTTAAGTAGAGGGTCCAGAGGTCGCTTTCCCCCAGTTATTGACTCTGGACCCAAGGTATGCTAGTCCACTGTATTATCTACTAATAACAGTTATTGACTCTGGACCCAAGTCCCTAGCTATTAGGTCGCTATTACGGTCTCCCTAGCACTCCCATCTTAACATTTTCTTCGCCTCCTCTGCCTTCTTTTGCTCTCCCTCAGCCCTTCATTTGCTCTTCCTCAGCCCTTCTTTCGCTCTTCCTCAGCCCTTCTTTCGCTCTTCCTTAGCCCTTTGTTCAGCTTTCCGGGCCTCCTTCTTTCACCGCAGTTCTTCGCCCGCTGCTCGCATTCTTGCTGCAGCTTGTTTGGCCTCCTCTGTCTCCTTCGTCTTTCGCTCCCATTTGCTGCCTCATATTGCTGGTGGAACTCCTTCCACCACCGGTTGTTGCTGATTGGGAGGTTTGTGGTGACCGAGCTATCGGGAATAATATACCCTTTTTGATATGCCTTCGTCTTTTGGATTTTGGGGTCATCTGGTAAGATTGCTGCTGCATCAATGGCATTAAGCCTGCCTTGGTCAGCTGCTGGCTTGAGTTGAATGATGATGCTTATCAGATGGGTGGGGAAGTTGAGGTAGGTCCTCCCCTGAGTGAAGACGGTGCCCCAAGCCGGTGACTGAGCATGGTACAGTCAATGCTAGAGCTGATTAAATGAGTTCATTGACTTACCAGTTCCTCCTGCAACAATTTTTGATTGAATGCCGCGCGCTCGCTATTGAGGATAGGCTTAGCGATCACCAACCTTACTTGCCGGTATCCAGTGTAGACTTGTTGCTGAATGTCAGTGGTTGTACCAAGTTGAGTGGCCATTGGGATATGGTTGATGCTGGTGAATTAAAGTGATGCAGATGAGTGATGATGGAGAGTTGGAGATGTGCACAGGAAGTCAAAGGGCTATTCATTTGATTGCTCTCGGAAAACACTGCTATGATTGTTAGCCGATTTCAGCTGCCACTATTGTTAGCTGAATTCAGCTGCCATTGTTATTTTTGATTCAAGTTGGCAACTCATCACATGTTCGGCATTTTGACCATACAATCAATCATTAGCATTTTAGAACTGAAATTCTCATGTCATAAATCCAGATCATACGTAGTACAGCATAAGACATTGAAACTAATGGTGAAATACATCACTAATGGACTGGTGATCATGATGCAACCCCGCATTCCCTGGGTATGAGATGTTGGGAATGGTGAAGATCCCCGAGTTCCTCTTGTTGACAAGCGGCAAGAGCTTTGCTTTCTTGTTACTTTGGGTGATTTCGCCCCTTTTACTATTCATTTCTCTTATACCGCGCCATACAGCGCTCCTATGAACTTCTAACCATTCCCATTCGATTCCTGGGGTCAAACTACCCCTACTACCACTTTGGTTCATTATTCTAGCTTCTTCCCATTGCTCTGCACAAGCAGAGCAATGACTTGTAGTGTAGTGTCCGCTCTGTGGCTGACTTGTTTACATTTGTTTACTGTAGAGCGCACTTAGCCCTCAGAGTCCACTGTAGCTATTCTCTAGTTACTCACAGTGGACTCCAGGTACTGTAGACAGTCTTATCTACTCCAATCTATCTAGTTACTCACAGTGGACTCCAGTCCTAGCTCCCTAGCACTCCCTGAGTCGACCCACCAAGTGGCTAGTCCGCTTCATCAAGCTTCTGGCTTGTTACAGGTTATGAGCCCCGCGCTCTAGCCTTTATCGCATGAGATCGACTCATATTCACGCTTTCTAAGCACCACCAATCGATTCCTCGACCCCAAAAACCCCCAGATACTGAATTCCAATCCAGTACCATTGGTATTTCAACCAGAAATCCAATCTTATCACTCCTTGTCAGCCACTCTCATCTCCTCCACTTTGCGTGCTCCGTTGTCACTCAACCACTTGCCCGCCGGCCTCGAAACCTTAACAATCGTCTTCTCCACCCTCGAAAACCCCCTGGAGAAAGTTTAGAGCGTTTCCATCGAGAGGGAAGCTGTCAGGATCCTTGGAGAGTTTTAGGAGTCTTAGTGCGCTTGTCACCTATCTTGATCAAGTCATAACTCAAGATCTACTGCTTCGATCCGCCTCAGTCTTGTTTTCATCGGCTTCTACGCCTTCTCCTACGTCGGATCGAGCCCACACGCGTGCCATTTGGTCGAGCCCATCGCTCCCAACGGCCTCATCTATCTGGAGCCCCTCATCCACCGACATCGGTCCATATCACCACTTCCTGCTGATCAACAAGAGCCATACCCCTACTGAATCCAGGTCTCCTGATCGTCCTCTACACGCTCATCTACTTTGCGACCCATCTGCTTCATCGCCGCTGTCGCTATATCCTCATCAGTGCACATCTCCTTATCACTTCGCCAAAAATCGCCCCTACTGCCTATCAGCATGTGGTGAGCTCATGCTCAACATCCATCCTGAGCAGAGAGTGCACATCAGGGCCCATAAGGACGACCCCATCCCCGCTTGGAAGGCCATACAAGCCCTCTTCATCCAGCAGAAGCCCGGGATGCGCTTTGCTGCATATGACGAGTTCTTCAGCATCAGGAAGCGTCAGGACGAGGCTCTACCATCTGTTGCTGCCAGGGTTGAGGAGGCCATGTCCAGGATCCAGGAATTGCGTCCCAAGGACTTCGATTTGAACAAATTGGACGATGAACTGGCCTGTATGGCTATGATCCGCTCCCTAGGCCCAGATTTCTACCACTTCACCTCCTCTCTCACCATCCACTCCACCCTTGACAAGGATACTGTCAAGGCGGCCTTCCAGGCTGAGGAGGTGAACAGGAAACCTTGTCCAGATGGATCTGACCCTACCTCCGACGCCTCTGTGCTCTCTGCCACCTCCGGCTCTTGTGCTTGTAACCCTAATAAGCCCTGTAGCTTCTGTGAGAAGCCAGGGCATTGTGAGCACAAGTGCTTCGCTAGGCCACGCGCTAAGGAGGCCCACAAGACCTCCAAACGCGCTGGCAAGGGCAAGAAGGCCAATCAAGCCCAGGGGAGCGCTGCTAGCACTCCTGGCACCTGAACGTCGCTGAGAGCGCAGGAAATTCAAGTCTTCGTTCCAGTGATCCCTCTGACCCTCTCTGTCCGCTTCAGCTCTCATATGACCCCCCACCGCCACTGGCTGCGCAATTATACCCCAAAACGCGTGCCAATCAAGCTGGCTGACCACACCATCGTCTACTCTGCGGGTGTGGGGTCTGTAGTGTTCCATCCGGTCATTGAGGGAAAGAGCGCTAGAGCGGTCGAGTTTACTCGAGTATTGCATGTTCCTGACCTCCGAAACAATCTCCTATCTGTCCTCTATCTCACTCGCTGTTAATATTGGAGCGCTAGGGAGACCTCAGGAGCGACCTAATAGCTAGGGACTTGGGTCCAGAGTCAAGTATTAGTAGATAATACAGTGAGCTAGCATACCTTGGGTCCAGAGTCAATCACTGGGGGAAAGCGACCTCTGGACCCTCTACTTAAGTATTCTAGAAGTAAGGTACCATCTGTCAAAGATATATAACAGTGGGAATGAAAAGTGCGGTGCACATCAAGTGCACAATATATGAGTGACATCTGTGGGAACAGATGGGAGGAAATGCGGAGTAAGGAGTGATGGTGATATATGGTTGTCAGGGGAATTGATGGGAATGATAATTAACATATGAAGATGCGAAATCACCTCCAATAACACTTCCCCCTGATTGCGCAACTCTTGCAATCTCAACTTCCCCCTGTTGGTCCGAGTCCCAACATATCACAGAACTGAGTCACTTTGACTCGAGCCAATGCCTTGGTCAATAGATCAGCGGGCATGGCATCAGTGGGCGAAAAATGAGGAGAAATGACTCCTCTGTCTACCACATCTCGCAGCCAGAACCATCGCAAATCCAAGTGCTTCATGCGACCATGATGCTCTGGATTGTTGGCTACCTGAATGGCAGACTGGTTATCTATGCGAAGCACAGAAGGCAATGCTGTAGAGAATCCAATCTCATGCAGCAAATTGCGGAACCAGATAATCTCCTTGCCTGCCTCCACAGCAGCAACATACTCTGCTTCAGTGGTGGATAGAGCGACGATCGGTTGAAGCTTCGAGCTCCAAGAGACGACGCCAGTGCCTATCTTCACCACATATGCGCCAGTGGACCGTCCAGTGTCCTTGCAACCACTATGGTTCGCATCAGTGAAGGTTGAGAATAGCTCTGATGAGCTGGGTTCAGGAGCATAGGTGATACCATAGTCGAGGGTGCCTTGGACATAGCGGAAGACATGCTTGACCGCATTCCAGTGAGGTATTCCTGGATTAGCAGTGAAGCGAGCCAGTTGACCTACTGAGAATGATAGGTCTGGTCGAGTAGTAGTGGCAAGGTACTGCAGAGAACCAATGGCAGCAGGATAGTCAACTGAGCGCATGAAAGTGGCTTCCTCAGCGTTCTGAGGGCACTGATCACGAGAGAGAACGAGTCCAGGCGTCATAGGGGTGGTGACAGGCTTGCAATCAGCCATGCCATAGCGCTCGAGCATATCAAGGCAGTACTGGCGCTGGGAGAGGGTGAGGGAGCGCTTGGAGCAGTCTCGATCAATCTTGATGCCCAGAAGCTGAGTGGTAGGACCTAAGTCGCGCAACTTGAAGTGCTTGGACAGTTCAGAGATGATCTGCTCAATAGCCTCAAGAGACTTCGAAGCGAAGGTCATATCATCCACAAAGACAGGCAGGATAATGCGGACATCACCTCGAGTGTAGACATAGATGGCCGCATCTGAGTAAGTCTGCACAAAACCAATTGTCTCGAGGACAGAGCGCATTTTGCGATTCCAGCGATTACCCCCTTGCTTGGTGTCGTATAAGGCCTTATCCAGCAAGCAGACAAACTCTTTGGGGTTGCCTTCAGCAAATCCCTCTGGCTGCTCCATGTAGACTTCACAGTCCATTTCACCATTCAAGTATGCATTGGAGATATCCACAGAGCGCAAATGAAGGTCATGGATAGCAGATAGGGCAAGCACAGTCCTGAGAGTGGTTAGGCGTGCAGTGGGCGCAAATATGTCCACAAACTCTTGTCCAGGGCGTTGTCCACAGCCTTTGGCTACCAAGCGCGCCTTATAGCGCTCGATGGATCCATCAGCATTGTGTTTGACCTTGAACACCCACCTAGACCCTATGACCTTGCGGCCTGTGGGTCTGCGCACTATGCGCCATGTGCCATGCCCTTGGTGTGCGCCAATCTCAGTCAGAGTAGCTTCATGCCATTTCTCAGCATCAGGACGCCGCATTGCCTCAGCATAAGTGCGAGGTTCTGCAGTGGAGCTCGAGAAGGCCATATCAGCGTCCTCATCCTCATCATCATCGTCAATTTCATCCTCTAACTGCCTACTGGACAGCTTCCACCACTCTCGTGGCTTCTGGCTTCTTCTTGGAGGCAGTCTGGCACCAATGCCAACAGGAGATTCAGGACGATGAATGCGAGGCTGAGCAGGTACTGGAGCAGGCCCTAGGACACCAGGATCATCATGCAGACCACCTGGGATGACTGGGTCGGCAGCAGGCTCGGGAGGCACAACTGGGGGCGCTGCAGGACGCACAGGAAGTGCAGGAGGAGCAAGTGGACGCACATGCTGGTGAGCTGGATGCTGTGGTGGACGCACATCCCCCCCATGATCCAGTGCATCATCAGACTCAGAGTCCAAATCAGCAAGGTGATACTGGTCATTGGAAGACATAGGGGAGGGAGCTGGAGGCGCACCAAGAGGGCCAGAAGATGGTGAACTTCCTTCTTCTGCCATCCTCCTCATTGTTGTCATTGTCCTGCCCATCCTCCTTACCATCTTCCTCCATCTTCATGCTCTCATCATCATCAATGTCCATGTCACGAGTAAAGGCATCTGACAGTAGATGGAAACTAGATGAGGGCTGAAAGATCCCATCCATGTCATCCAATGGTGGCATGTCAATGCAATCCATGTACTGATATCTGCGTGGTGGCTTTGAGGCTTGGCTTCAATGCATTGAGTAGTCCTGATAAGTAGGTGTGGGATGTGGAAAAGGACAATGCACCTGGGTGGAGGTTCATTTAGGTCAGACTGTTCCATGGATTTTGAGGGGTTTACCCCAGCCTGGCCTCTAGTCAAATGTGGTGTAAATAGAAAATGATCTGTGGTACTTACAAATGTAGCCCTCCTCTTTCCTCCACACTTTGCATCAGTAGGAGCTAGTGAATTGACTGGCACATCCTTGGGGATCACAGACATGCTTTTTCCTGGGAGATTGAGCTTGGGTGATTGCATTGCTGATCTTCTTCAGCTGATCAGCAGCACCACCACTCCTAGCCTTTTGCTGGGTAGAGTGCTGGACAGCCTGGGTGTCATCTTCAATGTGCTAGCCCCCCCACTTCACCCTGGGTATGAGAAACAAGGAAGAAGTGATTGGGGTTGAACATTGAATGCAGAGACAATGTTGTTGAAATAGTGAAGCAACATACACTTATATAACTTCAATGTGGCAAAAACCTGTGTACCAGCTTTGGACAATTTATTTCTCAATTAAAAAGGACACACAGTGTAAGGTAAAAGAGACATAGAAAAAGAACATAGTAGAAAAAAAAATGTAGTATAAGGAATGTGATTCAACATTAACAAAATAATGGTGTACAGTAATGAAATAGGCTATTAAGCTATGGCACCAAAGCAATAAAGCCTATCCTCAAGCAATTCTCCAACTGAAGACCACTAGCCGCTGGCAACTCCCACTTGATTCAAGAACCTGGAGAGCCATCTATCTTCAATCACGTCTCTGGTGTTAGGGATTTTACAGGCTGGTATCCATAGTTGTGAGGCCACCTGACATGTACTAGGTGATGGAGACACACTTGACATTGTGTGGTAGGCTGATGTTTTCATGTTAAAGCATGCTGGACAGAACTGGGATTATCAATACAGGTGGAAACTCAACCATGAGCTTTAGATCATAAAATGCAAAGTGACCACCAGTTTGGGGATCATCAAAGGTCCCACTAGCCCAAATAGAGCACCAACCATGCAGAAGATTGGTGTAGTTCACATGCTCCAAAGTTGAATGTGGCTATAGGATAGACACTGTTAGAGAAGTTGCAGCGAAGGTGTGGGTAGTGATCATAAAGCAGTTCCAGCATGTTAGCCACATGGTGGTAGAGTTTTGGGGCATAAAAGGCAAGGGCACCTAGGAAATTATTGCTTAGTGTTGGGCCAAGGGTTAATGATGTGTGTATTGCTGGCAAAACCCACAACTCTCTGAATGCCATCCACTTTGGTGCAATCCTGAGTGCCATCACTACATGGATCCTCCAAGGGGTGCCCTTCATGGTCGCCCTGGCCAGAGGTGGTCATCCTCCATCCCAAGCACCTTGAGAATCATTGTGTTGACATCAATATCTTCTATGAATACAACCTCAGTGGAGATCTCATTGATCAGGAGAGCAGGTGGTGGAGATGGGCTTTGAAGCTCATACATGGAATATAGGTGTCCGGAGCATAGCTCTGTTACAATAATATAAGCCACCTGCCAGTGAGTGTTTACACAGAAATTGTAATGCTACTCACTGTCCAGTAGGGGCCCCCAGCCATCCCATCTAGGGCCTGGTTAGACCTTCCAATGTTGAGACTAACAAGGAATTTTGCTGAACTGGTCACTCTAGGAGCTGGTTAGATCCCCCAAGCAGTCAGGAGCAAGTGGAGTAGATCTAATAAGTAGGCTCACCTCATGGTTGCAAGGTCTCAAAATGATAAAATGGGGTGGTAAAAGGGAGTTGAAGTTGGACTCAGACTGGCTGCAGAGGGTGCAAGCAGTTACAATGTTCTGTGACCCTCTATTCTCAGATCGGGCAGTGGAGTTCACAGCAAGTTTAGATGCAGATCAGCTCTATGGCTATTGGGAAGGGGCCTGGGGAAAGCAAGTGCTTGAACACGTTCAATTACATGAGATAATGGTGAAACAAGCTAAATCAAAGAATCATATAGTGATCATAGTAGAGAAGTAACAAAGTGCACACAGGAGCCAGTGTGATACTACCAGAACAAATGAAAGTATGTCCATGAGACAAACCAAGTCTACAACTGCATGCCCACCCTTCCAATGTGTACCTATGGACACAAGTGGGGTCAGTGATGGAGCCATTATAGTGCATGGCTTGTACAACTGGTCATTGTGTTACTTTGGGTGATTTCTGTTACTTTAGGTGATTTCACCCCTTTTACTATTCATTTCTCTTATATCGTGCCATACAGCGCTTCTATGACTTTATCACCATTCCCATTTGACTCCTGGGGTAAAACTACCCCTACCACCACATTGGTTCATCATTCTAGCTTGTTCCCATTGCTCTGCACCTTGTAGTGTAGTGTCCACTCTGTGGCTAACTTGTTTACATTTTTTTACTATAGAGTGCACTTAGCCCTCTAAGTCCACTGTAGCTATTCTCCAGTTACTCACAGTGGACTCCAGTCCTAGCTCCCTAGCACTCCCTGAGTCGACCCACCAAGTGGCTAGTCCGCTTCATCAAGCTTCTGGCTTGTAACACATTGTTCTTGTATTTCATGGGGTTGTTGCTCTGCCAGTGCTTGTAGCACTTGTAGGCAGTATCAAGTGAGGCTTAGTAAAGCTGCTTGGCAACCCAGCTCCAATTGCACAAGAGGGTAGCCTTGTTCATGTGAAGGCACTGAAGCATTGTAGTCCTATCTGCATCTGCCACATCCGCATTCCCTTTCTCCAAAAGCATACACATGAAGTTCTTGAGGCACTTGGTGCCTTCCCAAAGCACACCTTGGGAAGCTGTGGCCCTGCACCAGATCCTTTGCAAAGGTCTTTTTGACCTTGATGTTGATGATGATATACAGTGACTCCAAAAACCGTTGTAATGTTTTGCTGTTTTTGCTTAACCACACAGTAACTCTGTGTACTGTAGGAATATTGCTTTGGTATAGGGGAGTGATTTGTAGCCCTGCTTCGTGGCTATCCATCGAGCTCTGGGTCATGTGATTTGATAAGGTTCCCACGATGCTATAGCCAAAATGAGTAAGGGGTCTCATTGCAACGGTTTATGTACTGACATCATAAAACACTAAATCTTAGCTAGATTGATATGTTGTGTCTTTTGTTTGGTCCTACAAACAAAGATAAACTTATAAATAGCTCACCTGGGGTAAAATAAGTTCCCACACATCTTTGTTTACTACTCCATCCATCATGAGATCTCTCTCATTGACCAACCAAAACCATATTCTTTCACTGCTTGATTGTGGACGTTCTGCTCATTCTATTGCCTCTACTACTGGTCTTAGTGTCTCTACCATCTCTAGACTCAGGTCCAAACACCGTCCCAGCTTAGAGAAGTCCACTGGTGGCCGCCCATCTAAGCTCTCCCCCTCTAATGTTCGCCATGCTATCCATCTCATCTCCACTAGAAGAGCTGAGAATGCAGTCCAAGTGACTAAAGCTCTCTCTGATGTTTTCAACCAGCCCCTCCACCCTAATACTGTCCGCCAGCACTTGATAAAGACTGGTATGAAGGCTGTGGTCAAGTGAAAATGCCCTCTTCTCTCTACCAGGCATCGTAGGAAACGGCTAGACTTTGCTTATGCACACAAGGACTGGACTTTGGAGGACTGAAAGAAGGTGGTATGGTCTGATGAAACCAAAATTAACCACCTAGGGTCAGATGAAAGGAAGTGGGTCTGGAAAAAGCCTGGAGAGGGACTTAGTGATAGGCTGGTGGAGGGGACCTTGAAGTTTGGGGGAGGTTCACTCATGATGTGGGGGTGTATCACTTGGGAAGGAGCAGGATATGCTGCCAAGATTGATGGGAGGATGGATGGGGACCTTTATCGCAGTATTCTGGAGGATGAACTTCTGGAAACACTGAGGTATTTTGGTTTTGATCTATCTGACATCATCTTCCAGCAGGACAAATGACCCCAAGCACACTTGCAAAAAGGTCAAGAACTGGCTTGAAGAGCAAGAGTTTAGGACTATGAAGTGGCCTGCACAGTCTGCAGACCTTAACCCCATAGAACACATCTGGTGTTACCTGAAGAAAAGGCTGGGAGAGTATGAAATCCCTGCTAAGGGGATAGAGGAGTTGTGGAAGAGGGTTGAAAAGGAATGGAACAAGATCCCAGCTTCTGTTTGTTAGGATTTAATTGAAAGCATGCCTAGGAGGGTTCAGGCAGTGCTCAAGGCCAAGGGGGGCTATACCAAGTACTAATATCTACACAATACCACTTTTTAATTATAAGTACATAAACTGTTGCAATGAGACCTCTTACTTATTTTGGCTATAGCATCGTGGGAACCTTATCAAATCACATGACCCAGAGCCTGATGGATAGCCACGAAGCAGGGCTACAAATCACTCCCCTACACCAAAGCAATATTCCCATGGTACACAGTGTTATTGCGTGGTTAAGCAAAAACAGCAAAACATTGCAATGGTTTTTGGAGTCACTATATGGTAGGACATGGGGCTGGCTAATACTGAGGCTGACCCCCCTGCCTGGCTTTCTGATGAAGACATATGGGAAGGGATCTGGTACCTACTACAGAGGGATAGATATGTGGAGGAGGAGAAGAGATTGGGACGGGAGCACTGCTACCTGTAAGAGTAGGCTTCGGAGGAATGAAATGCACTGGAGTGGCTCCAAGAGGGACTTGGTAGGTTTTTTTTTTGGTGGGAGCTCCTTTGGTATATAGGGAGGACTTGGCGATTTCAGGTACAGTTGGTGACCCCTGCATGGCCAATGCCAGAGAGCTGAGGACCAGTGCAAGTGGATGTTGGGATGCAGGCTGGAGGGGGATCCCTCAAGGTAGTGTTGCCAGCTCTCAAGGGCACGTATTACTGCTAGTAGTTCTCTGTTGTAGATTTGATAGTTCTGTTCTGCAGGGGAAAAGGACTGGGAGATGAATGCATAGGGGTGTAAATCACCATTGGAGTCTCATTGCATCAGCACACCCCCTGTTGCATTCTGGGAGGCGTCCACTGCTAGGCAAAAAGGTTTGGTCTTGTCAGGGATAAGGAGTACTGGGGCAGTTAAGAATGTTCCCTTGAGTGTCTGGAATAGTGTTTTAAAGTCCGGTTCAGTCTGGTTTTTTGGCCTATTTTAGATGCAACTGGACTGAAACTGGTTTTTTAATTAATTAATTATCAATGGACTGGACCAAAACCGCAAAAAAAATGGTTGCAACTGGTTCAAAACAGTTACAACTGGTCTTTTAAAGACCAGTTGTGTGATGCAAGACTGATCACAACTGTTGGTTTATACACTTAATTACTATCTCTAAGTAGTATATGTTAGTGTTAGCATAATGCATACCACATGTTAAGTGTATTCTAACACCAATATCATCAATATACTGCCATATAACTTCAACAACCCCCCAAACACTCCAAATAAATCAGGAAACATCAGGAAAAATAGGGAAAATAGGAGAACACTTTCCTAATTAGGATGTGGCTGTGCGGATCGGTTGCAACCAGTTGTAACTGGTCCCTACAGCCTGGTTGCAACTGGTCTTTGTTTCTCAAAAAGTAGGCAACCTAGAACTGGACCAGACTGGACCGAGGGGCGGTCCAGTCCAGTTACTAGTCTTTTTTAGGTTATGCAACTGGACATTAAAACACTAGTCTGGAATGCCTTTTCTTGTTCAGTGTTCCAAGTGAACAGGATGGTCTTTTTGGTTAAGTCTATGAGGGGTCTGGCAAGGTCAGAGTATCCCAAAATGAATTGTCAGTAGAAGTTTGCAAAACCTAGGAATGCTCAGACTTGCTTTACTGAGGTGGGTTGCTCCCATTCAGCAATTGCGTCCAGTTTCTTGGGATCCATGGTGATGAGGTTGGGCTTAATGATCATTCTGAGGAATTCGACTTCTTATACTTCAAAGTGACATTTTTCTGGCTTGATGAAGAGGTGGTGAGCCTTCAGACGTTCCAGTACTCGGAGGGTGCGGGCACAATGTTCATCCAAGTTGTCTGAAAAGATGAGCATATCATCCATATAAATAACAATCCATCCCTCATCAATCAGGTCCTTGAAGATGTTGTTCATCATGGCCTGGAAAGTGGCAGGGGAATTGCAGAGTCCAAAGAACATCACTGTGGGTTGGAACAACCCTTGACTGGTCTTGGATGCTGCTTTCCAGTGGTCATCCAGGTGGATCTGGATGTTATTGTATCCCCAATGAATGCCCATCTTTGTGAAGACAGAGGCTCCTAGGAGGTGATCAAAGAGGTCATTGATTAGGAGGAGGGGATAAGCGTCCTTGATGGTCCATTCATTGAGGTAGTGATAGTCCTGGCAGGGGTAAAGGGATCCATCTTTCTTAGAGACAAAGAAGAAGGGGGAGGCCTGAGGGGATTTGGATGGTTCAATCGTTCCACGAGCCAGATGTTCATTGATGAAGTCATTCATAGCCTTTTCTTCAGAGACAGATAAGGGGTAGATTTGCAGTTACAAGGAACAAAGTCAGGTTTAAGGTGAATCTGGTGATCATAGGGTCAAGAGCGGAGAAGTATATCCAAGGCCTCCTTCTCAAAGAGGTCAAGGAAATGCTGATAGGGTGGGGGTACGAGATCTTTAGCGGCTTTGGTAGGGGGTTTTGAATTGTCGGCTGCAAGAAGGGTTCAATTGATGTGTAAGTTCAAGAGGTGGAGTTCCTGGGGTTGGCTGCAACCATCCTGCAGTTCCAGTGTCCTTGTCTTCCAGTTAATGGGGTTCTCCAAAGTCAGCCAAGGTAGGCCTAGAATAATATCTTCTTTTCCAAGATCCGTGATTAGGAAGTGGATCTTGGTGACCTTTCCTCCTATCTGCACGAAGAGGGTGGAATAGTGAGTGATTAGGCTCGCCTTGTTGGGAGAACCATCAACATTCTGGACTAGTGTTTAAAAGTCCAGTTAGGTCCAGTTTTTTTTGCCTTATTTGGATGCAACTGGACCGAAATCAGTTTTTTAATTAATTAAATATTAAAAAGACCGGACCAAAACCGAAAAAAAACCGCAAAAAACTGGTTAAAAACAGTCACAACTGGTTTTTTAAAAGACCAGTTGGTTTATCAAAGACCAATGGCAACCATGATTCTCAAAAGTAGGCAACCGGAAACTGCAGTTCAGTTGCGATCAGTTGCGGTCCAGTCCAGTTGCCAGTCTTTCGTGCGGTTGCCAACTGGACTTTAAAACACTAGCCAGGACCTCTGAGGAACCAGATGATATTCCTGAAATCATCATTCCTGGAAGTATTGCAGGCTCCACAATATCTTTGCCACCAGTGGGAGCAGAAGATTCAGCACTGAAAGCTTCTTCTGCCCTACCACCTCATGAAGAAGAGGGGCCCCAGCTCTTGTTTCTGCAACCACCCTATGAAGAGCATCCATCTGTGAGGCAAGTGCCACCCACATCACCTGAAGTAATAGAACCACAATGCTCAGGTCATCAGTGTGCTGATGCCAAGCCAGCAGTCCCACAGTCTGTTGCTATCCCTTCAAAACCTGTCCCACTGCAGCAACAATGGACATATGTCCCAGTTGACTCCATGAACAATACTGCAGACAGTGAGCACACTTCGGGACAAGCAGACGTGATGTCTGAGTTCTCAGCTTGAGAAGACCTAGCTTTGATATCAGATGAAATTATCGAGCACTTGACACTGCGAACTTCTGTTTCCACGGATGCATGGAAAGAACCTCCAAGAACACTTGCCAAGGCCCGTACATCCTCAGAAGCTGTGGAATGGGAGGTTGCAATACTTGAGGAATTAGCATCCCTGTGTGAGGGGTGCACTGGCATGCTGACTCCTTTGCCTCCTGGACGAAAGGCAGTCAGAGCGAGATGGGTCTACTCTTATAAATATGATGAAAATGGTCATGTTGTGCATTACCAGGCCCAACTTGTTGCACAAGGATACTCGCAGATCAAAGGCCTAGACTACAAGGAAACCTTCTCTCCAGTTGTGAAATACAACAGCCCTATTATCCATGGTTGCAAGGTTTGACCTTGAGCTTAACCAAATGGATGTTAAGACTGCATTCCTTAATGGTGAACTCAACGAAGAAATCTACATGTGACAGCCCCCCAGTTTTGAAGATGTCCAATATCTGGATTAGATGTGGAAGCTTTTCAAGGCCATCTATGGTTTGAAGCAATCTGGTTGTCAGTGGAACAAGACTCTAGACAAATTCTTGTGCAAGGAAGGCTTCAATTTCATGTGGAGTAAAGCCGACCACAGTTTATACATATGTCCTGCACAAGGATACCAAGGTTATTTGGCTCCTCATATATGTCAATGATATGCTCCTTGCATCAAACTGCCAAAAGTTTCTTGACGGCCTCAAAGGGAAAATGAGCAAGTGCTTCTCACCATTTTCTGGGCATGCACATCACATAGGATCGCACAAAACAACAGCTCACCATCAACCAAACTTCCTTCACTGAGCGAATCCTCAGTGAAGCGAAGATGTCCGAATGTCATCTGGTGTCTACCCCAATGGTCCCAGGAGTCTCCTTATCGAAAATGGCTGTCTCCCTAACTGAAGCTGAAGCTGAGCAATTCATGTACATCCCGTACCCTCACATTGTTGGCAAAGTCAATTTCTTAATGTGTGTCAGCCGCCCTGACATTGCGTACGTGGTCTCCTCACTATCAAATATCTGAGCTGTCCCGGCATAGAACACTATTGCCAACTTCATCATCTACTCCGGTATCTTCATGGGACTGCCCATTATTCCTTGACATTTGGTCTTTCTGATCAAGGACTTATCGTATACTCTGACACTGATTTTGCACAACAGTCACTCTATTGGTGGTTACATCTATTTTCTTTTTGGGTCACCAATCAGTTGGTGTTTGCAAAAACAGTCCATCGTGGCCACCTCATCGACTGAAGTGGAATACATTGCTCTTTCCAATGCTGCATGGGAGCAGATCCACCTGAGCCAACTTCTGAACAATATGGGACTTGATCCATCTCTAATCACACCCACCATCCTATATGGTGACAACAATGGAAGCTGCACACTGATGAAGAACCCTCAATTTCATGATCACGCAAAGCATATACACATTTGGTATCACTTCATCTGTGACCTTGTTAACGATGACGTCATCATAATTCCCTACATCCCCACCCATGACATGATTGCAGACATTTTCACAAAGTCCCTCCCTAGGAAGGCTTTCCACTGCCATCGTTATGCTCTCGCCCTTTGTTTGACTATGAGTGGGAGTGACATCGACAACTCGGAGGATGCAGAAGAAATGAACAGCAAGTGACATATGCCTGAGTGGGAGTATCACGATCAGTGATCTGATTGTACAGCAGTATGAACATTTACATACTTTGTCACCCAGCACTATACATGTTTCATCCTTGTTTCCTTTTTGCTCTCTGTTTAAACACATCCCTTATATTCCTTAGGTCTTGGAAAGTTCACCTCAGTCTTTCTTGTATCAAAGACTGAGGTGAGCAATATCCCTATTCAATACATAGCGTACATCACTAACTGAGCTACCTAGTCTCATCCTTCTCGTCTCTAGGTATGCCCACATTGTACTTAGTCTTTCTTGTATTGAAGACTGAGTCTCATCCTTCTCATCTCTAGTCTCTAGTCCGAGCCCCTTTACTCTGTGATACATTTCTTGTGCTGCCATTTGGCATAGGTATCTGGATGAGTACTGTCTCCTTCCCTGAGATTGTGGCAGTAGTTGTTGCAGTAATGACAAAATCTGATTCATTGGGGTCTAGAGGACTGTAGTTGACAAAGTCATTCAGTTCATATGTAAAGTGCAATGATGCACCGGAGTCAAGTAGCCAAGGGCTTATTGCTTGCTCTACTGATTTTCCCTTACAATCTGCACGCAGTGCATACTCGATAGAGTGTGCACAAAGATGATTGATTCCCATATTAACTACAGGACATTCACTAACTACTGGTGTTTGCACATCAAAGAAGGCAGCAAACACGTCAGCAGGGGAATTGACTTGCCTCATGGTTGAGAATAATTCATCCTCGTCATTGTCGAAGTAAGAATTGACAATGTCCATGGTACCAGAGAATATCCTGGTGGTATTTGCGATCTCCTCATCCAAGTTGTCACCAAGTGACAGTGTCCTTGGACAGGACAGGAGAAGGGCCATGGCTTGCAATGCGCTCCTTGAGGCGAGGGCACTTGGAGGGGCTGGCAGTGTCTGCCATGACTGTTTCAAGGGTGCAAACTCCTTTGAAAGAGGGTTTTCAGGCGAGATCAATTGCCTGCTTTGTGATGGGCCAAGCAGAGGGTCCAAATTGGAAAGAGGCTGTTTTACGGGCTGTGAGACGAGGGTCAACCATTGGAATGGGACTGTCATATCCCGTACTCCCAAGTCCAACCCCGGACCAACTCCGACCCCAATACCGCTCTCCGCCCCTCGCGCCCCAATTCCGGGCGACTCCGTCCAACTCCGGACTTTGTTCCTAATCGGTTCCAATCCATTTGTACTCTCCATTACGTTCTGACTAATCTTCATTCTTGTACCTACCTACCATATGGTTCCTCCATTCTATGATATCATCTCCAT
>KN839863.1:248400-259423 GCA_000827185.1 Hydnomerulius pinastri MD-312 | reverse complement strand
AATCCATTTGTACTCTCCATTACGTTCTGACTAATCTTCATTCTTGTACCTACCTACCATATGGTTCCTCCATTCTATGATATCATCTCCATTCCCTCCTGACATCGCCTCCGAATCTTCTTATTGTTTTATTGTCTTTCGTATCTCTGTCCTCTCCACTCCCACATGCTCCGCAGCCTCCGCAGTACTTACTCCGTATATAGTTGACTCCCGTCCTCCGTATATAAGACTCCAGTACTAACTCCTGTACTCCTCAGTTCGAATATCGACTCAAGTTACTCCTCTACCCGCCCGATCCTTTCTGACGCTAGTCGTCTACTCTGACACTCTGACCCTCCGATAAATCTTTGGACTGAACTCGTATAAGGGCGCAGCACATAAGCTGAAGCCGAAGTCCATTCCGCCTCCATCGGACTCCGGATTCCCTACCTCCGACCCGGAGTTCTTCCTTTAGCCCGGAGGAGATCCGGACTTAACAGGGACTGGAAATATGAATAACATTGGAGAAATGAAAGTCATTGCATTGAGTGAAGTGCAAGTGATTGTGATGTTGTTGCTGCTGGGGCTGAGACTGATGGCCTCCCTTGTCAGCACGCTTACCATGCCTTGTCTTGCCCTTTTCCTCTGGTTCCTTCTTCTGAGAGCTGCCCTCATTTTGAGGGTGCTGCTGCTGGTTCTGGAACTTGGGATCAGGTTGCTTGCGCTTGATGGCACTAAGCTTGTTGGCTTTGGTGTCTCAGTGGGGGTGAAAGTCCTTCTGTTCCCAGCTTAGGACGGCAGAACAATAGATTTGGCTAATGCTTATCTTCTCAAGTTTCTTGTCATCACAGGAACTTTGGTTCATCATTTGAGTGATCACCTCCATGGTGGGAGGGAGCTTGGCCATGAGGATCATGGCCTGAACCTTCTCAGAGATCTCGAACTTCATGTCTTTGAGACAGGCAAAGTGAGCTTGCACTTGTCCATGGCAGGGCCAGGATGAGCGTTGAAAGGAATGTTAATGTCAAGCAAAGACTTGAACTCTGCATAGATAGCAGCGATGCCAGGCTTGCCATACTCAGCTTTCAAGATGCTAAAAAGGTTGCTGGCCAAGGCAGCACTGGACACTTTGACATGAACGGTGGGAGCCAGCCAGACATGAATGTTGCCAGTAGCGGCAGCATTGTCCGAGTACCATGCATTTACATCACTGGAGTTGTCTGGCGTCGTGGATGGCTCAGGACAGATTTCAATGATAGTGCACCATTGGCCTTGGGCCATGAGGTAAGCCTCCATAAGGGGGGCCCAATCCTACCAGTTGGCACTGGTGAGAATGGGGACGAGCTGGGTAAGAGCGGCGCACATGTTTATCTGTGGATTAAGATGTCAGCATAATGTTCTGCATGACAATAAGCAGCTAGAAAAGCACTTCTTAGATCCTGTAGAGGGCAGCGACATAGTCGCGCACTATCTCTGACAGTCTGTGCCATAAGGTAGCATAATGTTGAGCTCTGTAGTGTCAAGCCATTTAAGGTGACGCTCAGGTGAACTTGAGCACTGTGTGGTGCAGCCATGAAGGTGCTCCACACACTGCTAAGTGGGGCTCATAACCTGTTGGGACAGGGAGTTGTGGTAGCTCTATGCACAAAGGAATGCGCTCTAACTCACCTGTGTAGAGATAGAGAAGACTCAAGTAACTGATGTGGTTAAGAGTAAAAGAGCTGTTATTGAGGTGCTCTGCAGGGCTGCCGCTATGACTAAGCTGTGACAAGTACATCGTAACTCAACACCCACTACTATATGAAGGGCAAATGCATGTAGTTTTGAAAACCTTTGATTTAGAATGGATAAGTCACACAGAGAGGAAGATAAAGTCTGTAAACCTTGATTGATTCAGATTTCATCCTGTTGAATCATAAGCCCTTCTTCACGCCACACACCAAGCTACAGTGAAGGCCCTCCAAAATGACATCTGCATGTAACACTTTGATGATGTTGCTGTTGGCATCACCATTTTGCCAGACAATTTGGGAAATGTAGCTTTGGGCCCAGCAAATTGTGGGTAATGCAAACTGGCTTTGAATCTTATCTTGTACCCAGTCTAGCATGAGTGTGAGCACTTTCAGAAGGCAGAATGAGGTACCATAGTACATATTGTGGCCAGCTTTTCCTCCACCCATCTGAATTCTTTCAACCATGCCTTGAAAATCATCATGCTCAATGCATACCAAACTCTGCATTATGTTTTTGACAGACTCATTGACTGGAGAAGTCTTGATATTGCAAAAGCTATGGACTGTGCAAAGTTGGTACACATGGTGAAGATGATCATATTTGGTGAGTGTGGAGAGTGGACGGTGAGGTCATGGAGGTTGAACTGGTTAGACATGTGCTGGGCTAGCTGCTTAAGGTGGAGACCTAGACCTGGAAAAAGCAACTGAAATGTAGCTTTAGCTCAGCTGTCAGATGGTCAGTTGTAGCACAAGCTTACCTTTGGTCTGTCCACCATGATGATTGCCAGTCCACTGCAGTATACCCTGCATGTCATCCAAATCAGTACCATGCAGGTAGCGCCATTTCAGAGGGGAGCCAGTGTCCAATTCAACAATTCAGTTGATCTCTGTCATATCCCATACCACCAAGTCCATCTCCAGACTTCAATCCTAATTGGTTCCAACCCTTTCATGCTCTCCATTACATTCTGACTAACCTCCATTCCTATACCTACTTACCATATGACTCCTCCATTCCATGATATCATCTCCATTCCATCCTGACACCACTTCCAAACTTTCTTATTGTTTTATTGCCTTTGTATCTCTGCCCTCTCCACCTCCACATGCTCTGCAGCCTCTGCAGTACTTACTCCATATATAGTTAACTCCCATCCTCCATATATAAAACCCTAGTACAACTCCTATAAAACCTCAGTTCAAATATCAATTCAAGTTACTCCTCTACCTGCCTGATCTCTTCTGATGCTAGTTGTCTACTCTGACCCTCTGACCCTCTGACAAATCCTTGGACTGAACTTGTGTAAGGGCACAGCACATATGCTGAAGTCAAAGTCCATTCTGCCTTCTATTGAACTCCGGACTTCATCAGTAAAATGAAAAACCCCCCACAGTGGTTTTAATTACCATGCCCTAGTGACAGCTGTTCACAGCGCCCACAAATGCCCCAGAGCCACAATGCAGCCTCAGCCACAGTTGCCCAGAAACTCCCAGATTCACAGTAAACCCAGGGGACTACATCAGCAACCAAAATCTTTTACAAATTAGTATAGTAGTCAAATATCAATAGTGTACAAAAAGTGTAGTCAAGGTGTACTGTCAAGGTATCAAAAAATCATAGTAAAATGTATTAAAAAGTATAGTAAGAGTGTAGCAAGAGTGTAGCAAGAGTGTGGTAAGAGTGTAGTAAGAGTGTAGTAAGAGTGTAGTAAGAGTGTAGTAAGAGTGTAGTAAGAGTGTAGTAAGAGTGTACCAAAAAGTGTAGTAAGAATGTACCAAAAAAGCGTTGTAAGAGTGTACCAAAAACTCTAGTAAAAGCATAGTGAAATGTAGTATAATTTTCCTAATAGAATGACTTAGTGAATTTTCACAATTGTTTGAGGTCATGTGACCATTCACATTGGGTGCATTGCATTTTCAGTTGCTTTTTCCTTTATCTCCACCACTTTCCTTCACACCCAACCATGCTGCAACCACCCCACCATACTCCCAACGCCTCACCCACACCCAAGGTAAGCCCACAAGCCAACCACTCACCCACCATGCTAACTGCCTCATGCTGTACACCATCCGCCTCACCTGCTCCTCACTCACCAACCGCCTCACCAACTGCCTCACTCACACACCAACGCCCTCATGCCCACCTCACCTGTGTGCCAAACACCTCACCCATGTGCCAAACACCTCACCCACATGCCAAACACCTCACCCACCACCCCAACTGCCACATGCCATCTGCCTCGCCTGCACACCAACTCCCTCACGCCCACCTCACCCATGCAATCACTGCACGCCAAACCCGTTGCCTGCTCTCCACTCACCAACCACCTTACTCGCACACCAACGCCCTCACACCTGGGTCACCCACATGCCAGGCTCACGCCCACCCCACCCACACACCAAACGCCTTGCCTGCACACACCCACCTCACCTGCATGCCAAATGCCACCCACCACCCCAACTGCCTCACGCTGCACCCCAACTGCCTCATGCTGCACCCCAACTGCTTCACACTGCACCCCAACTGCCTCACACCACACCCCAACTGCCTCACACTGCACACCATCTGCCTCGCCCACATGCCCACCTCACACCCACACCACACCATGCCACCCACACACCAAATGCCTCACCCACACACCAACCCCCTCATGTCTTCCTCACCTGCGCCCTGAATAACTTGCCCACACCCTCAGTGGCTCACCCTTCCTGAACACCTTACCTACATGTAATTACATACATAGATAGTTTAATAAATTTTATTTGCTCTATCTTTATTGTGATATACAGAATATGATTTGAGGGAGCTACAATATAGAAGATTAGAGTGTCTGTAAGTGTCTGGAGCAGCTGGCCAGCTCTGGCCAGAGGGTTACTGAGCTGCACAGACACCCACAGAGAATGTGTACTGGATCCAACTGGCCAGAATGGACCTAGCCGGGGACACTGTGACCATGGGTGGTCTGTATAGAGCTGTACAGATTAAAGTGATCTTAACAGTATATTTGAACTCCAATCTTGTATGAGTTTGCTAACACCTCTTCAATGGCTAGAACCAACATTCAGACTTGTACTCAAACACACACCTCCTACTCCTGCACCTCATTATCAGCAATCTCCCAGAATATCTGACAATCTATATTTCCCTGATGATGCCAGCAACCTCAGTGACCCAGGTGATAATGGCAACCCCAGAAATGATGGTGACTTCAATGAGGACAAAGGTGCAGATAACAATAATTTGCCCCCTAGCCCCATCACCACCCTAGCCCAGGCCATTTGCAATCTCACTTGCTTCTCCCATCACAACCCCAACCCCGAGCCTTTGCAGTGCACCAAAGTCTGAGAACCAGATATGTTCAACAGAACTGATCTGCACAAACTCTGGGCCTTCCTGGTCCAATGTGAGCTCAACTTCCAAGACTGTCCTGCGCTTTCCAAACTGACCAAGCAAAGGTCACCTTCTCCCAATCATACCTCAAAGGAATGGTGCTAGAATGCTTCGAACTGGACCTACTCCAGATGGATGACCCAGATCTCTGTCCACTATGAATGGACAATTACGGGGAGTTTGTCCTGGAACTCCAGACTAATTTTGGTCTGCACAACCCTGTTGGAGATATGGAGCATCAGCTTGACCACCTCCTCATGAGGAAAGGTCAGTGTATCAACAAGTATGTTGTCAAGTTTAACTGCCTCGCCTCCCAAGTCCAGGGATATGGTGAAGGTGTGCTCCAACACAAATTTCATAATGGACTTCCGGACTGCATCAAGGATGAAATCTCTCATGTTGGTAAGCCACAGACTCTTGGAGAACTGCGTTCCCTCGCCCAAACCATGGATGGACGTTACTGGGAGCACAAGTCCAAAGTCAGCTGACAGGTTAAGAACACTCCCCAGCAATCATCATCTAAACCATTCAACTCATCCAGCTCCAAGTCCACCCTGTCCTCCTCCAACAACTCCAGCTCCACCTCTACCTTCGGACAATCCAAGTCCTCCTGTCCCGCTCAACCTGACCTCTCAAAGAAGTTGGGTAAGGATAGAAAACTCACCTCCGATGAGTGGAAACGCTGCTTTGATTTGAAGCTTTGCATGTTCTGTGGTGATGCTGGACATATGGCAAAGAATTCCCCTAAGTCCACCTCCCATGCTGCCAAAGCCCGCACTGCTAAAACAGTTACAACTCTGGAACCAAAACCAGAGGCCTCCTCCGCGGCAAAAAAATAGATAACAGCCTCCCCGACTCCACATGGGCAGGAGGCTGCATTGACCTCAACTGTGCAGTTAAGGAGGTCCACCTCAACACATCTGCTCTCTCCAATCCAAACTCTCTTGTACCCCATGTAACCATTGTTCCTTATGATATCCCTTCTGTTCCTGCTCTTGTCGATTCCAGCTCCAGTCATTGTTTCATAGATCTGTCCTTTATATCAAAAAACCATATTTCCACCTACTCTGTTCTTTCAATTTTACTTCAGTTAATCGATGGTACCTCCAATTCCACAATTACCCAAGCCATAGATCTCTCAATCTACTTCCAAACCGACAACATCACCTCCACCACATTTTATGTAACTCCATTGGACTCTACCTGCTCACTTGTTCTAGGACACAACTGGCTCACCCACCACAATCCGTTGATTGACTGGGTATTGGGCAGTATCTCATTCCAAACATCTTTGTGGGATGTGCTAATGCCATCAACGTCAACTCCGCTGAACCCTACTCCTTCAGCTGCTCCAGAACCCCCCGATCTGCCGCATTTCTCTGATCACAAGGCCCCTCACATTACCTTCATTAATGCAGCTGCGTTTGCTTTAGCATTCCAGTTGGAGGGTAGTGTGCAGTTCAGCCTACAACTCTGTCCCAAGGAAAGTACTCTCCAGTCCTCTTCCATCAAGTCTGATCCAATTGACCTCTCTGGTGTTCCTCCAGAATACCACAACTTTGCTGATGTCTTTAGCAAAAGCAAAGCCTCTCAACTTGCCCCACACTGAGAGCACGATTTGAAGATCAATCTGGAAGAAGGTACTTCTCCTCCCCTCGGTACTCTTTACTCCCTGTCTCCAATAGAGCTCAAAGCTCTCCAGGGATTTCTTGATGAACATCTTGCCTCCGGCTTCATTCATCCCTCCTCCTCCATTCATGCTTCTCCAGTCCTCTTTGTCCACAAGAAAGACAGTTCACTCTACCTTTGCATCAACTTTTGAGGACTCAACAAGATCACGAAGAAAGATCACTATCCACTTCCACTCATCTCCAACCTCCTTGATTCTCTGAGCCATGGTAAGGTGTATGCAAAGATTGATCTCCAACACGCCTATCACCTCATCCACATTGCTCCCAGGGAAGAATGGAAGACTGCTTTCTGAATGAGATATGGTTCCTACAAATGGCTAGTTATGCTATTTGGTTTGACCAATGCTCTGGTGGCCTTCCAGCAGTTTGTCAACACCATCTTCACTGATTTACTTGATGTTTGTGTAGTGGTATACCTAGATGACATCCTTCTCTACTCACAGAACATGGCCTCTCACAAAGAACATGTCCACAAAGTTCTCTGTCATCTCTGGAAACATGACCTCTATGCTAAACCAGAGAAATGTGAATTTCACTCCAACTCTGTTGAATACCTTGGTTTCTTCCTCTCCCCTAATGGCTTAACTATGTCTGCTGACAAAATCCAGACTATTCAGAAATGGCCGGAACCACGGAAAGTGAAGGACATTCAATTCTTCCTCAGTTTTGCCAACTTCCATCACTGTTTTATCTTCAATTACTCTGATATTGTTGTTCCTTTAACTCGACTCACCTGGAAAAATACTCCATGGAACTTCTCTGCCAACTGTCATGCCTCTTTCCAGAACCTCAAGGACACCTTTACCTCTGCGCCTATCCTTACCCATTGGATTCCAGATGCTCCTATCATTGTGGAGACAGATGCCTCTGACTATGCCATCACTGGAATTCTATCCATTCATTGTCCAGATGATGAAATCTGCCTGGTTGCATTCTACTCCCACACCCTCACTGCTCCAGAACTCAATTATGACACTCACAACAAGGAATTACTGGCTATCCATGAAGCCTTTTGCTCCTGGCACCATTACCTCAAAGGCTCTGGTACTCCCATTGACATTGTCACTGACCACAAAAACCTAGAGTATTTCTCCACCTCCAAACTCCTGACCCACTGGCAAGCCCACTGGTCAGAGGTCCTCTCCCAATTCAATCTCATCATTTGTTTCTGCCCCGGATGTCTTGGAGCTAAGCCTGATGCCCTCACTAGACGCTGGGATGTCTACCCCAAAGAGGGGGATAAGGACCACACTCATGTCAATCCCCACAACCTCCAACCAGTCTTTACTCAGGAACAGTTCACATTGTCCCTACAAGCAACTATCCTAGCACACCCCGTTCTCTGTGCAAGCTCTATCCTGGATGTTGAGCAAGACATCTTGTCTGCACTCCCCTCCAATCCTCTGGCCTCAATCCACCTCTCCAACCCTTCCTCTGACTCACAATGGTCAGTGGATCTGGACAGTTTCCTCCATCTAGAAAACCGGATCTATGTACTGGAAGCCAATGACCTCCGTCTCCGAGTACTCCATTACAAGCATGACCATCCCCTCTCCAGACATTTTGGCCAAAACTGCACTCTCAAGCTTATCCACTGTAAATATATCTGGCTAGGAATTAGAACATATGTTAAAGACTATGTCAGTTCCTGCACCTCCTGCTCCTGAGCCAAGGTCCCTAGACATCACCCATATGGAACGCTCAAACAACCTCCCCATCCTGAAGAAGCCATGGAATTCCATCTCCATGGATTTCATTGAGCAACTCCCTCCATCCTCTGGCTTTACTGCTATCCTCATAGTCATTGACCAACTCTCCAAACAATGCATCTTCACCCCGACTCATGACACGATCACATCTCCAGAGTTAGCAAAATTATTTCTTCTCCACATATTCTCCAAGCATGGAGTTCCCTTGCACGTCACCTCCAACAGAGGTTCCGAGTTTGTCTCCCATTTCTTCCATTCCCTCAGAAAAGCCCTCAACATCCACCTTTACTTCACCTCTGGATATCATCCTGAAGGCGACAGGCAGACCAAACAAATGAACCAGACACTCAAACAATACCTCTGGATCTACTGCAACTACCAGCAAGACAACTGGTTGGAACTCCTATTGCTAGTAGAATTCATTTACAACAATGCTCCATCTGCCACACTGGAGTAACTCTGTTTTTTGCTAACAAGGGCTACCACCCCAATATCTCCATCCATCTGGAACATGACCTCACCTATGCTCACACTCACAAATATGTGGTCAACCTCGAAGACTTGTATCAATTCCTCTGAACGGAGATGGCATACATGCAACAGTGATACCAAGGTCCCACTGACACCAGACGTACTCTGACGCCAGACTTCAAAGTTAGTGACCAGGTCTTTGTGAAGGCCAAGTATTTCCATTCCACCCAGCCCTCCAAGAAACTCTCCAAGAAGAATCTTGGTCCACACACCATCATCACTCAAGCCAGAACACACTGCTTTACACTCCATCTCCCTGACTCTATGCGCTCCATCCATCCTGTCTTCCATGTTTCTCAACTTGAACCCTCTGTCCAACCTCTGCCTCCGGCAGTCAAAGTCAACGGAGAACTGGAATTCAAAATCTCCAAGATCCTAGACTCTAAAATCAACCAGTGATGGTGACATTGCCAACTCCTATACTTGGTGTGTTGGGCTGAATATGAAGGCACTGATGAGGAAACCTTGTGGTTACTTGCTACAGAACTCAGACATGCATCAAAAGTTGTTGAAATTTCCACTCTCGCTACCCCAACAAGCCCAGACCTTACTTCAAGCCTTAACTCCACATCACTCCAATTTCCTCTCATTCAATCAAAATCCTTATTTAAATTTAAATTTAAAAATTTAAAAAAAACTATCTACACCTCATCATCATCACTCTCCTCATCCTCTGGCTCCTCCACCGCTGCCTCTGCCTCTTTCCTCAGCTCCCCCAACTCCACCGAGGCCTCTGCCATCTTCTTCTTGGGCACCTCCAGATCCAACTCCTCCTCTGATCCTGCCACATACTCTGGATCCAGCCTATGCTGGAGGTTGTTGATGGTAGCAACCACCCATTTTCCCTGCTCCTGGTACTCCTGCCGCATCTCCTTCAACTCCTGTGTAAGGCCATCGATGGCCCTTGCAATGAGTCAGAGGGCATCCTCCTCCTCCTCGTCTTCCTTGTCATCCTCCACCTCTGGACTCTGAACCCGTGTCTGTTTTCTCTTAGAGCTGCCCCACAGTGATGTGGGCTCCTCCTGTTTTCTCCAGCGCTTCTTTTTCTCCACTTCGGGGTGCATGCACCCCATCTTCTGCCTGTAGCAGCAATTGCATGTGGTGGCCTTGCTACCACCAGGCATCTCCATGGTACAGTCTGCACCAGCAGACTTGCACCCCTCACACTTTGCTCCTCTGCCCGCAGTTGACACGCCCCTCACCAATGCTGTGGCCTTCTTGGCCTCTGCTGCCTTCCGCACCTCCTCCACCTTCTTTGCTTCCACTGCCTTCCTGGCCTCCTCCACTTTCTTCACCTCCTCCACATGCTTCTGCTCTTCTTCCACCTTCTTCCACTTCTCCCCCACTTCTTCTCTGCCCTGTGTTGCTGACACTCCTGGAATTTTCTGGCGGCAAGTGCCTTGTCGTCAGAGTCGTTCTCTGCCAGGGCTGTATCCATCCACCATGTGAGGTTGTCAACGGGGGGCACAGACTTTCCTTTGTTGGTGTTGTTGGAAGTGGACATGATAGATCAAAAAGAAGAAACTTAGTGAAATTAGCTGGAACCTGCAGAACTCTTATTTCCGGGATTCGTGCTCTGCTCCAAACTCCGGAATCTGCCAGACCATTGTCATCTCCTTACAGCCTTCAGGGGTTCAGGCCTAAGAGGGGGATACTGTCATATCCCGTACTACCAAGTCCAACTCTGAACCAACTCCGACCCCAATACCAATCTCCACCCCTCGCGCTGTGCTCTTAGGATAGGTTTACTTATAGAACCAGTCTAATAGTGTTGTCTATCCTCCACAGTTAGCAGTCTATCAACAGATACTTCAAATTTAGACAGCTAGTGATGTGGTCGTTCTTGTGAGTGGTCAGTGTCAGTAGTCTTCTGATAGAGATGTTAGTGAATAGAGATAGTCACAATCCCTTGATCAGATAATCAATCAGATAATCAGTGTGAGAACTGATGGCTCTGATAAGGCAATGGAATAGACACAGATCTTGTAG
>KN839863.1:189028-233420 GCA_000827185.1 Hydnomerulius pinastri MD-312 | reverse complement strand
ACTGCGCGAGCGCCAGCCGGAGCATTCTGGATATCCAGATATTTCCTTACTACCGGGGTCAAGGGTGCGACGAAGCTGAAACGCAGTTCAAATACAGCGCTCGACAATAGCATGGTCAGCCTACCTGTTGACTCTTCCGGGCATCAAGGTTTTGTAAGCCTCGAAGACCTTCTTGCTGGCCTTCCGCACATCAGCACTAGCATCTCGTGCGGTTAACTTGATAAAATCCTCTACTACGCGCGCTCTCGAGTCCTTCTCCAGATCCGGAGGATTGAAGCAATTAAGGCAAGCCATAATTCCCTCTGCAGCTGTTAAGCGGGGAAACGCAGACTTGTGGGTCCCCATCTCCGCGAGATAAGGCAGGAGAGATGGAAGCTGGGTGTGTTCGATGATGGTCATGATGCAGGCTTTCGCGCGCGTGGTGAAGACCTTGTTTGTCCGGCTACACAAAGCCAGCAGTGGCGGCACGAACAAAGAAGCCAGCGGCTCGAATAATGAGCCCAGGCCAGTGGCAAGAGCTGTCACTAGCTCTATTGCCGGGCCCGACAATCTGCTGCGCTCCGAGTTCATGGCATTGACCAGTGGTCGGGATAGTGAGCGTATGCTGGTGACCAGGTCTGAGGGAAACTCGCAACCGCCATTATTACACAAGTCAGTGAGTCCAGAGACGCCCTGCGCTATCGCATCCCAGGAGTCTTCAGTTTCATCGAGTGAGACTTTCTTGCGAATTACGTCGATTTCTGCCTTGAGGGTTGTCGCCGAATCGCACTGTAAAATCGTGAGATCAGCATTCGGGATTTACTGAGAAAGATCTGTACCGTTCTTATCGGCATGGAATCAATGATATGGTCGTTAGATTTGCAAAGAATAATTAGATGTCTATGTTAACTTTCAGTTGTACTTTTCAGACGCGTCTGCCAGTGACAGAAGTCAAACTCGAACACCACCGCGTCAGGTCATGCCACCATACCACGTGACCACGGCTTCGGCAACTACCACTCCCTTTTGGAACTCCGTACCGTGCGCCCTGCTCCCTGCCACTGACAGCGTCGACGACATCCTCAAGACCGGCTCAACGCAGGTAAGCCCATTTACAACACGTAGAGGCACCCTCAAGCACCCCGCGATGCTGCTGGACCAATCTTGCACCGTATCGATCGAAGGGGATCAGTCTTGCAGCTGGATGCAAGGTCTCGAGATAGGATGTGGGACTGACTCTCTATTACCTAGGCATATCCATCATGTCTCTCGTTGTCCCCGAAGCCCACCAGCAATTCCAGGTTCATCCCTCCTCATAGCGGTTGTGATTCGGTGCTGATACTATCTTGCACACAGCACATTCTGCGTCTATTGAACACCAATGTTGACGGCAAGCGTAAGATTATGTACGCTTTGACGGAGATCAAGGGTGTTGGTCGCCGTTACTCCAACCTTGTTTGCAAGAAGGCCGATGTTGATCTCAACAAGCGGTGAGTCGCGGTGCCGTAGGATTCACCGCAGCCCCCTGATAGGCACCCAGTGCCGGAGAGCTCAACTCCGATGAATTGGAGCGTATCGTGACTATCATCCAAAACCCCACGCAGTTCAAGATCCCCACCTGGTTCCTGAACAGGCAGAAGGATATCGTTGACGGCAAAGACTACCAAATATTGTCGAACGGTGTTGACTCTAAGCTCCGTGATGATCTTGAGCGGTTGAAGAAAATCCGGGCCCACCGTGGTCTGAGACATTTCTGGGGCCTCAGAGTGCGTGGTCAACACACAAAAACCACCGGTGAGTTTATTACTGTGTTGTACCACTGGTTTACTCACAAGCAAGGACAGGCCGTCGCGGAAAGACCGTCGGTGTCTCGAAGAAGCGTGGTTAGATACTCTGTTGCATTCGACATGTTTTCTGTATGGCATTATCTCCTTCTATTATACTCCATGCAAGGCATGCTATGAAATTACTCGGATATGCATCACTCGCGTGCGGTGGGGACCGCAAGATCAACTGATCGCAACTCTTTCGTGCGCGCCTCTGTGGTCATCAGTCGCCCGCAAAGAATGGACCCCTCCTATATTACTCGAAGCCCAGGAGTCGCCGGGCGTTGGGCTGCCTTCTGCGCTTGATAGATGTAGAACCCCCTCCAGCCATCCGCCGCAGAGATGAACTGATTGAGTTGGTGCCGTGCTTGTACTTAAGTCACGTGACAAGGAAGTATCTTGGTGCTTGACGTTCATTCATTCGACGCGAAATCAGCGAGTGCACTTTCAAATGTCTACCACGCCAGGAAAACCCAGAGTATCAGGGATACCTACGCCTGGAAAAGCCAGCGGAATACCTACACCCGGAAGATTTCGTTCTGCTTCCAACGTTCACATTCAGCCCGTCCTGGACCCCGACGCCGAATATGCATCTCGTGCATTCGCAGACGCAATTAAAGCTAACGACCCTGCGCAACATCGTGCAAGTCTTGCACACAATCCGTCTCCTTCTTCCTCCTCTCCCAAGTCCAGCTTGTCAACCCTGCAGTCCGGAAGGCGGTCTGTGGCTGGGCGACCATCCTCTGTAGCATCTTCCTCTAATCCACCGCCTTCCCGAGCTAAAACTCCAGCGGCACGTCCCCCGAGTCGGCAATCCGACGCATTTGCAAGGAGTGCCAGTCGTGCAGGAAGAGCTTTCGAAGTTGGCGACAACGTCAGAATTGAGTCTTTGGGCTATGAGGGTACTCTGGCCTACCTTGGCGAAATTGACGGCAAGCCTGGGCTATGGGCAGGAGTCGAGCTTGGGGGAGGCTTTGCAGGAAAAGGCAAAAACGATGGCTCTGTAGGCGGGTGAGTTTTTCCCAGATAGCTGTTCTCAAAGCCACGAAGAGCTGCTGTATATTGCGCCATTCGGTCTTACCGCTTGCAGTGCTTTCTTAAGCCCGTGCATGCTTTCGCATTCTGGTCTTAACTAACTGATGTATGTAGGAAACGATACTTTACGTGCCCCCCAAATTGTGGTGTTTTTGTCGCTACAACCAAGCTATCGGCACCTACCGTTGGTGCAAATTATCGCCCGCCATCGGTCGCGTCATCTCGTAGCGGTCGTGTAACGCCCTCCTTTTCGGGCAGAATTACTCCTTCCGCGTCTTTTTCACTAAGCAGCGGACGTATCACCCCATCGAACTCGTATGGAAGGGTGACTCCTCATTATGACAGGGCGAATCCCCTAGGAATGTCTGGTCGCATCACGCCAGGTGCCACACCGGCTGCTCGGAAAGCCAAACCTATCGCGGCTCTCGGTAAATCACAGTCTCCAGCCCGCCCTGGCTTAGAAAGTCAGATTACCTCGGGCTCTCGTGCATCCAAATACATCGGTCTAACAGCCAAGCAGCTCAATTCGCGTTCCGCAGCCGATGGCGCTACCTCGACCGAGTACTCCCTCAGAGCCCCATCTTCACCTTCTCGCATGCCCTCGAGCGCCGATGGCAGCGCACGATCCACGGATTCACCCTTTACGACTCCGAAAGCTGGTGCTGCTACTAAAGCGGCGTCTTACCAGAATGGAGCGCTGACTCCCGGGTTGAAATCTAGACCATCTCTCAGCATGACGCCAAGACCTAGAATACCCAGCGCTGTCGCGATGCCACCCCCTGCATCCCCGGCGCGATCGACATCCATCAGTTCTACCTTTTCCCTCAATGACGAGCCCCTCCCCGATGATCACACGCTTCGAGGGAGTCGCCCCTCCTCATCTATGGATCTCACCGTTTCTGGCCAGAACTTGCAAGATAAAATTAATCAGCTTTTGTCTGGAGGTCCAGTCACAACCGATACGATTGACCCTCATCCTCCCTCAACCGCTTCTCTTCTATCTCCTGCCTTTGACATTGATGTGGCTCAGACAAATGACTCCGCAGTAGCGGCTCTGAACACCCGACTAGAGTCGCTAGAGCGGGACAACCTCGCCTTGCAGGAAACAGTCTCATCCCTCCGCCTGGACGTTGACCGATGCCAGGCTATCGAGAAGGAGCGAGACTCTGCTCTTACTTCAGTGGCGGAGACAGAGAAGGAGCTGCGCACCCTGGAACGAAAGTTGAGCGAGAAAGACTCGAAATTGGAGTCGTTCGAGCGCTCGAATACGCAGACCACCGCCGAACTCGAGCGTGCCAAGGCTGAAAGCGAGGCACGCTTGAACGACTTCCAGGCGAAGCTTGACACCAGCGACGCCTTGGTCAAGAGTCTCAAAGAGGCTATTGAGGTCAAGGAGGGTGCAGAGCACGAGAGCAACGCCCTTCTCAAAGCCAAAAATGCAGAAATTGGTCTTTTGGAGGGACGCTTGGAGAAGGTGTCCGCCGAGCTTGATATCGAGCGTAAAGAATTGGGAATTCAGATCGACGAGCTTCGTCAAGCGGGACAGGTGGGCGACATAAGTTTTCTATTTTTCTTCCAGTTCCTTCTAACGGCAAACCGACAGGAAACCATTGCTTTGTACGAGGAGCGCTTAAGTGCGGCCGACACAAGACGATATGAGATGGAAGACCGAGTGATAGCACTCGAAGAGCAAATGAAGAAGGCTGCTGTTCCGCCTTCTCCAGGCCTCGCATCTCAGCGCGCAACCTCTGCCATCGAAATCGACAATGAAACTCTCCGCGAGCAGGTGCAGCATCTCCAGAAGAAACTTTCGTCTATGGAGGACACTCTCGAAGACGTTCGCGCGGCTTCAGAAAGAGAGGAGACTGCGATGAGGGACAGAATTAAACGCTTCAAAGAGAAGGAAGAGGGCATGAGAAGCGAGCTCAACGATGGACGCAAGGCCGTTGAACAAGTCGCGAAAGCGGAGGCTCTGGCAAAGAGCCGTATCGAAGAAGTCGAAGAGGCATTGCGAGAGAGTACGCTAGCTCTGGAGAATGCAAGAGCAGAAATTGAAGTCCTCCGCACAGACGCTGCTGTAGGTCCACACGCTAGGTCGTGTCTCTTGTTGCTGATCATCCATCATAGGCTGCCGATATGGGCGCTGACGGTGTTAGCGATATGTCTTTGAAACTGGCGGATATATCTCGCCAAGCTGCAGCAGAGCGCACGCGATTGATGGATGAAATCCAAGAGTTGCGGGAGGAGCTTGAGCACTCGCGAGCTGCTTCGCAATTAAATAATATGGCTTCAGAAGCAGCTAACGCTGAGGTCAGTGACACCACTCAATATGATACCTGATCTTGACTCGATCAATTTTCAGGACTCTGATTGGCGTTCAAGATACGAGGAAACATACGAGGAAGTCCACTCCCTGCAGAAAACTCTAGAGGAGCGCTCTGCCGAGGTTGAAACTCTCCGCAAGAGACTCAATCGTGAGGTGCCGATGAACGGCGCACCGGAACCGTCCAAGTCGCCATCCAAACATGAGTCAGAGGAGATCAAGGGCCTCAAGTACGATATTCGAAGTGCTAGCTGTGTGTAAGCTAACGTGAATGCTTCATAGGCATATTGTTCAAGAGTTGCAGAAGGAGACCGTGGCCGCCGCCCAGCGCAACAGGCTCCTAGAGTCTGAGAACAGGCTTCTGATATCCGAAACCGATCAGCTGCGCCAGGTCAGTTCGAATTACGAGCTCCTTTCATGTCTAACCATTTCCCATAGGAGCTTAAGATTCTCGAGGAGAACGTTGAACAGAGCCTTCTCAGACAAGAAGCCGCCCTCGACGCTGGGGACGATCATTCATCTGCGCCGTCTGATGTGCAGGCTAAGTTCGAGGTAAGAAATTTATATACGAGGAGCAACATGGTCTCACGGGTGTAGTCCGAGCTCGAGCAACTCCGGAAACGACTCACAGAAGCTGAGATGAAGACGGCTAGAGTCACTCACGACGTGAGTCAAAGTATTTCGAAACGGTAGCCCAGCTGACTGGATGGATATCTAGTTGAACAAGGAAATTAGCGAGCTTGAAACACTGGTTGAATCGAAGGTAAAGTGGAGCTACCACTCGTCGCCCCGAACACTGTGCTTACTTAGGAACACTATAACAGATCTATCGTGAAGTACGCCTGATTCTACGCGGCAAGTCAATTGAGGCTGACTTCATTACAGGATGAGCTCGAGCAAGAAGTTGAGCGTCTCAAAGAGAAGCTGTCTCGAAGCAAGAAACCTTCAAAGAATAGTATTGAACCTGCAGATGTGGTACACCGTCGGATATCAAGCGCATCGACAGTGATGAGCAGTGATGACGACTTCCGCTCAGCACCTCGAGAGGACGTCTGCGAGATCTGCGAGCGGCCTGGTCACGATATCTTCACATGCGATCTTCTGAAAGAAGATGCCCCCGCGCCACCACCCCGTGTCAAACCGGCTGCCAGACAGTCGGACCCCACCCCAGAACTCTATTGCGTAGATTGCGAAGGCTATGGACATGTCGCATCTGATTGCCCACACTCATTGGATGTTTTCTAAGTTGTTTTACGTTCCTCATTCGCTCACTTTTAAGACGTATGCCCAGTGCTATTTTCTCGCTATGTTTTACATGGTTCTTCCAGTAGCATAATTAGCGTATAATTCTCTCGCATTCCCGGAATTCTATACCCAACACTCTTGCTTTGCCCCACTTCAACAAGTACTGATGACAACATGGAGCGTCCAGTCCTTGGACCAGGTACGGGATTCGGATGATACGAGCGTTGGTGATGGGCGGGGCGTGTTCGATGACGCAGTGGAGTGACGTCATGACACCTCCCGCCCGCAGGATACAAAACGCAGAACAAATGCACAACTCAGGTCTAACATTTTCTTCATCTGTATTATTTTCCGAAAACATGTCCTACGCGAAAGTCGCTGCCCACAACGCGCCTCCTTCTTCACAACAGGTAAGCCTAGTCGATTTTGTGATTAGGGGCCTCAGCTGACTCGGCGATTAGCCGCACCCAGATCCCGCTCTGCTCAACACTGAGCATGGCTCTGTTGATAGTGTAGCGGATGATATTGCAAAAGTCAACATCGTTCCCAGTGACTTCAAGCAGAGACCAGCTACCTATACGTCAGAGGCATATGTACCGGAAGATACTGAGGGCGAACTCATCAGCCCAGGAAAGAAAGGTCCCAAGGGCAGTCGCAGCAGACGGTTTCAAGAAGCAGAGGCTGAGGGTGCTTATTTGTGGGAAGTCACGAAGCAGTATCTCTTCCGCCCTGGCGTTGCCGGTGGTCTCATTGGAATAGGTGTGTGATTTGTAAAGATCATTAACTTCAGTAGACCGACCTGACGACCCGCTTGATTTAGTAAACGTCGGGCTCCTATCAGGAGCAGGTTATGCTCTATACACAAAACCGCACCTTCGGAGAGACACGACGATAGTCAGTTCGGCTGTCGGCGGTGCTTTGCTGTTATTAGGAACAGAGGGATACGCCGCAGAGAAGTATCGCAAGACACCGCGTGGCCGAGAAGAGGAGCGCCGAGCACGCGAAGAAGGATCCTTGATTTACAAGCACCTTCGCGAACAAATACTGCGACCAGGTGTATTGGGTGGCCTTGTTGGCTTGAGCGAGTTCAATCTTTTCTATTAATGCATACTTCATTGCTGATCCTTTCGTAGTCAACACGGGCATCATCGGAACGGTGGGCTATTACAGTTATCTCAACTGGGACAAGCCTAGGTGGAACCGAGACATCGTTACGGCTGCCTCTGTTGGATTGCTCGCTCTTTGGGGCGGAGAAGGGTAGGTCATCCTGTGTTTCATGGCAATGCAGCTGATGTACCAGTGACAGATACCTCGCCGAGCGGTACCGCGAGAGTCACAGGCGGTGATTTGGAATTGAACATTTGGAGCTATACTATACAGATCCTGTAATCCTGTGTGATACTAGGTCGGTTTTGGGGGCAATATTCATCGCAATTTACAACTCGAAAACGTCCGGAACTGCTCAGCGGTTTGTGAGAAGAGCAGTTTGTCAGAATGCGTGAAGTTCTTTGGGCGCTGTGGCTTTTATGTACTTATAGGGAATCGGTGGTTTGGCAAAGATATTTTGGATTGAGTGCCACAGAGCTTGTCCTCTTCAGGGGCTCGGCTCCGTTCAACAGCGTGACACTGACTTGGTTGTGACAGTGATTATGCACGGCAACTTCCGAGAGCCAAATTTTTGAATCCTCTAATACACTCAGCGGAAGTGATAACAAGAGATCTCATAACTCAAAGTTCTGCAATCATGTCTCGATTCTTCAGACAAGCTGGCGACTCTGATTCCGACACCGAGGAGTCTGATGAGGAACTCCTTACCAGCGGCGACGAGGAGGCCGCCCCCAAACCCGCAGCCAAACCAGCCGGCATGTCTCGATTCCTTCGCACAGCAGGCAGCGATTCCAGCAGCTCAGAATCTGAATCTGATTCGGACGAGGATGAGAGCGACATGTCAGGAGATGAGCAGGAACCGAAGAAGAAGGGAGGGAGATTCTTGAAAAGCGATTCAGAGGGCGAGGATAGTGATGACGAAGATGTGAAGCGCGTAGTGAAGAGCACCAAAGACAAACGTGTCGAGGAAATCGAAGCTACCGGAAAAGTCATGGACAATGCTCTCAAGATCAATGACTGGGTTGCAATCTCTGCAGGTTTGTCCATTGGCCATGCTTGTCGTCTCACTCTGACTTGGAACCAAAGAGTTCGACAAGCTTCTCCGCCTGGTCCAAAGGCAAAGCAATGCTGCTGAGCCCCTTCCTCCTTTCTTCCTGAAGACCCTTGGTAGCCTGGAAAACTCGCTCAACGCAGCACTGGCGAAGGAGAAAGAAGCAAAGAAGAAAATGAACGCCATGAATGCTCGTGCGCTCAACTCGATGAAGCAAAAAGTCAAGAAGTCCAAACAGGAGTTTGAGAAGGAGCTGCAACAATATCAAGCCGTAAGAATGAATCCCTCCCTTTCTAGCCCCTCCTAACTTTCGTTTGCAGGACCCCGAGGCTTTCGAACGCGAGTTTGCTTCGCACAGCCAGCCTGTAGAGGCTGCCCCTGTCAAGCCTAAGAAGGCTAAAAAGCTAGCCGATAGCGATAGCGAGGACAACGAAGCAGAGGCCGACGACCGATTCACCACAGTCGGCAAGGGCGGTAAGGCAATGCAATTCACCGCTGATGCCATCTTGAAGACCCTCAAAATTGTAAACGAAGCCCGAGGAAAGAAGGTTTGTCACCGATTAAATTGTGTTTCCCTCAACTGACATAAACTTCCAGAACACCGACCGAGGGGAACAAATACGCATCCTGGAGAAACTCCTTGAAGTTGCGGTAACTTCCTACCAGCGCATTCGCGTTCTCTTGGCCTTGGTCTCGTCCCGCTTTGACTACAATTCATCTGTTGCATCATACATGCCTACAGACCTCTGGCTAGCAGCCCAGCGCGAAGTCGATCAGCTGATCTCGATCGTCGCTGGGGATTCTACGTATTTGGTACAGGAGGACACGGAAGATTACGACGAACTATTGGAGCGTTCTCCTGCCACCGAGACCGGTGGTGTAGTGCGCATCAGAGGCAGTATCATCAGTTTCCTGGAACGCCTCGACGATGAGTTCACCAAGAGCTTGCAAAATATCGATCCTCACGGTACAGAGTACATCGACCGACTCAAGGATGAGAAGGTACTTTATCGGACGATATGCCGAAGCCAAGCTTTCTATGAAGTCTCAAAACAACCAGGACCACTTGCAAGAGTGGTCATGCGACGGCTGGAGCACATTTACTCGAAGGTACTATCCTTGGATTACTTGCGATGATTCTCGCTGCTCATATCTCCTCATAGCCCGATGCAGTTGTCAACGCCCTTGAATCGTCTCTCAGCTCGTCGGAAATCACACCCAGCGTCACCCTTGCCTCATCTTCCGCCACGTCGAACCTCATCCACGCGCTATGTGTCCACCTCTACAAGGCCGATAACTCTCTGCTCCGTACCAGGGCTATGCTCAGCCATATCTACCACCATGCCCTGCACAACGACTTCTTCACCGCTCGTGACATGCTGTTGATGTCGCATCTCCAGGAGTCGATCCATTCAGCTGACGTCGCCACTCAAATATTGTATAACCGCACTGTGGTCCAGCTTGGTCTTTGCGCCTTCCGGTGTGGTTTGATCAAGGAGGCACAAGCAACACTCCAGGATATCTTCACCACCCAGCGGGTGAAGGAACTTCTCGCTCAAGGTGTTCACCAGCAACGATTCCAGACCCAGCTCACTCCCGAACAAGAGAGAGCCGAGCGCGCACGACAGCTCCCCTTCCACGTGCACATCAACACAGAACTTCTTGAGGCTGCCTTCCTCGTGTCGAGCATGCTTGTGGAGATTCCTTTATTGGCGTCTATCGACTCGGAGGAGCAGAAGAGAAAAGCGATCTCGAAGCCGTTCCGTCGCTTGCTTGACTTCGCTGACCGCCAGGTGTTCACTGGTCCCCCTGAGAGCACCCGTGACCACATCATGCAAGCGAGCAAGGCGCTCCAAGATGGTGAATGGGAGAAGTGCCGCGATCTCATTCAGAGCATCAAAATCTGGAGCCTCATGCCCGAAGTAGCATCCGTGAAAGAGATGCTGGCCAAGTAAGTTACTCCATACTTCAGCTGATCATTTCGATGCTGAAGCCTCGGCTTTAGGCGCATCCAGGAACAGGGCCTCCGCACCTACCTGTTTACATATGCTCCGTATTACACCACTCTTTCTTTGTCTCTTCTCTCGCGGACATTCTCGTTGCCGGTCAGGGCAGTGACCTCCATGATCTCGAAGATGATCTGGAACGAAGAGCTGTCCGCATCCTTGGACCAGTCCACTGGTGTTGTCGTCTTCCACCGCATCGAGCTCTCTCGCCCACAGCAGCTCGCGCAGGTCATCGCCGACAAGGTCAGCAACATGGTCGAACAGAACGAAAAGGTGTTGGATATCAAACTGGGTACCGTTGGTGGATGGGGTGATAGGGGAGATGCCAAGGGCGAGAAACGAGGTGAACAGACCCAAGGAGAGCGCCGTGGCAGAGGAGATAGGACGAGAGGAAGCTACCGCGGTAAGACCTACCGCTTTTTTGTGGATTCGATACTCATCATGACTCGGTTCTACAGGCGGTACTCGTGGCAGGGGCTCCCGGTTTGCACAAGGTCTTGGGGGTCAGGTGGCAGGACATTCATCACAACGCACGCGATAGTGTTTTATCATCAGAGTTGCTTCTATATCACGACGTGTTGCTTGTACTGCATGTAAGATGTGGGAGATTTTCCAAAACTACGGTGACACTGGCCACTTGTCAGCTTTCTAATTGTCATCCTCTTCATCACTTTCTTCTTCTGATCCTTCTTCTTCGTCATCTTCGTCGTCATCGTCCTGATCTTCGGTCTCAGCTCCCCAGTCTGAGATATCAAGTTTCTCGTTGCGATACGTTTCTGTGCATTACTGCCGTTAGGTTGAGACAGGCGAGGGAGTAGAAGCAGTCTCACCATTTTCCTTGACTTCATAACCACCTTGAGTAACGCAACGCACGAGCTCTGCCTTGTTCCCAACAGTAGTATTTTTCCCAAGGATGGATCCTTCAAGCTTCGCCCTAAATCAAGCAGTTAGACGATCCTGATGCAGCACCAGATAGTGCTTGCTCACCCATCCGCGATAACACAATGGTCCAGGAGTACGCAGCCTACAATCTTGACCATCTTTCCGATCACACAGTGCTTCCCAATGACTGATTTCTTGATCGTCGTCCTTTCGTCCACCTTGGTGAAGTCTCCGATCGTTGAATCGGATGAGATCGATGCCTTGGCATCAATGAGTGCCCGTTTTTGCGGGTCGGAAGGTAGGGTGTAAGATGCATCATTGATGAACTGGGTGTTCGTCAGCAACACAGTTGAGGCAATCGTTTGAGAGGGGACGGGCGGGGCCTACATGTCTATTTGCTTCCAAGTAAGCAGGCAAGTTGTTGGCGCGGATACAATAACCCTCTTCAGCGCGGTGAATCACGAGACCAACTCTCAAGCTGCTAGTGTCGGATCGGTCATCGTCGGATCCTGTAGGAGATGGTGGTACGGAATATCCGAGTTCTCTGTTGTGTTGAAGTGGGGAAGATACTGCTGAGCTGGCGAAGGTCGATAATCTCGTCTTCATGGCGCGGCTCGTGTACAACGTCGAATGTTTCATCGGTATGGTGCGTGATACAGAGCCAGAAAGTGACCCTAGCACTGCGTGGCAAAAGCCTTCAGATCGGTATACACAGTCGCATTTGCTGAGGAAACTGACCATGTCCGTACTTCGAGCGCTTCGTCGCTTGATACTGCACCTTGCATAGCCAGGGGAAGAAGTCCTCTCGGAGTGAATCCAGTTCGATCTTCTGCTGCAGAGCATCTAGGACTTCACGTTTACAAACGTAAACATGGGAATCCTGGAACTTGGAGGATAGCTTGGCCCTAGGGTACCGAGAGAGCAAGCTCATCCGCAACTCGAGCTCCTCTGCGTTTCGATCAGCGCTGTCTAGAGTGTCTACGTATAATAGGGTTCCGGTGGAGTCATCCCAAACAATCGGAGTAGACTGCGAATGCGAGCCCCATTCGTCAGGGGCAGCAGATTTTTCCGATTTCTGAGCTTCAAACCAGCAGGCGGTGACAATTGCACCATCGGATGCGGTTTCTGTGCGGAACTTGTTGAGGAGCCTCGAGAGGGGGAGAGAAGGAGGAGGGATGAAATCGCATGGTAGCAAAACAAAGTCGTCTTTGATGCGACCGGAAACGTGTCGTAGTATGGAGCATGTCCCGACGCTCAGCTCCTGAGATTCGTCAAAGGTTTGAATGTCAATGTGCAAAGAAGATGAGGATGCTGAGGATTCGGAGTGAATATAGTGCGAGATGGAGGGCCGATGGGAAGAGGGACATATGAGCAGGACATCTTGAGGCAATCCTGTTAGTCTAGAAGGATATTTCATCGACGCATGTTTCTACCTTTGATTCCGGACTGTTCTACCCAGGAGAGGGCATAGTCTACCATGGGTTTATTCGAGATGGGGAGTAACGCTTTTGCGCAAGGTACGTCACCCAGGTCACCTGTGAGGGGGACGAGCCTATGCAAAGTCAGCCCCCCAACATGGCCAAAACCACGACTACTCACTCATTCCCGAAGCCCGCAAGGATCACAGCGAGAAATTCTCGGGTGACTGCCTGGACTGGGGCAACGTTAAAGTCCATCACTAATCGTGTTGATGCGCACGTCTAAATTTCTCAGTCTTTCCTGTGGGTGCAAAGGTGAAACACGAAACGAAATACAAGCTCGTCTATTGAGAAAGACTATCATTTTATCAAGTCGAGCTAGTTGTACAGGCCGATCTGATTTGGGTGACTCGGTATGCGTCCTAGCACGTGACTGGGGAATGTTATGGCGTTGAGGTCGATTGACAGTTCCGAACAGCTTACGGCTTGTGAGCGGATTTCTTACCTTGCTTCACCAACGTGTATCACGATGACCTGCTAAATGACACGAGACTGTATGATTATCGTAAGTGAACCAACGATTTCCTTTGTCGTCTGTACAGCTCACAAAGATCACAGCTGGAACCCAACATCCGACACTTTTGATTCTAATCTCGGCACCCACATTGCCCAACACCAATTTCTTCTTTGCTTCGTTCTTTCAGCCGGTACTGAGTTTTCTTTGAGTGGCAGGTATGGCCCAGCCCACCGTGCACCAGCTCTTTAGACGCCTTGAAACCGTTGGCAAGGGTGCCTACGGTTCCGTCCACAAGGGCGTTCATATACCCACCGGAAATATAGTGGCTCTCAAGATCATAAACCTTGACACAGCTGACGACGATGTCGAGGCCATCCAACGCGAAGTGGCACTCTTAACCCAGCTTCGGGACGCTCCGAATGTCACCAAGTACTATGGCTGCTATTTGGATGGTCCTCGTGTCTGGATCACCATGGAATTCGCGCAGGGAGGAAGCGTTCGAACTCTCATGCAAACATCGAAAGACGGAGTGATTGAAGAGCGCTTCATTGTCATCATCATTCGCGAAGTACTTATCGGACTCAGCTACCTTCACAAATCCGCGATCATCCACCGCGACATCAAAGCAGCTAACGTACTCGTCACCGCAACGGGGAAAGTCATGATATGTGATTTTGGCGTCTCGGCACTGTCTGCCACTACGACGAGTAAGCGAAACACGCTTATGGGTACTCCGAATTGGATGGCGCCGGAGGTGGCCCAACCTACTCCGGCGTACGATAGCAAAGCCGATATATGGAGCCTAGGTATAATGGTGTACGAGATGGTCAAAGGGGCCCCTCCGCACTCAGACTTGAGAGACGCGATTAAAGTCATGCAGCTCATCTCCAAAGTCAAGCCACCGAGACTAGGGGAAGGGGATGGTAGCAAGGATATGAGGGAATTTGTCTCTCACTGTCTTAAAGAGTCGCCTATTGACGTGTGTATCCGCAATTTCGCAATTAATTCTATTACTGATCTCATTACTAGCGCTTCTCTGCTGACGAACTTGCTAAGACAAAGTGGATCAAGACGGTTTCGAAAGTGAACGTGTCCGTGTTGAGAGATCTCATTGTCAGATACGATGCCTGGATGCAAAGTGGCGGATCGCGAGCCAGTCTCGCGGAACCTCTTGACTGGGAGAGCGAAGAGAAGAAAGAGTAAGTTCCTCCCAAATTTGATACGGCTATGAGCTCATTGTATTACAGCTTACAGCAAATATATGAAGAGGATCCCGATCTCTGGGAATTTGACACACTCAGGCGTGGATCGCTTAAAGCAGCGCTCGACCGAGACGATGAGATGCGCTCCTCGAGTCCATTCGATACGTCTTCAGTGGCCTCTACTGTGCGCCCAACACCGACACGCTTACCGACGTCGCTACGTGGCCTCTTCGATGACGACTCGAAACTGACCGACACTCTTAAAGCTCCCTCATTTCCACCACCGTCACTCCGAAGCACGCCTAGTCCCACACCAACGATACCAACGCTATCATCGCCGGCTTGGGAGCGCGCTGGCCAGAAAAGGGTAGCACCTCCCGAGGGTGTTGATGATGCGCAGTTTACCAAGTACAACGAATTCGCTTTTCCTCCAAGAGTTGCCTCGCGCGCGAAATCAAAGCTATCGACAGCTGTCTCATCCGATGATGAAGAACAGGCAGAGGGGACAGCCGAAAGACTGTCCTTCGACTTTGATCCTAATCCTGACGATGTGTCTGGAGCCGGTAGTACGCCGCACCGGACAACTCGAGGACTCCCCACCGTTGACATACCCCCGCCCTCAATACCCCGTGCTGACATCCCGCCGATCAGTCCACCTGCAACCACTACCATAGTCATTCCTGATGTGACCCCAGTGAAGCCGATATTGGGTCGAAAACGGTCTCAAACCAACTTTTCTTCCCCTTTAGGCTCAAGCGCAAGTCCCTTTGGTCGCGGTATCGCGTCACCCTCTGAATTCCAGTTCCCTTCCTCCTCAAGCTTCATGCCGAGCTCTGGGCCTTCACTTGCTTCTGCTTATAGCCCCAGGTCCCACAGCCGGCTTTCACCGACCCATGTGAGCGCTTCTAGCACAGCAGGTCTTTCTGCCAGTACCCACCAACCACATTTGTCTCTGGATGCGGCTTCCTCGCCAATAAAACCGCAACGCCCCCCTCCAACAGGTCCTCTGCCTCCACCACCACTGGTCGGCAGAGCGCGATCGGCCAATGCAGCCGATGCAGACCACTCTCCTCCTATCGAGAGCCCTCCATCAGGCGCCCTCGTGACCAGGAAGCCCAGTCTCAACCGCCAAGCATCTGTCGCTGTTATGGAGAGCACGCCAGCCTCCCCTCTCATGCCACCTATCAGACCTTTCGCTGTACGAGAGAGAAGCGGCAGCTCCTCCAGCAAGGGGAGCGATGGTAGCAACTCGGCAAAGAGCCTTGTTCTACCTGGGCTTAAAGACGCAGTCAAGGTAAGACCCGTATTGTACCGTGGCCTCTGCTCGCTCCTTGCTGACTTTACTAGGTCCCTACCCTCACTTCAGAACATCAAATGGGTATGACCGATTTACTTCCGCCATCACCATCATCCCTCGTCCCCAGCTCCCGTCCTTTCTTCCACTCCCCAAGTCTACTTGGATCATCTGTTACGAGCGAGAAGCATCCCTTCCCTTTTGGCAGTGCCAATGCCTCGACAGTATCACTTCCTTCCACTCGAAGCACCTCGCCTCCACATCCCGACCCGCGGGGTAGAGTTGGCTATGGAAAGTTCTCTCATGCCACATCGCTCTCTTTAACATCAGTACCACTGGAATCTACGCTTCTCGGTCCTCCCGTCCGACCACTGGACTTCGTTTCCTTGATGGAATCACACGAAGCCACGAATTCCCACCTAGCTCGGACGGTAGACGATCTGACGAAATGGTTCTCCGTGATCGAGATCGGCTTTGCAAACATGCTGGAACAACCAGGTAGCAACGCTATCGCGGAGGAGCAGGAGGAGTCGACTACGGATGATGGATCTGTGACAGCTATCAGTGACGTTGAAGGCGATGCCTACGAGCCTCAGCCTCAGCCTCCGAGACGTGCGATGACGATTGATGTTCTCTGACTGGTTGCCTGCTAGGGTCTTTTGTACTTTCATTTTTTCTGCTGCTAGTCATCTACTGGTATATGTGTACCTTACTTCTTTACCTTCCTTGCAATATTCCATCGCATTCGCATTGTGCATCACCCGTCTAGATGTAGTTATGTGTGGTGAGGTATTCGGTGATGATCTTGACGGCCTGCGTCACATCGCACTCGTCAGTTCTGATATGGATATCCGGGTTTTCGGGAGCCTCGTATGGTGCGGATATCCCGGTGAACTCTGCCATAACGTGAGTGCTCTGCTTGCTTTCAATGGAATGGTATTTACCTTTAATCTCCCCAGCACGCGCCTTCTTGTACAACCCCTTAGGATCACGCTGCTCTACGACGCTCAAAGGTGCGTCAATGAAAACCTCGACGAAGCCCAGGTTTGCTTTCTCGTGGAGTTCCCGAGCTACTTGTCGGTCTGCGCGATATGGTGATATGAAAGCAGTGACCGAGATACAGCTTGAATCCGCAAACAACTTCGACACCTTGTATTGCGCCCAAATGTCAGGTTACAGCCGGCGAAATGAACGCATTCGCTCATACCTCTCCGATTCGTCGGATGTTCTCGACTCGCGAATTCTCGTCGAAGCCGAGGTCTTTGTTCAGCCCAAAGCGGATATTGTCTCCATCGAGACGATATGTAAATTTGCGTTGGTGCAGAAGATGCTGCTCGAGGGCGCAAGCGATGGTAGACTGTGGAGTGTGAGTGCCTTTCCTCGAACCGGAACAAGTACTGCTGACGCACCTTCCCACTGGCACTAAGACCAGTTAACCAGATCGTGACCCCTTTCTGCTTGAGCAGATCAGACCGCTCGGTAGCGCTGACGGAGCCTAGAAAATCCCATCAGCTTCGTTCAGGCAGATTAATGAAGAATCTGCTCGCCCTGGTGGAAGGTGATGTTAGTAGCCATGGAGGATATTTACCGTTATATTGGAAATGTGTCTCGATCGGGTGGGGAGTATTCAACACGATCGTGGTGTTTTATGCTGTCCCGGTGGGCTTTCCCACTGGATGTAGAGTGGCTTTTGAGTGGTCTTGAAGATCAAGCGATCAGGCCTTGAGAAAGATCTGTAGGACGCGGACATCCTGCCACGGACGTGAGCCCAAATCTTCTGAATCGCGAAAGTGTTGCGAATGTCGTGTTCAGTAGCTTTGCAATCTCATCACGTGCTATGCATTGCCTTCGGACGTGGATGTATATTCGTCACTGAGTAACTGGCACAAAAAAAAAGGACAAGATATAGTACAGCACGACGATGGACGACTGTAATCAACTACGAAGTCCCATCATCCCCCAAAAAAACTCTTACGGTATCAAATCACATTACATTGGTAACACACTTTATATCCCAATCCATCCAACCGTCATGGCGGAGTGCAACATAACCAAGCGATCGTCTTCCGGATCGCGTCCGTTACTTCCTCTGTCTCTAATGGTTGGCCCACCGGCGGACAGTGTAAAAAGAGCACCCTGGTTTTAGGTTTATCCGTCTTCGGGGTGTGTCGTCTGCTCTCCGCTAAAGAGCAGTAATAGATGAAGTCGCACAGGTAGTGACCAGCATCTAGCGAAGAGTAGACTTTCTATGAGGTGGTGGAACAAGGCATCAGGTGTTTATATGCTGGACGCTGGTACAGGGAAATGCAATACGCTCACCTGAACGTCAGATTTCTTGAGGTAGTTAACAAGCTTCTCGACGTCAACGTCGGTGTAAATCTCATCAGGGAATGATTCATATCCCTTGCCAAAACCACGCTTCGGAGGTTCTCCACTTTCAGTGGGAGGTTCTATCACATAACCTAAGCGTGCCCTTTCCATCCGCTCCGCCTCCGAAATTTCGATAGCAACCCGGGTTGCTTCATCATGCGCCACACGGACGGACGGTGCATGGCAGCCTTTGGCGTCCTTCATATTATAACCAAACTTGTGTCCCAGCCTCTCCAATCGCAGGGGACCTCTACCTGCTACTCCGACGTGGAAAATGAGATCGTAGCCACCTGGTGGTGTTGGTAAAGGGGGGCAGTCCTCGTCTTCACTTGGGGGTAGAACAGGAGGTCGAGCATGGAGGCTCGGGACGATGGATAAGACGTCCTCGTATGTAACAGGGACTTGGAGGGTGGTTATGTGGACGTCCCGTGGGGTAAGAGGGAGGGTAACTTCGTGCTGAGATCTGACGGTGGGAAATCGATTTTCTTCTTCCGCTACTTCGTCCATATCCACGGGTTCATCGACATGTATGACGGTGTTGTGCAACGGTTTTACAGCCAGCCACGAGGGATTGACGGCGTACCGAGAGAATGGCTGTACCCGGAGTGTTAGGTGCTCGCAAAGAGAATCTAGAAAAAGAGGACTACTAGGTGAGGACTCACACCAAACCCGGTGAGCAGAACATAATAAGGACGAGGTTTTGGTGGTTCTTCACCGGTACAAATTCCGTTTCCACCAAAAGTTTGCATGATCACCTGGATGCGAGGCGGAAGATAAGTAACGAATGCTTGTCCGGTTGTAGGTAAAAACCCACTCTGCAAACCGTAGCAGGACCCCGAACCACACCTTGAAATTCCTTTAAAAGAACAATCACGCATCAAACCAATTCCGTGATGGCCCTCCCAGACTCCCAGCCCAGAGATACACATCCAGAAGGCGTGACTAGGGGGCGAAAAATAGATGGTTCCAGCAGAAAGACTCAGTAGGAAGCTGTGGCTGAGATGCTGATAGCTCGTAGAGAGACAAGTTCAGAGCCTCCTGACTTGCCAACTCTGTGTGAACACTACCTTCCCCATTTGGAAGGGGCGTTAGCGGGAAAGTCCGGGTCAAGGAATTTGATTTGAACTCCGCCAGTGCTCTCAGTTCACGGCCAAAGTCTGCAAAGCGGAGAAAAGAGTAAAGAGCGACTGACTCTACCATGTTGTCTTCAGTACTCCGTACGTCCGCTGCCTCCTCCTCCTTGGGACGGCGAGCAGCCTCAACTATCGCCCTCAAGTACTCCAACGCTCTCTACTCCGCCGCACTCGCCAAATCACCACAGGTCCTTAACAAAGTCCAGACGGAGTTGGCTGCCATCTCAAAGTCCATCAATGAAACTCCCGACTTGAAGGCCTTCATCTCAAACCCCACTCTCTCAGCAAATGACCGTGCCACCGGATTGGCCACCGTCTTCTCAAAGGCTGAGGGTGCTGGCGCAAAGAAGGAGCCAGTCTCCGATATCACCAAAAACCTCTTTGCTGTCCTTTCCGAAAACGGTCGACTAGGCGAGGCACCAGGCGTCATTGAGGGTTTCAATGAGCTCGTGTCAAAATACAGGGGAGAGTTGGAGGTGGTTGTGACTTCCGCAGCGCCTCTACCGAAAGACGCGTCTGCCAAGCTCGAAGCCATCCTGAAACAGTCCCAGGCAGCCCAACAGGCCAAGACTGTTAAGGTGACCAACAAGGTGTGTACTTTCGTGCCGTTCACCACTTGGCTTTGGAATTGAAGGAGTTGTTGCGTAGGTTAACCCCTCGGTATTGGGTGGTATTGTTGTCGACTTTGGTGACAAGAGCATCGACCTTAGCGTGTCGTCACGGGTCAACAAGCTCAACAACATCCTTCAACGTACGTCCCTCACTGAGAACGAATTACAATTCCTTACTGATGTTTACCTCAGAATCTGTATAGACACAGTCTGTTGCTGCGATTTCTTGCGTCGTGTCGGACTGAGGAGTGCACCTTTGTATGGACATGGTAGTGTACTTGGAAATCCTAGATGCAGTCCAGAGATCCACGTGTGCTGCGTTCTGTCTGACCTCGGGAACGCCTTTAACGTCGTCTGCTGCGAAGTAAATGGACCCTCAAGCGATTTCGTTTTTGCCTCGAGTAACAAGGTTCACCCAACATTTACTTGATCAGCAACCACATACCCACAAAGTGCGGCTGAGCGTAGAATGGACCACTGAGTGGTACGAACGTGTTGGACTGGTCACGCAATTCAATTTCCCTTGTTACGATACTACCTCAGTCTACCTGGGCTGAATTAGATCCCCATTCGTGATGCAATGGGCTCGGGCGCTTACAGATTGCCGGAGGCTTTCCGAATTCCGAATCGCGGAATGACAGGCTACTAATCAAACTTCCATGACAGCTGGTAAGTCAAGCTTCCTCTCCTTTCCTCCAAACTTACGCGTGTACTTCTGCTGCTTGTCGAAGTAACATGGTCAGTTTGAAGTCCCTTTGAAGTGATTAGATACTCACCAAACGTGTCCGTAGCCCTATATGTTCGCATTCCGTCCTCGAGCGGGATATCAACAAACACCTGGACAGCGGATGCTCGGATCACAAACTCGCAGAATCGTCAAATGCGACTCATTCACGCTCATACAGCAAAGATGAGTCGTCGAGCAAGCTAGCCCCAATATTCTCTCAAAGTCAGGAACCCAAGCTATCCTTTCTGCCCGGTCCTTCTTTGAAGGCTTCCGAGGGATCTGCAGTGTCCCAGTCCAAGAAACGCAAGATTGACATGTCATACCCTAGCCAACCTTCACCAAGCAATATGAAACATACAAAAGGACTAGCCTCAGCTATCAAAGCCAATGCGCCACTCGCGGAGAGACTGCGCCCACAAAGCCTAAGCGAGTTCGTCGGGCAAAGGCACCTGACAGGCCCAGATTCGCTGCTCATGAATATGCTACAAAGCGGAAAGCTGGGCAGCATTATATTCTGGGGCCCCCCAGGGTTAGTAGCCTACGCTCACAAGGCTGTGTACTAAAAGTCTCACTTTCAGCTGTGGAAAGACTACTCTTTCGAGGCTCTTGGCTAGGGAAGCTAATTGCACGTTCAAGGAGCTGAGCGCTACTTCGTCTGGAATCAATGACGTTCGAATTGTGTTTGAGGAGGCTAAGGCGTCACTTGCGTTGACGGGGAGGTATAAACATCTGCTGCTGTGTTGGTTTCTTGTCCGTGCTGATGGCAGGACAGGAAAACTGTCCTGTTCTTGGACGAGATCCATCGATTTAATAAGGCTCAGCAGGATATCTTCTTACCGTTCATCGAGCAAGGTCAAATCCAGGTGAAGCGCGCCGTGTTCTTGCTTGCAATAGACGACTCACAAGCCGCGAAGATGATAGGAGCGACAACGGAGAATCCGTCCTTCAAATTGACCGGAGCTCTGATAAGTCGCTGCCGGTGAGTGGAATCGAATTGCACTCCCTAGATATCATACCAAACCTTGCTAGCGTGTTTGTGCTGGAGCGTCTCACTGATGAAGATGTACGAGGTGTCATATCTGGCGCAATGGACCGCATTTGTCGCCCAGACGATGAGTCACCGGGAACCTCGTCAATGGATAAACTGCCCGAGAGTTCGCAAGGCTCTGTGGATCCAGCATCACGAGAGTTGAGCTCGGGCGAACACACATATCCTTCGTATCCGCAGTTGACAGATCGCGTTATCACGTCAATCGTTTCTCTCTCGACTGGAGATGCAAGAACAGCGCTGTCCCTGCTGGAACTTGTTCTGGCCTCCAAAAAGGATATCAAAGAGGACGCACTCCTAGCCTCTCTTCGACGTTCAGTGTCTTCCTCATACGATCGCACAGGTGACAGTCATTATGACATGATCTCGGCCCTTCACAAGAGCGTGCGCGGGAGTCAGGGGAGCGCAGCGATGTATTGGCTTGCACGAATGCTGACTGCTGGTGAAGATCCTATGTATATCGCTCGAAGAATGGTTGTCTGTGCAAGCGAGGACATCGGACTTGCAGACAACCAGGCCTTGCCTTTGGTGAGTCGATGGTTGAAGATGTTATACCTTTGTTTATATCCTTGTCCAGGCCGTAGCAACCCTGCAGGCCTGCCAGCAGATTGGGATGCCCGAGTGTCGCATCAATCTAGCACACTTGGTTGCATATCTCTCAGAGGCGCCGAAAAGCACTAGAGCGTACGAGGCCTATAATCGTGCGGAGGAAGCTGCGAAACTGGACCTCACCGCGCCCATCCCAATGGCAGTCCGCAACGCACCTACCACTCTCATGAAAGAACTCGGTTATTCTCAAGGATATAGATACAACCCCAGTTATGCGTAAGTCCACTCCACTGAGAAATAAACTGTGCCTGATTACGTTATCAGACACCCTGTATACAATGAGTATCTGCCGTTATCCTTCCACGGCGACAAGTTCCTCAAGGACGCTGGAGACACGTCTGATAAGGTTTGGGATGAAGATGCTTTGCTGCACTGGGAACGGGAATGTAACGGGGGACGTCCATGGTCTGGTCGCCCGGCAAGTAAGTGATCATTATTGACTTTTTGATTTGCATATTCAACTCTACCTTTAGAATCGTGATCCCGAGCCGGGATTCCTTTACGTGCTCTATTGTTGGCCAGGCGGTCATTAACATATAGACTGCTGTGATTCCTGATATCAACGGCTATTGTCTGATGGCAGCGAGACAGTCTGGGATAGTGTAGACGTGAGTCGCACGCATACTGTTTGAACTTCCAATCGCGCCGCAGACCAACGGCGCCGATGCCCATCACCTCACCATTCTTTCGTTTCGTCACTTTCCCAGCCGTCCACGGCAACTCCCACATGAAAACAAGAGACCTCGTGCCTCACCTTTGAAAATAATGAAATTACGTTTGTGGTGCGTCGAGATGCCCGTTGATCGACTGCATCTTTTTGCATTCGCTATTCGCTTTGAAAGGAGACTGAACTTCCGAATCATCTCATGGACCAAATGCGGCTTGCACCTATGATCAAAGTCAAAGAAAACCTAGTTGGGCAGGATTTGGTCAAACGTGTCGTGTGAATAGTATGTATTCACGAGGTACCGGGAGGCGTCTTATTTTTGGGCCCGGGTGATTCACCACGTCCGACTCTTATCTTCCATCTTGGCAGGCGCATGTGCTCGCAGGGAGCGAAACCACGTTGGTTTTCTCCTGTGGCTGTTGATGGAGGTGCATTCAAAGCTTCATACGACAATGTATAATTTTAGGGCTCTTATCTTTATCCCCCAGCTTTCGCCTCTTATAATGCGAGCACCCAGTGCTTCGAATCCCTTGAGCCGCGGTTTCCCACTCTTTACCAATGGCTTACTCCAGAGGCATTGATGACCTGGTCGAGCCGGTTCAGACCGCTGACAGCGACAAAGTCCCCAGTGTCAGCGATGAGAAGTCGTACTACGAGAAGAACGACGTCGAGACTGCGACGATCGAAGTCGGGAGCGAGGAGGCCGTTCTCCATAACGAACGTGATATCGCCACGCATGTCATCTCGGTTCAGGATGACCAGAGTCTGAACCCTTGGACATTCCGCGCGTTCTTCATTGGCATTGGTCTCTCCGCTTTTGGTGGTGTCCTTGGTAAGTATTACAGCTGTCAGTACCGCTGCTCGTAACTTTAGCTGATGATCCTCCAATAGCCCAGATTTACTATTTCAAGCCGGTACGTGATAAGATCTACCAGAGATGATCGACCGCTGAAAATTATTAATTAGCAAACTGTGCTTGTGTCATTGATGTTCCTCGCCGTTATCTCTTATGTCCTGGGGATATTTATGGAAACCTTTGTCCCTCGGTATGGTCCGCTGAAGTGGCTGAACCCAGTGAGCGCTTTCCTTGGGATGCACTTATCGTATCTGTCCTTATACCTGTCTGGTAGGGGCCATTCAACAAGAAGGAAAATGCCTTCGTTATTATTATGGCCAGCGCAGCGGCGAACTCCGCACTGGGTACTGAAGTCCTCGCAGTCCAGCGCATGTATTACAATATCACCCCCAATGCGGGGGCTTCAATTTTCCTGCTCTTCTCCAGTCAACTCCTTGGCTATGGTATTGGTGGAATGATGCGGTGTACGTGTTTTATTATTGGCACAAGTTCGGAGCTAAACGTGTCCCCTTCAGCTATTCTGTTGTACCCCTCGAAAATGTTGTACCCTGGTGTACTGCCCTTGATTTCCATGTTCGACGCACTTTATGAAGGAGGAAACGCGGCAAGGAGAAAGCTGAAGGTTTTCTACCTCGTATTCGGAATGTAGGTGCTAGCTCTCATTTATTGAAATAACCACCAACACTCTCTACAGCATCTTCATTTGGGAGCTCTTCCCCGAATGGATATTCCCTCTGTTGACGGGCTTCTCAATTTTCTGCCTCGCCAACCCAAACAGCCCCGCTTTCTCTCGCGTCTTTGGTGGCAGCAATGGAAACGAAGGGCTTGGTTTGCTATCCATCTGCTTCGACTGGCAGGTATGTACAGCCGGCCCCTTCTTGATCTCATCGATATCCCTAAACTCGTTCTGCTTGATAGTATATCTCGGGCGGTGTGAATCCTATGACCATTCCCCTCAAAGCACAGGTATGCTAATTATCCTTGGAACGAAGAATCATCCTCAATCATTTTCCCGTAGTTCTCCAACTTCCTGGGCTACATTCTTTGCATGTGGGTTTACTCCGCAGATATTGACCGCCATGTGATAACAGAACTCCATCAGGGTCGTGTTCGTTGCTGTGTACTATAATAACATCTGGAAGGCGCAAAACTTCCCATTCGTGCGTCTCCTGCCGAACGTTCCGAGCCACGTGCTGATCACCATTCCCCTCCACAGCTTTCTCAACTCCTGTACTACGAGAACGGAACGGAATACAACCAGACCCTCATCCTCAATTCCAATTACGAGGTCGATCCGACCCTGCTCGCGGAACAGGGGCTCCCTTACTACTCATCAACATGGGTGATCAACCTCCTCGCCACCAATCTTGGCCTCGCTGCAACGTTCACCCATCTTCTGCTCTGGAACTTCAAGGACTTGAGCTCTTCGCGGGGCTGGGCTAGCCTCGCGAACCTCAAGCAAATGTGGAGTAACTTCGACTGGAAGTTCTGGCAGCACGATGGTATGAGAGAAGTTGACTTGAATGATGAAGATATCGACCCTCATTACCGGGAGATGCTCAAAGTAAGGCACACTGTGCATGGATCGAGACTCTCATTCTGATCATGCAATTCTAGTACCCTGACGCACCAAACAGCTGGTACTTCGCCACCTTTGTCGCATCGGTTATCATTGCATTGGTTGTTATCTACAAGACGGACTCGACACTGCCATGGTAATGTGGATTTGACATGAGTCTTCTGCCCGCTGACCAGAGTTCGTAGGTGGGGCTTTGTGATTGCCATCTTGCTCGCTACTGTGTCTATCTTGTTCTTCGGAGCGCTGTACGCCATCACTGGTTTGGCCTTCATCATCCAACCGTGAGTACACTGATTTCGAAGGCTCGAAGAATATGCTGAGCTGATGATGAAATAGATTCGTACAGATGATTGGTGGCTTCTTGCACCCAGGAATGCCAATGGCAAACATGTACTTCGTGTTGTACAGCTATAGTGAGTTCGCAGAAACAGAGAAGAGAAAGTGGATGCTAATCTCTATTGATAGACACGGTCTCACAGGCTCAGCTACTGCTTCGCGACCTCAAGATTGCTCAATGTTAGCAGATAGATACTGTCCTGTATGGTGGGAGGTATTAACCCGTGTTTCAGATGCGAAGCTCCCTCCTCGTGCCGCCTTCACGGCCCAAATTATCGGCACCCTCCTCGGCGCTGTCTTGAACTTCAGTAAGCATTTTGTCACCTCCGCGCACCGCGGCATTACTCACGTTCGTTGGTAGTTTTGATGAACTCCATCATTGACAACCAACTTGAGATTCTCCTCTCTATTCAAGGAACGAATATCTGGTCCGGCCAACAACCGCAGCAGTACAATTCTCAGGCTATCGCTTGGGGCGGTCTGAGCCATGAGCTATTTGCGGCTGGACAGAGATACCAGTGGGTTCCATGGGCCTATGTGGTCGGGCTGTTTGTACCGGTGCCCTTCTGGCTCATACACCGCTATTGGCCGAAGCTCCGTATGGATTATCTCTACACACCCGTAATTGCGTCAGTTGGAATCATTCCCAGACTTGGTCCAGCGCTCTGACAGAACACGACAGGTACTTTATTGGGTGGCTCTGTGTAGGTATCAACTCATCTATCCTATCCTACTTTACGGTTGCCTTCGTGTCCCAATGGTGGTTGCGCACGCGTTACCCTCGGTGGTTCGCGAAGTACAACTATATCGTTGGAGCTGGTGAGTAGATTAGATGCCACCTCTTACGCCGAAACTGACATGCGGAGCAGCTCTCGACGGAGGAACCCAAGTTATGGTGTTCATTCTTTCGTTTGCGGTCCAGGGTGCAGCGGGAACGTCGCATCTGTTCCCCAACTGGTGGGGAGCAGATCAAGGTGGGAACTACGACCATTGCGCATACCTCACTTAGAGGCTAGTGACGCACCTAGTGTTGACGTAGTGCACTTCGTACGTACGTCAATAGTACAATTTCGACACTCCAAAGTCTTGGAGCCGGTACCTGTGATCCTGTGCGATCCTCTCTTCGCGTAAGAAATACGGTACACCAAGACTGCTTAGCGACATGCGTTCGCCACGAGTAAGTACTGCGCCATCGCTGGGGTGATCGCCGACGAAACCACGTTGGGTCTGGCTGGAATGGCTATGGCCCCCCGGCCGCTCTCGAGCAACGAGGATGTGGTAGCCGGGAATTGCCTGGCCGAAACGCGACTCAGACTTACTTATTAAGGAAAATATATTACGGAGGGTGATGAGAAAGCGGAGCCCACGTGGATTTGGTAACTGGATCGCACCGCCACTCGGTTCTTTAGAGAACTTCGGGCCTGTCCGATTTTGGCAGTTCCATCGGGGAAGGGATGTTGCACAATCGCCGTGACACGCTTAAGGAGATGTGCCCAGAAATAAAGAACAGTCATGACTGCGGTCTCTTACTTCCGAACTTTTCCTTGAGCGATACCCTCAACCTGTTGAACCTCTGGATATTGAGGAACTAACAGCAGAAGGGTTCTTTGTCGCCGGAGCAAGAGTACAAGGGGCTTTTTCGTAACCACAGCCTTGACAGCAACAATAGAAACGGTAAGTACAATGGAACAATGAACAACATGCTTCCAACACGCAGCTCAATGGAGCCTACTATATTATCTCCAGTCAAGGCCTTAGCATCCCCAGTGATAGCTGGCTACATATCTTCCCCTTTACTTTTCATCGGTCTTTTTCAACGCCCTTCATGTTCGTCGCCCGGCTGCGACAATTCGCTCCCCTACTTCTCGGTCTTTCTTCATTGGTTTCTGCTAGAGACGACTCACTCTGTAAGTGGTCTTTCATGCTCTCAACTCAATGGCGTCACTCACATGTTTTCGCTCCTAGTCACGTCATCTGTCACTTACTGCTCAGAACCTGATGCTCTCCTTATCCAACAATTCGATGTTGCCTACTTCCAGAAGAACTCTTCAATATGGTTTAACATCTCCGCTGCCAGCGTTGTAAGCCTTATTGTCTTTCCTTTGTGATTTAAACATGACTGTTTCTCCCGCTAGCAACCGAATGTCAGCGTCTCTGCTAATATCCTGTTGAACGTCTATGGAATGCATCCTGTCAACTTCACCCTCGACCTCTGTAGTCTGTTCAACGGTGCACTGTGTCCACTCCCGACCTACAACTTCACTGGTTCGGATTCTATCCCTCTGCCATCCTCTTTGGGCGTAAGCGACAAGATTCCTGGTATTACATTCCAGATACCGGACCTTGAGGCGTGAGTCTCGCGCCACCTTGTATCGCGCCGCATCTAATCGTTTCACAGTTACGTGCAGCTATCTCTGACCGATGTCAGCACTGGTGAACTCAAAGCTTGCGTCCAAGCTACGTTGTCCAATGGCTGGTCAGCGCATCAAGTTGCAGTGGAGTGGGCCACGGGTGCCCTGGGCCTTCTCGCTCTCCTCTCCGCTATCTGGTATTCGCTTTCTCCGGAAGCATTGGCCCCATACCGTCTTTTCGACCTCTTCTATCTGTTCCAATGGGCAGCTTCGACAGCGCTTCTCAACCTTAACTATTCGTCAGTATACCGTGCTTTCGCAACAAATTTCTCTTGGGCTATGGGACTGTTCCCCGCATCCGCAACTTCCCCAATCCAGCTCTCGATCAATAACATGCGCCACCTCACTGGTGGCAATATGGCTGACGCAACATCCGGATCGGCTGTCGCTTTGGTGAACAGGAAACTCAGTCCCTACAACGCCGCGGTGTCTGCGTCATCCGTTGGCGCAGGGTACCAAACTGCCGGCATAGGGGTGGAGAGTCTCGTGGCCCTCCCTAACCTCACCTCGGCGAATTACGTCTCGCCTACATTTGCTGGGAGCATCCAGGAGTTGTCCACTGCTGGCACTGTCCAGCTTGTCACGTCGTCATCCGACAACGTGCTGCAAGCTGGCGTTCCAATTTACGTGAATTCTGTGGGGATTGCTACAGCCAATGCGTTCATGACGATTTTCCTCGTGGCATTGATGTTACTGGCCATCCTGCTGGCGGCGCTTGCCGTAGGCTATGGCATTTTGGTGCTGGCAAGCCGTCGCAGTCAAGGCAAAGTCAATCGCTACTTGGAGTGGAAACAGCAATATCCAGCGTTTGCTCGCGCTTGGCTCTTGCGTGTGGTAAGTGGTTTATCCTTTTCAATTTGGAATACACGTTCACGCCCTGGGAACAGTGTCTTGTCGCCTTCACCCCTGTCACGATCTTTGCACTGTACCAGTGGACCCTCAAGGACTCTTGGCTTGCTATCCTGCTCTCAGTCATTCTCTTTTTGGCATTGGTCGGATACATTCTTTATCCCAGCTTTATCACGCTCCGCCTTGCAATTCGCTCGACACCATATGCGTTGTACACGCAACCTGGTCATCTCACCTCCCATGGTCCTTTGTTCGCACTGTACCGGTCGGAGCGTTATTACGCCAGCATACCTCTTCTTGTGGCCATTTTCTTGAAGGCCATCTTTACCGCCTTCGCCCAGGCAAACGGCGAAGTGCAGGTTATCTTGATCCTCATCGTCGAGTGTGGAGTTCTTGCCTCTCTTTTAATCCTCCGACCACACAAGACCAGGCGTGCGGATGTCTTGGCGACTTACTTGGCTATCACCCGTGTTGTTTGCACGGGTCTCTTGATCGCATTCGTGGAGAGCCTCAACCTCGCTGCCATTCCTCGCGTGGCGATTGGCATTGTCATCGCCGTTATCATCTCTGTCGCGGTCATCGTCATGTTCTTCAACACCCTCGTTAACTTGGGTTTGATGAAGCTTATTCTACCGGCACGCTTCAGACGTCGTAACCAGACATCCGATGAATCGATCCTCGAGAAAGGCGGCGACGCGGAGGATATCGCGGGACGACCTAGGAATCCAACCCCAGAGCGGAACATCCCTTTGGATCCTACCGTCAACCAGCCGTACCCCGACAGCCCCTCGCAGGTGACCGCAGACGAGCACAGCACCTACTCTGAGGAGTCCGGCTCCACCACTTTGGGTTCTCTACTGCCACGGCGGTGGTCTTTCCAGCCATCCCAACCCCCCTCTCATTCGCGAACGCCTTCGCAATCGCAGTATTCGCCTACGAATGCATCATCACCTCGTCAATCCATTCCTCCTTCACCCCTCTACCCGCAGTCTCAATCTCACAGTAGACAACCAACGATCGACGAACACTCGCCGATGGCATTTTAAAGCCATTTCCTTTTCACATGTTCATCGTACTCATAGAGATCAGCAATATCGTTTTTTTTTTTCTTTCTTTTTCATCATTTAGCATCTTAGCATCTCCTCTTTTCATCTCCTCATTTCATCAGTAAATTTCCGTCTCCCCACATCACACGCCGTATCGCACACACTCATTCGGACAATGAAAACCTTGGTAATTCAGATAGTCCAGATATCACCCAATCATCTCGATGATGAGTTGTTGGCCAATTGACCAACCGCACTTATCCTTATTCGCATAATGTTGCTCCAGTGGTTTACGCAGTCACTTCTATTATTGTACTTAGGGAAGATTCAATATTCAATGGGATCGGGTCATTCTTCGTCAGGAACACACTGCGGATGTGATTGGGGTGGAGCGACGCAAACTAAGTACGCTTAATTTACAGGAGATCGACGGAGCGTTGGAGAGGTGAGATGACCGCAACGACCTTGCTTTCTAGATCGAAAAGATCACCACCCTCGAACGCAACAAAGTCCGACGTATCTTTGGAGCGAGTCGACCCTATCAACAGCTTCTCCAAGTTCGTAGAAGCTAGCTTGATCGCTTGCTTGCGCGAGATCTTTCCTCCCGCCTCCAACCCGGCCTGGATCAGAAGAGAAAACAGAAGCGTTGATGTCAATGCCACGCAAGTGGAGAGGACGCGGGCTCTAGAAGCCAAGATGTGGATAACTCACCCATGCAAGGTCAAATCGCGCGTTACGAGCATCCCACGACTCGATGATGCCAATACCCACCGTGACACCATGCCCCACCAATCTCGAGATTGCAGTGTCCTCCGTGAGAGGCGGGCCCGGTAATCTGCGGCACCCCAAGACCAACCAACTTCATCAGCGCGCACTTCAGATAGGCGGTAGTAGCTACGTACATTCTCTTCTCTTCCCACTTGAGCGGGAACGGACGAGCGGGTTTGAGAACGACGCCTACGTCCGCATGGGCCAGTTCGCGCGCGAGAAGGTGCGCCTCGGATGCGCCTGTGATGGTCATTTTGATGGTGTGCCCCGTGGCGCTCTCTACTTCTTTCTTGAGGCGGATGAGGGTGGCGATTATATCGGCGCTGTGGGCTTCTATTACGAGTGGTATACGGCCCTGTTGGTGCGTACGCGTACTCAGTTCATTTAGCCCTATAAACGGATGTCTGGACGGCCGCACCTTGGTGACATCAGCAAAGTGATCTCTCCCGGGACCCTCGCCTGGGTGCAACAGCAGCCTCCGCAACGCCGCCACCTGAGTACTGATACTTGCCGACGTAACAGCATGCGACACTGCGACATGCAGCCCAGCCACTTCACTGATGATAGCTCCGTGCTTCAAACCGTGTTCGGCGCCGAGGGAAAAATGCGAGCTTAGACCGCCCAGGAAGCCCGTGGAACTTGGGGCCGTAATAGCAGTCGTTACGCCTGATCGGTATGCAGTGCTGCAGATTCGTGGGCGAGGCCGCATTGAGTACGACTCGCGTTTGACGGATACTCTCAGAGGGACAAAAGAAGCACTCACAGCGCATCACGCCCACCAAACGCAAGTCCATCCACAGCGCGCACAAGCGTCCTCTCATCGCCCAACACCGACGGTACGCGCTTCACGAACGGGTCAAACACATCCCCATCATTCGTCGAATCCTCCGATAAGATCTCTGCTGTGCCCAAGGGCGCACCAAACGAGACGAGACCAGGGGATATCGAGCCTCCTTTTAGGTCGACGATCTCGAGGTTGTGTTGGGGCCGGGAAACTGACACGGCGCAGGAATGTTCGGTGCCTATGCACTGGATGGCGCCATCTTCTACTAGAACGATGCCCAGCCCTTCGACATCCTCTGAGCCGCTGCCCACGAGGGACATCTCGGTCACTTCATCGCCATCCCGAGAAAAGAGCGTCGTCACATTGGCAAAGAGCACCCGCCCTCCTACCTTCTTCTTAGCTTTCAAAGGCGGCAGCCCATCATATTCCACGACTGCTGCAGCTTCTTTATCGAAATTGGGAACCTTGGGAGCTTTCTGGTGAGATGAGGGTTTGAGTACAACGTGCGCAGAGGGAAGCTGGGAGATTCCGTCAATGAAGACGTGGATCGGGGTTGCTCCGATAGAGAGGGGGTGGCTGTCCCAGACAACAAGATCTTGGAGAATGAAAGCACAAAGGCATGTAAACTCGAGAACATATGAGGCTTACTCAGAACTCACCCGCGTCCCATCCTATGTAGCGTGTATCTCAGCTATGGCGGACACTCACCATAACATCATGACGGACTCACCAGGCTTAATGTACCCCACCCGATGCCCCAGACCTAACACACGCGCAGGCGTACTGGTCACAGAGGCAATAGCGACGTTCTCAGGAAGTCCATAATAATGCGCCTGCTGTGCCTCGAAGAGCAGATATCGTGAATTGAGGACTGGGTGGTCGCTCTGCGATATCAATTCCGTTAGTCTAAGCCAGCTCGATATAAAGTAAGAGGAGAAAAAGAACCTTCATGACGACATCGAACCCGTGCTCTGTGAGAATACGTGGGGCGAATTCGGAGCCTCGGTATGCCTCTCGTTTGTATCTATTATATGGGAATGCGTGAATACCGCCCACCCACCAGGGAATAACGAAGCTAGGTTACCTTGCTTGGCTTGCGAACAGTGCAATCGCGGGTTTGGGACCTATGGGGCATGGGTCAAGGTACGTAGCTAGGCGGTCAGTCGCAGTACGCACCGTGATTCCGTTTGAGCACGTCGGGTACGAGGTAAGCCTCGCTAGCATGATGGACCGAGGCAATAGGGAACTGAAACTCCTCGGAGATCTTGGCGGGAAACCATTAGGGTTCGGGAATCGATGCATAAGCATATACAGAACTCACGCGCATAAGCTGGTCGAGGTCAACAGCTTCATAGCAGTGCGTGTGGACCTGCGACAAGGGTTAAATAGGGAGACATGTACACGAACGAGAAAGCGAGCTTTACCTTGACTTTCCCTCTCAGAACGTCAACCAACATCTCCCACTCTAGATCATCAGGGAAATCGCCGAGGTCGTCGGTCAATCCACTCGCAACCTTCGAGCAGTAGGTATCTTGGGATTCTTTCAGTTGTCTTGCTTTGTTGTAGCTATTTGGTGAGAAGGTTTTAGGGCGACTCCTGTGCTTGTATAACACTTCCTGGGACTCACGCTTCGCGGAACGCCCAGGTAACGTCCATGCGCGTCATTCCGAAGACCGACACTGAGGGATGGTCTGTGAGTGCGTTGTCCACTAAGCGCATACATGGGTCAGAATTCACCTGGATTCTCGCCTTCATAACCGCTAAGATCAACGGGACGGCAAAGGAGCTATAGGAAGGACATACCGCATGCTTGCCTAGATCATGCCTAATATGTAACACGAATTATGTATGGTGGAGTGCAGACTCACTTTAGGTGGCGCCACTGAGGTGTGATATTGAGGTCCGGGAAGGACGTGTTGATGTTGATGGGAGGCTCGAGAAGCAAGGAGGTCGGGCTGCGTTCCTTCGTCTTCCGAAGTTTGATGGGGAAGGCCTGTCCACCTGCCAACCACCAGGTAAGCAATGCATGGCGGATGAGGCAGGGCCAACTGTACCTATCACACCAGCAGACCCAGGAAGGACGATAGCTGTGGTGACACCCCCCGCGGTGGAAAGTTCATAGGATAAATCATGGGTATTCAAACCATCCAAGCTACGTGCCCAGGGTGCGACTGCTGCATTGGGAGTGTAGTAGTCATCAGAACCACTTAGTTCTGGGACAGAATCGTCACCCATATGGGAGTGCATGTCGACTATTCCAGGGGTAACCCATGCATTGTGGACGTCTACAACTTCGAGGTGCTTGTATTTCTTGATGGTCGATTTGTGAATGTGCCCGATATCGACGATGAGACCGTTCTCGAGTAGGATGTCGCCGTGTATGATTTCGGTTCCATTTTCGTTTCCTGTCCATATTTTGGCGCGGCGGATGAGGGTTGCTGGAGTATCGGGATCGAAGCGGTCCGAGTGAGTGCGTTGGTGGAAGTCAGGGGGTGGACCCGGCTCTCGGGCAAGATAGTCGCAACGAGCGGCAGCTTTTGCTATTTGCTCAGACTGCAGCGAGGGAATACCATCGCCCTGGCGCTGTACGCGCCACAGGGTAAGTACTGTCAAGGACAATGCTGCCAAAGCGATTAGCTTGGACGTCCAGACTGGCTTTCGGCGGGGAGCACGTCCCCATCGATGGCCCTCGTCGACTGGGGCGTATTCCTTTGAATCTGACATCCTCAAAGTACCTTGCAGGAAGACTGAGCCGAACAGATGACCCTCTCACACGACACTACCGACTGAGAAAGTTGGTTGGTTCCGTTCCATTACGTTGACGGCGAGTACAATGTTCGGACCAGGTTCGGTTCGGGCCTATTATAAGAGGACCCCTGAAACTCCGGGGTTTAGCAGTCAAAGTCACGTTACGTTTTGACGCGAATCCGGGTTACGTTTGGTCACGTCACGTTCTTTGTCACCCCTTGCTGTGAGACGCGTTGGACCGCGCCGAATTCAATCTGCGACGGCGACTTCATCATGGCGAGGATTCCAAAAAAGCAGCCAAATACAGACGCGCGAGCCAACAAAAAAGTGACCGACTTTTTTGTTCGGAAGTCGTCGACACTGTCTTCCTTACCCCCGTCGTCACCGGCAACGTCGCCCTCAAAGGCCCCGCCAACAACGACAACGATGTCCACAAGGTCCCGCCAAAGCGCATCTTCCTCAAGGCCAGTGACACGAGCGTTAAAAGCTACCGCGGAACATGATTCTACCTGTGCTGCTTCTCGTATTTCTATCTCAAGTGATTCCGCTACTCTACTTTCTCCGCCCCCTGCTTCCGCCAAATCTCGTTCTGTTATTCCCCTAACAGACGCTGCTTCTCCTCATCAAACTCGCAGCGCTTCAGCAATGGCAACACGCTCTACATTGAAGCGTCCTCGTTCTCCAGATAACCACCTCAGTATCTCCCACATCCCTAATGCCCCTGCTACCCCAAAGCACAAATCTCCGAACAAGCGTATGAAGAAATTCGAGTCTGACTCGGAGTCTGAGCGTCCACAAGCAGTCATCTACGTCACTTCGCCTAGAAAACCTGGTCTACAGCAACCTGCGGCATCTGCTGCTCCTAGCGGAACCGCGTCAACACAGGGGCTCACTGTGCCACAGCACCTCTACAATAGCAACTCTGTAGCTTCTCCTTCAAATTCCAGTAAGCAAGTTGTCTATAGTAGCCAGTCTGACGAGATGGAACTCGTCATGCCCATACTAGAATCCCGCGACTTCGGAAAAGTAAAAGAAGACGTTCAAAAGTGGCGACAAGAAGCTTTCGAAACTCCTAGTTCCCCTCTTTCTGAAGCGTGGGATGCCGAAGCTATGGAGGTCGATCCTCCGGCGTCATCTTCTTCGCATGGGTCGCCCACGGCGTCTGTGGGCGGTTCTTCACCTCACTTTGAGGACGCTAGCCACTTCCGTTCTGTGACTACTTCCGCGAGCAGTACTACGCTTCCCGAGACGCCTCTTCTTGCATCCACGTGCCTTCCATCACCCCCTGACACGAACGAAGCACCTCCGCTTCCGCCTACTCCGCAAGCACTTGACAAGGAGAGTAAGACTGCTAAACTCATTGCAGACATCAAAGCAAGAGCATTCGCAACCACTTGCTCCAGCGATGACGAGAAGCTGCTCGAGTTCCGTGAGCTCGACGATAGTGATGATGAAGACCTCGACTTTCTCCCCACCGGCAAAGGCAAGGGAAAGAGGTACGTCTATCCAAGCCCCGAAGCCAGGCGGCGTATTCACAATTGTGGCATCAGCTCCGTGTTTTCGGTACCACAAGCACGGAACGACTTGTTTTCGTCTCCCTTGTCTAGCATACCTTCTTCTATCAACGAGCCTGTGTTCAACTCTCGAACTCGCAGTGTATCCAGTCGGCGCACACCACAGCCTTCGCCTTCTCGGCCAACCCGGGCATCAGGGCGCAACCGCAAAGCCGCACCGAACTTCCGTCTCCCTACAACAATTGCCGAGTCCTCTACATCAGTCCGAGCATCAACCTCCGCCACCAAAGTCTCCACCTCTGCTTTAGCTGTACCCCGCAAGAAAGCACCGGCACCGAACCCCCTCGATGCTCTCCTCCGTGAAAAGAAAAACGCGGACAAACGGGGTACAAGTTCGTCTGCCGTACGTCTTGCGGAAGAAGCTGCGAAACAGGGCTCCCGCGAGACATCCGTAGACTCCGACTCTGACGATCTCTACGAGAGGAGTATCAGTCGTCTTAACCTGACGGACGAGCGAGCAGCATGGGAGGCTGTTCAAGCCCTACATTCATCTCGGAAATCATCGAGTCCGTCTGGTGGGTTTAGTGACACTGAGGATGTTATCCTCGGCGCTCGTGAGGCGAAGATCTTGGGCGGGAAAGCCGGTGAAGCTATCAACAAGATTCTGGTCGGTGACAAGACTAGTAAAGGCAAGGAGAAGGCACAGATAGCGAGGCGGGAGAAGGCACTCGGTGTACCGCTGTGGACGTTGCCCTCTGACGAGGCTATGGAAGTTGATTCGAGGGCGAACTTTGTTGATGTGTCGTTTGGCACCGGACATTCAATTTTGGCGCTGCTTGACCAACTTTATAGGAGTGGCGGTGGGTATTTTTATTTCGTATGCACCGTACTCTCCTTGGTTGATAAACCAAGGAACAGATGAGTCGCAGATGTCTTTAATTCTCACCTCCGGCATCATTGGGAGTATAGCCTCAGGAGCCTCATCCTCGGTCGTTTCCCCACTGTTCAGCCTCGGTTAGCCTTTGAGCCTGCTATTCGCTTTTCTCATCACTAACATTCCTCGCAGCACTCTTCTCATCCCCTCAAGTTGCCGACGCTGCCTGCATCGCTCTGCGTGACATATGGGCACTGGGTACAAGCTGTGCCCGAGTCCCCTTCTCCGCGATCGCCTTCGCTTTAGCTCGGCTCGGTGCACGCCATTCGGTTCTTGAGGAGCTCGGATGGTCGATGGACAGCAATACACAGGAGAGCCACTTCTCTCCCGAAAGTCGTGCCGCATCCGTGAAAAGACTTGTGGCGCTCGTCAAGGATGCTGCTCTGTGCGTATTTCTACCACCCACCTCTCCGTCAGCTGGGCCACTCATAATTCATCTATCAGTGCGAGAGCTTTCGTTCCCGATGAAGTCCCAGATGTGGTGCTGAGCATGTTGATCATCGCTCTCGATGTCTCAACTTCGAACGACCTTTGGATCCAGCTGAACGGCACCGTGGATGCCATTTGCAACCACAATGCAAAGGGTCTTATTACTGTACGTCCTCCCCTCCGCTCTCTTAAATCGACGATTCACTGACCATTCGTCCAGCACACAGCAATTCACGAGAAAGTCATGAGCTTCGCATCGAAGCTGAACCCCGTCAATAAGGCGCGGTTGGTGTCATTCTTTGGAAGCGGTGGTGGTCGGACGAGGCATATCGCACAGTGGCTGGCTTACTGTCTCCTTGTACCCACACCAGCTTTACTGACCGTACGTTTTCCATTCGCGAAAACGCATACATGTTGTCTGAGACTGACGATGCCGACCACACAGGACCAACTACCCGCCCTCGAGCCCCTCATCCTCCTGCTCTCTCCCGACGCAGGTTCAGGAGAACTCTTCGATGTCACGAGTGACGAGACGGACTACGACGACCTCGGGCACTACGTCACCATTCTCACCGTCGCGCTCGCTGACATCGCGCCGTATGTCAGAGAAGAACGGTTGATAACGCACTCTGCGAGCATCGCATCAGTGGAGGGAAGCCCAAGTAAGGCGAAAAAGCCGATGATGCCTCTCGAGCTGCTGAAGCGAGTACTGGAAGTTGTCCAGGGTAAAATTGGTGCGTTTTATTTTTTCCCGCGTGCGTAGTTTCTATCGGCTTGCTAATACACCCCACACCTTCAGTTGACACCCGTGCCGCGCACCTCGACAGATCACGGACGAAGGCTGCTATGCAACGCCTCACGATGCGCATATACTACGAGCGTCTCGCTATTAAAGGCACCGGCTCGCGTGGTCGCGCGTCTACGCTCCAGGCTTATTTCTCGCCTCGAGGGCAGTAGGGGTTCGTCGCTAAACGCGATCCTCTTCTCCCCCTGCATCGTTTCCCCTCCTTCTTTTTTTCTTCTTCCTTCCTCGTTTTGTTGCCGTACCTCTTTCACCCGGATAGAATTATCGTTCTTATCGTCACGGTCTTCAAGTGCTTTATAATTTCCCACTTCCACCGCCCTCCTACTACATCATCTTCAGTGCCAGAGCTACCCCCGCCCACCTACACTTTACATAAACACAACTTTCACCAGTAAAGTATTCATTTCATTATAGCCCCCTCAAGCTAAAGTATCGTACAATTGCAGTCCTAAAAATGATGGGAAATGGAAAGTAGAGTAGAAAGTCTTTTTGAGTATGTGTACAATACTGTCGCGCTTCGGAGGGGATCCGATCAAAGATGTTTATCGTACTATGCCGCTCCGAGATTCAAACTGTTCTCTTGCTCAAGTTGTGAGGTAAGTGAGGTTTGGTTATAAACATCAACACCGTACTCGAGAGCCGCGCGAGGCCGTTGGTACATAGTCCACACCCGGAAACTGGATTGCGAGGATAAGGAGAAGTCTGTGGTACTGCAAGCCGTTCCGGGCCCGGGGTGTTCCTTCCGCTGGAGCATTTGGGACGAGTCTCCTGTATCCCTTTAACAACCAACTCAGCACGGTGCAACAACCGGCTGAAATACTCATACACCTGGCCCGAGACGAGGGTGAGTGCTCGAAACGCGTATTTCGCCTCACCCATCGACGGAGGTTTGAACAAGCTCTCCATTTCTGTCATGTATAGTAACCCGACTATTTTGCAGATCCACATCGGGACTGTCACAAGCCTTACGCTGGCTCTTCGGCTCAGTGACAGTGAGATGGGTGGCCAGATCCGAGGAGTTACAGCGCTGGGCGGAATAGGCTTTTTGCATGGCCCGCGGAGCGCTGACCACCTTTGACTCTTTGAGTCTCCGTCGCGTTAACCACCGAGGTTGCCTAGAGCTGTCGCGTCGGTTCAGATGATCGAGCTTCAGCAACCGTCCTTCTCTAGAACGAGGTTCCCGAGGTATTCCGGCGCAAGTCTTGCAAGTGAATGGCTCAACTAAAACCAACTCGAAATAACTTGAATACTGCGGACGAAGCATGACCTTCCCATTCCGACACATTCCACCGGAGTACAACTCGTGCGAGATGTTTTCGAATCACCCTCCGGTGTCTTTCGAAGGGCGTTCTCATGTTCTTCGCCACGGATATAGTTACGAGGGAGATCAGAGGAATGCAACTTTCCTGATCTCCCAGCTTCTTTCAGATCTCGCATCGACCGGACAACAAGTCTGCTGGAGTTCTGACGCCACTCGTTGAACCTTCTGCCATCGTCCGGCCAACCCAGCTCCTGCTCACGATTCAGATCGAGGCGGAGAGCGACACAATGTATTTAAGACCGTCGTCGCTGGTCAATATCTCATTGGGCCGTCTTGTCCTCGTAGTCACATCAAGAGCACTCAAACCTTCCATTCATAATGGTTGTCACGATTGAGCTCTACTACGACAGTCAAGCTGGGAATCACATGAAACCCAAGGTGGTCAGTCTTATGTTGCTATTCTCTGTTGGTCGTTAACTCAAGGTGACTACAGCCCGTTTTGAGGAGGATGGTTTCTACCATCCAGCTCAAAGGGCCTTCCTTCAAGATCAGGAGGAAGGCCCCACCAATGCCACCATCTTGCATGGAGACAGCTATTGACTGCGGTGCACTGCCCGTCTCGCACGATCTTTCTGAAGCAGGGTCATCGAGCGACAGCATCAGAGTTTCAATGATCAGATCACTTCCACCGCCTGCGTTGATGGCGCCAGTAAATGAGCCAGACGTGGCGGAGCCCACTTGTGACGCGTTTCGCAATCCCTCCGAGGTTCTTGACGTTCGCGGACAACTGAATATCGTAGCCATTCTCAAGGAGTTCTTCGCTCGAGAGCGAAAGGTTGGTATTTCGCATTTCGTATTTTTGATGGAGGTTGATGAATTCCTTGGATATAGCTGATGGGCATTGTGAGCCCAAACCTGGCGCCAATGAGGACCCGATGGGTCGGTCATTCCAGCGAATTTGTTTCCGTTAGGCTCCCTTTAGGGAGGGTACTATCGAGGAGGAAGTTCGGTGCCTCTACCACATCCTCGTCATCTAAAGCCAACGTCAACGTTGCCGACTTTGAAGTCATCCGCTTACTTGGTGCGGGGGCGAATGGCAAAGTCTACAAAGTCGTCGATCAGATTGGCGGAAGGCTTTTCGCGCTCAAGGTGATCTCAAAGAGTCCACTTGAGCCTCACAACGGGAAGGTTATCTTGAGCGAGCAACAAGCCTTCGTCCGCAACATGGGAAACAAGCATGCACTGCAGCTCTCTGCAAGTTTCCATGACGGAGCTAATTTTTACTTGGCGATGGTTCGTTGCTTGCCTGTTCATTAATGCATGATGGTCACTGACGTCTCGTTTCAGGCTCTCAAAGTTGGAGGTGACCTCCACGAGCAGATCTCAACATGGGGGCGCCTACCATACGAACTAGCCAAGTTCTACGCAGCCGAGCTAGTCAGTCCAAGGTCTTTCCTCTGCTCTGAGCATGTTCTCATGTCGACTCTTAGATGGTCGGTCTTCTCAGTTTGCACCAAAGGGGTGTACTTCACAGGGACATCAAACCCGCAAATATCCTGATTGATGGTGGGGGCCACGTCGTGATCTCGGACTTCGGGCTCTCCGAGGTCTTCGAGATTGCGGTCCCAAGAACCAATTCTCCCTATTGCATCCGTGGGACAACCAAGCAGTTGTCCCAAGCCCCCTACTTAACCAGTGGGCTCTGCGGCACGGTCAGTTATATCGCGCCGGAAATCTGGCGCAATGAAAAGTACGGCTTCGCGGTTGACTACTGGGCCTTGGCTATCACGATTCATGAGATGTTGACCGGCGAGGTAAGTTCTTAGACTTCTGATTGGGACCGAGTTTAACCATCAATCGACTCCTCAGGTGCCTTGGTATCACTCTGTTGAGTCCACTTACGTGGACCAAATATGTCATGCGCCACTTGTCCGTGATGATGCCATGGAACGAGGGGCTTTTGACCTTTTGGCGAAGGTAAATCAACGGTACTGCACAACTAGGTCACTTCTAATCACATCTTATTAAGATGCTGATGAAGGAATCTAAGGAGAGAGCCTCCTACGAAGAAATGATATCTCACTCGTTCTTTTATGGGGTGTGAGTTCATTTCGTTTCGGCTTCTACTTTCTTTACTTACGCGGTGCGCTGATATCAAAAGTGACTGGGACCTAATGAAAGGACGTGCCATGGATCCTCCGCATCTGACAAAAGAGGAATTGGAGTCCGACGTGGCCAGTATCGACCTCAACGCGGTCATCGTGCAAGGGGAGCAGTACGCGCTGCACGATGACCCGTTTCCGCAGTTTACCTGGATCTCGCCTTCCATGTCGAAACGACGTGGGCGGGCTCTTTTGAAGAAGAAGATCTTGGGTACGTTGCGCCGCGTCCGAGGCTGGATGTCCGGCCGCAAGACCTGTCGCTCGAGGTTCTCGGAGACTCGTTGGGAGTTCGTAAATGCGTCATCTGATGAGCCTGTCCCTATCCAATCCCTGAAAGGGTCCGTGTGGGGTGTGGATGATGACGGAGCCCGAGGGGCCGCAATGTGCCCCTCCGAGTCGCCGAGGAATGCTTCTCTCACCTGTCCCGAGATCCCAGAGGCGGATCCGCGAACGGAGATTACACGGAACATGGAATCCGATCGCTCTTTGGAAACGCCCACCAGCCGTCTCACAGAGCTATCAAGCTTCTTAAGCTCGGTCGAATCCTCGAGAGTCGGCACCGCGGGCTCAACAAGGTCATCCTCAAGCACTTCACTCAGCACGCCAGATACGTCTCTCCCTTGCACTCCTGGCATATCATTGGGCAGCCGCACGAAGTTTCAAAATTGGGTCACCAACCTGTGGCATCCGATTCACGCTGTTCACCTGCGAGCAAGTGACGGAAGGAAGTCAATTGATTGATCTGGCCAATCAATCAATCTTGAGCAGTTGCTAGCTTCCTATTTCCATTCCATCTTCGCTTTCCGTACATCACGACTTTCACGACTTTCACGAATTCGTTGGGCAACGTCAGGTTCTCAATCTGCTTAAATTATATCCTCTATGAATACGTCCTTGGCAGGGAACATCATTACCCACCAGCGCAGCGCTGCAATCAAAGGCCTTCGCTTAGTTCAAGTTTTGGTTTGATGCTTAATTTGTCTGTTTGTTTGTCGTCGCTTGGTTCATTCCTCCATAGTCTGTCACTTGATCTTTGTAGCGCTAGTGTTCATCAGTTCAATACAAAAATTTCGTTATAAGCCTTCCGAATCTGCGTCCCCAATGGTCAAAAATCAGAGAACCCTAGGCCAGCCAACTACCTGTCGGTCCTCGATGCGAAGCCATTGGAGTACATCAGGAGGCGATGGGTAAAAAGTAGTGCACTAGGGCACCCAGAGTATCCAGCGAGGTCCTCAGAAAAGACACGCGTCAAGTGATAAGACTCTGCAAAATAAGACATTGGAATCCTAATCAACATCCATCGCTTGCTCATTCTCCCGATTTTTCTTCCATTGCTTAAACAGTACGTCGCGAAACTCCCGTGCAATAGCCATCGACACTGGCCACGGAACTGCGTTTCCGATCTGTCTGTGCATCTGTCCATTTCCATTGATGAGGACGACGAGACAATAGAACGACGGTAAGGATAGAACTCACAGTCACGAGACGATCATTGGCGGCATGAAACACAAAGTGGTCCGGGAACCCCTGAGATCGGGCCAGTTCACGAATGGTGACAATGCGTCTGCACTGTACAAGGGCGTAGGGATTAAGACGAGACAAAAGGGGTATGGGAATGACACACGTAAGGATGTAGCACACGGCATTGTTTTGCCGTTGGATCAACATTGGTGACTGTCGTTTGGAACCATTTATCCCTTTGTACGCGTCCGTACATCCCTGTGATGGTGTTTAGAAATTCAGACTGCTTGTAGTGAGGGACAGTTGCTCACCAGGTCGAAAACCTGCCTTAGCGATCGCCGAGGATGGGTTTGCAAATTGCCACTCCCAGAGATCCGGACGTAACGCTATGAGGAGGATCAGCATTGGACAGGACAACAACTAACAATTGTTCTCACTCCGGTAGTCTGCGTCTGCTTCGAGCGGGATCTCGACGACCCTGGATTAGCAGTAAGAATTCAATCATATATTCAGAGATGTTCATAAGTTCATTGTTTCCCCTTACCTTTCTACCTTTTTCGCCTCGTAAGTTCGTGTATAATGTTGAATATCCCTAGTGGCCTTCTTCCGACACCACGCCTGAAACGTTGTGGCCGGCTCGCATTCGTAGGGGATATTGGGTCCGGAAAGTCCGCACCACGGCTGGCTGTCAAGACAGTTCTTGATTTTCTGCTCTTGCATCTGCCTTGGGCTAATATTCTTCCGAGGGTGCTTCCTGGACGAAATATTATTGTCTAGTTGTCCATACTAAAACACTAAAACATGAGACTTGCCAATGAAACACCGGGAGGTCGCTGATCGCATCATGGGCAGACACATAACGGTGTTGCGCTATTCCAGGTATCGTCCGTATAGGATGGATTGCAGTTCCGTTCGGGAATCTGATTTCCAGAGCATCGGGGAGGGGGAAGTCGTGCGTCGGCTGAGGGAGATCAGGTAACTCCAGCCCTCGTTTGGCAGCTATGAGGAAGAAGCGGACGCGTGTCTGTGGTGCTCCGTAGTGCGCGGCTTGAAGCAGACCGCAGCGGATTTGGTAACTGGAAAGGACAAGTCACATTCAAGTCAGGAGTGCGTGTGTCAAGCAACGGGCTCACCCCATGTCGATAAGTGCCTTGGCGACAAATTTCAGTCCGCCCATCTGAATTCCGCCTTTAACGGTGTGTGGACCGTCCTGGCGTGTACGCAGGTTGTACTGCATAAAGCCGCGCACGTTTTCGAAGATACAGTACTGAGGTTTAAGAAAATCGACCCAAGAGAGAACGTTAAGGATCAAGTTGCTCTTTCTGTCGTTAGCTCTCTGGAACATGTTCAATCGAGAGTGCGGTTGACTGTGTGGTCGAGCTTAGCGAGGGCCGTGGAA
>KN839863.1:165188-181271 GCA_000827185.1 Hydnomerulius pinastri MD-312 | reverse complement strand
CAGCACAAACAACATTACAAGGGCATTAAAAGCAAGATACAATGATAATATGTCGGAATATCGTGGAAAGGTTGAAACTTTCTCGGGTCAGATCAGAAAGCTCACGAAACGGACTATGATTCAGGCTCGGAATGGACCACTTATTCGTCTCCCTCCTCGTCTCCCTCTTCCTCCTCCTGCTCGTCGCCGTCGTCACTACCAACAGGTAGCGTGATCATGTCATTGAGGCTACAAGGGGATTTGAGCCCCCTGTGCGTTTTCACAGATGCAGCGCACTCACCAATGGACAAACGGCTGGAGGACTCGCACTACTTCTTCAAGCTCCTGGATGAACCCAGGCTTCAATACCTGTTCATCAGTGAATCTAACAACTCAAAGTCAGTCCCTGCCCGCAGAATTTGTTCTGCTCAACCTACGTTCGCGAGACCGCTAGAGAGCGACACTTGAGCAAATCGATATCCCTTTGCGGCGCGTGTGAGTTTGACATCGATGACACAAAAACCAGGAAAAGCTCACTTATGGTTCTTATCGACCCCCTTTGGTGCTGTTTTGAGCTCGTCGTCACGTCCAAAGACGCTCTGTTGTTTTCCTTTCGGGTGTGGGTGTGGATCGCCAAAGTGTGAGACGAACTCTGGCCCTGAGATAATCTCGCGAAGACGATCCGAGGAGTGCAAAATGTGATTTCTAACGAGAAAAAAGGTATGGGATGCGTCCAGTGTATAGAGATAGAGCGACAGACCTTATCGTGTTAAGTTCATTCTTTGCAGGACACCAAGCTCCAGCAGCGAGCGCGCTTTCGTTCCCGGGTTGGACTACAAGTCATGGTAAACGGCGAACCCATGCCCAATGGGATAATATCCTAACTCACTCATTCTAGTTTCCGAAAGGAAATGAATTATAGCAGTACGCGACAACCTCAATACGAAACTCACATGTAATCTGGATGAGGAACAATCAGTTTGACATCACAAAAGAAAAAGAGAGATACTGACAAAATGCAAAGATGCCCTTCCTCCCACTTCTCGAACAGCTCGCAGAAAAGCTCCTCTTGTAAGGCGTTTTATCATTGCTGAAGCGGATCTGCAATCATGTTGAGTGAGATACAGTGAGATGCAGTAACCTTGCTAACATCACGATATATCCTGTGTATCAAGTCCTTGGGAGGCAATGGTGGGATTTGTGGATCGACTTCGGTGAGCATGGTGGTGAAAGCTTCAATGAATTCCTTGAATTCCTTCTCGCACCGTCGATATATGGGCTCTGAATCACATGTAAGTAGCGCCCCAAGACTGAGCGTAAATAAGTACCATGAAGTTTGAACCTATCCGCCCAGGTCAACATCTCAGCATAGAGCAAAAAACTTGAAGGGGCCCGAGCACGCTTACCAAACGCGATCATTACAAGCCGGGTCTTGCATATGCATCAAGAAATCCAGCGTGTGCTGAGATACTTGGCCCTCGGGTACTACGTGACGACCCGTCAGCACCCACTGAAGAGTAAACTTGCTAGGCAAGGACGTACCCCACCCAGTCTTGGGTGCTTGGATAACCTTGCCTACCACCTCCTGACCATCCTTCAACTCAAGCTCACTACCTTCATCTTCGTCCTCGTCCTCCTCCACCTTTCGTTTCTTCCGCGCAGGAGCCTTACCCGACGAGTTCTGTTTAGGCTTGGTAGCCGAAGCCGAAGTCACCTTGCCCTTCGACTTGGGTTTCGGTTTCGGTTTCGCGGGTGACGCGACGCGTCGACGTTTCTTCTGCCCCTTGCTTTGCGTCGCATAATCAGATTCCTCGTCCAAAGCATCGCTATGCAACGATTTCACGTCTTCTTCATCCTCGTCGTTGTCGCTGCCAGAGTCGTGGTACGCGTCGCTAGCGTCTTCGGCGGGCGATTCGGACTCGTCAATGATTGCGGTTTTCTTGGTGGCACCGCGTTTGGCCGTCTTTCGTGACGGTGTCGCGGTACTGGTTTTGGACCTGGGTTTGGACGTCGGCATTGTCACTGAGTGTACTAACTGTGTTCTCTGGTTGCTCGCGCAATGAGCCAATGACGGAAGCAAAAACCAAGAGGAGTGTCCCTGAGGCTGATTCACCAATTCCCGATCTCGCGGTCTTGATCGGGACATTCTCCAGCCACCTGGTCCACCACCCCGGGCCCCAGCACCCACACAATATGCAACCACCAAAAAATATTTACATCATCGAAAGCAAGGGCATAGATACATCCAAAGTACAAAGAACCAATAATGCTTTTGACTACGAAAGCACCATCCCCATCAACACCCCACCACCCTCATCACTTACCCCCAACGTCGAAAACCGCTCAGGGAGTCCAGACAGCAGGTCCAGGGATAGTGTAGTTAGTAACACCCTGCATGTCATAGATATCAATATCAACATTAGGGTCGCTCCTACAGTCCCCCAAAGTCAGTCCCTCGTATCCAAGAAGAGGAAAGAACCACGCACATGGAGTAAGCACCAGGAAGCTTGACGAGGTACGAGGAGCCCGGCGTGGCGGTGCCGCTGCCCGTGACGATCAGCTGTGCGCACTCGGGGTAGAACTGCGGCTGGTTGGCGGTGTGGATCGCGAGGAGCTCGTGGCGGATGAAGTAGTTTCCGGGGGCGAGTTGGGAGGGGATAGAAGTCGTCCAGGAGTTGTTGTTGGCGACGAGCTGGCCCATGGCCCAGGTGCCGGTGGGGAGATCACCGGAGATGAGACCGGATTGCTCGATCTTGAACTGTGTTGATGGGAAGCGTGAACGTTAGAAAGTGCATGAGAACTCGAAATGTGAGGGGTACGAACCCAGTTGAGAGAAGCAGTGTTAGCACTCGTGCAAGATCCCTCGCAGTTGGCCATGTAAACCATAACAGGTCCAATGGTGTGGGGCCATTGGCTAGTACAACCCCATCAGCACCTCAACCCGCATCTCAAGAGTAACAGAAACACATACTTCCAGTAAGCAGTCACAGAGGTACCAGCAGCAACAGTCGCAGAGAGCTGACCAGTGCCCAAGTTAGCACCATCGATGTTGCACGAGAGCTGGGCATTGGTGGGGTCAGTGATTGGGTTGTAAGAGTCCCATTCGCGCTGGATCGAGGACTGTCCGGTGGGGGTGTTGTAGGGGACGAAACTGGTAACCCGGACCACATGTGTAAGCCCTCCAGGTCGCAATCATATTAGGGGTGCTTGGAGAGACGTACCCGTTGTAGTTGGTGTTCCCGATCTTGTAGCTGAGGACACCACCGTGTGCGGAGACCTATGCATCAGACGAGGCAATTTAGCCCCCAAATCTGATACCCCCTCGAGCCAATCAGAGAACACTCACAGCGGTAATGGCAGAAGCCAAAGCAACAAAAGCAGCGGAGAGGATCATCATGTCTGTAGACGTTGAGCTGAAAGGAGCTTTGGTACCGAACTCCTCACCGCCCCTCCCAGCACCTTATATACCCCCCACCCACTTCATTAATCCACGCAACTCGCTTGTAAAATGCTGGTAACAAGGCAACAAGGGCTGGGGGCCCGTAGGATAAAACAGGGGTAAATTTCGGGCAAGGCTTGATCATACCGGGACATCTTTCGGAAGTATAATGTGAGTCTCATTTGCGAAGAAGCTTAGATCATCCGAGATTTAGTCCGCGGCACGGGGTAGGGAAATGACATTGGTTGTCAATGGTATGTGAGTTGACAGTTTCTGATAGGTTTTTTGACAGCCCTTGGAGCGTTGTGTGTCGTCATAGAGCTATAGCAGCCTTTGCGCGTGCTGCCGCGTATGTGACCACTCAGCCTGTGCGTCAGGGTGGGAGGTCGTTGATGAGCGGAAAAACACCCTCTGCTTCACATGACAACGGGTACGCGATACACTGGCCGTGCCATCCCGAGAGCCGAGAGCTACACACCGCGAGGAAATGCATCATCAGCTGGCACAAACGCTGGCTTGGCCAAGCCTTTCGACCTAAAAATAACCCCTCACCGAGCGGAACAAATGCTCAAGGCTTGTGACGAAGCAGCAGCACCATGCATGGCAAAGAGCGATAATGATGCGGTCCCGATTCTGAAACGTCATTGACAGTGCATCAGCTGGTACAGGCGCTCGTAGGTCAACCCCTTTGACCTAAATATAAAACGTACTGGGTGTTCGGAGAGAATGTTAGAGGATGAGACAAGCCTGGCGTTAAGTGAACCAAAGACAATCGTGCGGATCTTGCCACAGCTTCACGACATGTACCTCTTCGAAAATACCATAGCCAGTCGGAGGAGAAGGAGAAATGGAGAGTTTGAGATAAAGTGCCTCGCATGACCGCCTGTCAACAAATGAAGGCTCATGTAGTATTTGACATGCCTCCGAAAGACCATTTCCGCAAGTATGATGCACTGCGCTACCCTGTTGAGTGTAGAAGTACAATGCCAAGTAGTTACAACAACTCCCCACCTTAACAGATGACAACTGAGGCATAACAGCGAAGATGCATCCACGATGACCCTGATGGCGATCAGGGCACACCGCGCAAAGCCAAACGCAAAATCGGGAGCGCTCAAAGGAGACGTCCAGAAGGTATGTGTTTTTCCGTGGCGGACACCGCTCTGGTGCCATCTCAGTCGTCCTCGTGAATGATGATCCTTTGCTCGGACACTATACGAGGCGTCTCCTCAGTTTCTGGCTGAGGCCCTGCCTCGTCCGCAGACTCAGGTTCTTCAGCACCGGCCTGAGCACGAGCAGCTCCCTCTTCCTCTTCATCACTCTCCTCACCCGGTCTCCTAAACACGAGCTCCTTCCCATTGACCAGCCTTCGTTTCTTCAACGGTGCTTCGGACGTGCCACCCTGTCCCCCGCCCTCGCCAGCACCACCTTTCTCAGAGGGCTTCGCCTTTGCGCGTTCCTTCTTCTTCTGCCTCTTAGCCCTGTTCTTGGCAGTCTTCGCCTCTGCAAGGTCCTCAGCTTCCTTCCTCTTCCGCTCAAAATCTGCAGTTTCTGTTTCCTGAAGACAAGGGCATCCTCAGCGCCATTTCACACTACACCACCAAAAAGAAGACCCACCTTCCTCGACTCCTCCTCCATAAGTTTCAACCTCTCATACTCCCGCCTCCGACTCGCCTTATAAACGTGAAACTCCCCACTCCCAGCACCTGCGCTCGAACCCTGGACATTCTTCATCATCTCCCTCGCCGGGCGGATGGACTTGTCTTTTGGCGCAGGGGGGACATAGGCTGGTTTACTCGGGTCTTTGAGGAGTCGGTCGAGTTGGGAACGTTGGCGCTCGACTGGTGTTAGGGCATGGCGGTTTGCGAGGCCTGGTGCAGGCGAAGGAGAGTGTGTGTTTGGAGCGGGTGAATTCGACGTCGACATGGATAGAGCGTAAGATGGATATGGTAAATAAGCGTAAACAGCATCTAAGAGGGGCGCTTTAAGAGGACATGGTTGACAAGGCAAAAAATCAATGGGCATAAGATACTACATGTACGGTTATGACAAAGTGAACGACTAGGATACAGCATGGCGGTCAAGTGGTGTTCCCAAGAGTACCAAGGTACTCGTATCAGACATTAAAACAGCTCATACGACTGTTTTGCAAAGTATGAGACCTCGCGCAAGAGAAGATGGGTGGAAAACTTACGGAGTACAGCGTTTATGCACCCATCATTTTCTGGGTTGTTCGTGACTTGAGCATATTTACCAAAGACAACCTTGCCACCTGTCGTAACCATACCCAACTCGGAAACGTTAACTTCTATTACTGTTCCCTTGGTCAGGACACCGAGCTGGGTATACATTGGCGACTGAGGATTTTTCTTGACACCCAGTATTTGCAGTTGAAACGTTGCTTTGAGATCAGCTGTTTTGAAGGCTCAGTATAGACTCCTGCTTGATCGTTAGATCTGCACTTACGGTGTGTAACATTCGCCTTCTTGTAGCGCAGTGCCATCGGTCTGATGAACCGCTCCATCTTCACCGGTTTCCGCGTAAAGCTCTCGCCAACAAACGTAGCCTTCGTCACCATCCGCTTCCACGACTTGCTCTTATTCTTGCCAGTCTTCACAACCTTGAACATCTCATCTTCCGCAATACCTCGGACTTTAGGTAGGGGCACCGCATACTTGGCAGCCTTGTCTTTCCGTTTCTGCTTGAGCGCTGACGAGAGCGCCTTTGCATCTTTTTGCCCCTCACGATCGAGCAGGTACGTAGGCAAAGCGCCATCTGGGACAGCAGATGAGTCGGCTTGTTTAACGTTGCGTTCGTCGTGGGCTTTGAGGGTCTTCTTAAGTTGGACCTTTTCTTTGTGACGTTTGGCGTGAAGGATTTTAGCCTTGAGACCAAACATCTTTTGGGCAACGGCGGAGGACTTGTGCACCGCACGAGCCTCCTTCTTCCGTCTACATAGATCGAACTTAATGGTCACGATTACCAGGATAGAACAGAGCCACATACTTTCGTTCATAGTAATCTAACCGTCTTCCATGCCGTTTGATGTGCTCCTCGATATACTCATTCTAAAAAGTCACGATTAGGCACGTTTCATATCGTCAAAGCCACGATCTAATTACCTGCGGCTGTTTGGATAGATATGTATCGTCAGTAAGACATATCTTGGATAATTACTATGACTTGCCATGGTGAAGCAGAAGAAAGGAGGACTACGGAAAATGCCGAACTAAGATCGCTGTGAAAGTTAGGTGTTACAAGCTCGAAACACGTTCACGTCCAACGACCACGACTACAGCTACACTCCTCCTTCCCCGTGCTCACATACCACCTCCCTTCCTTCCCCTTGCCTTATTAACCCCCTTAATCATAGAATAATAATGTGGCAGGATACAACCAATCAATACGGCGCGTCGTCTTCATCACATAGTCCCTACTACGCACAGAACCCGCAACAAAATGTACCCCTGCAGTTCTACGCACCGGGACCTGACCAAGGTCAGTTCTACCCTGGGTCACGGTCGAGTCTAGAAGGGAACATGGGCGCTGCGCAGGGCTCAATGGGCTCCGGGAGTGTTGCGCAGTCGTATGGAGGGAATATTCAGCAGCCTGGGGGCTGGTGGACCGCTTTCGGGACGGGAGGTTTTGAAGGGGAGCCTCCATTATTAGAAGGTGAGATGTGCTGCGAAGGCTTTGGAAGATAGCAAGTTGAATAATCTGCACAGAGCTTGGCATCAACTTCTGGCACATACGAGCCAAGTCAATGACAGTCCTCAATCCACTCCAACACATAGACGAGCGTATCATGGACGATGCAGACCTCGCAGGTCCCCTCCTATTCTTCTTCCTATTCGGAATGCTTCTCCTCCTGGTGAGTCTGCCCGGGCATCATGCAATCCAGGCATTCCACTGACGCGACGACAGTCCGGGAAACCGCAGTTCGGATACATCTACGGTTTCGGATTGCTTGGCTCCATCTCAATATACACCCTCCTCAACCTCATGTCGGACAAAGGCATCGATGTCTACCGCGTCGTATCTGTCCTGGGGTATTGCTTACTCCCAATGGTGGGTGTCGGCGCTGTCAGTGTCGTCGCCACGCTCGAGTACGCTCCCTTTCTCCCCCCTCTGGAACGATGGGGCACTAACTGACCCAATCCTATCTGCAGTGGATTCACTGGCTACCTTCTCTCCATACTGTCGATCATTTGGTGCACATTCGCAGCGTCGGGTATCTTCGTAGCTGTGCTGCGCATGTCAGACCAGCGCTTGCTGGTTGCATATCCCGTCGGACTGCTCTACGGATGTTTCGCGCTGCTGAGTGTTTTCAACGTCGGAGCAGGAGGATCTGGGTCTGGCAGATAGAATTTGCTTAGCGACTTATTTAACGCAGTCATACACGCTGATGTCTTCAGGGATCACCTCCTACCACCAAATGATTGCGACAGTTGCAAGGTTCTACTGTTTATGAGAATGCTAAGTTACATGTGCGTGGTGTGTGCAGAAGGACGAAATTAGTAAATAATGAATGAGCGGAAAACGCATGCAAGATCTCAGCGTCGTATATGATATCTATGGGTGTCCCAGCGCCAATGCGGATGTTATCACCAAACAAATCATGCCTCACGACTTCTCCCCCTCCCCAGTCCCCCTCTCCGTCCTCAACTGCTTACTATACAAATTCAAAAGTGCCTCCATGATCTCCTCCAGCGGTATCGTCGCATACTCATGCACATACTGCGGCAACGAATCCTCAAGATTAAACCCTGCTTTCTTCATGAAGAATGGATGCATGACGTCAGGAGTCGCCTCCCCGAGCTGACGCATCGTCAAGCGCTGGATCTTCCGCTCGCGGTATTCGTACACCAGCGATGGCTTTCCGGGAGTGGTGCTGCTCTGGGAGCCGGAGACCATGGGAGGGGTATTGCTGCTTTCTCCTTCTTGCGGCTGCGTGGTCCGTTTGGCGGGACGAGTCAGCTCGGGGCTCGAGACCCCATCCGTGGGCGAGATATTGGGCGGGATGGGGGTCATATTCCCCGCGACCTGAGTCCTGGGCGATAACGATGCCGCCGCTGCCGAAATCCCTTGGGTCAGGGCGGTTTCTACGTCCAGCTGCGTCACCTCCGGCGCAGAAGCAACTTCAGGACTAGCAGCCGCTGCCGCCTTCTTCCTCGACATCCCCGGCGTACTTCCAGGCGGCGCATTCAACGATCCCTGCACCTGCTCCATCTCCCTTGACAAAGTCTTCCTCAGACCCGTCAGCCATGAATAGAGCGCAACGTTCAGCGTGATGTAGATATCCTCGAGGCTCTTGTCCCCGCGCCCCTGGAACGTGCTGTAGAAATCGTATACGAGGCGCGTGGTGAGGTCTTGGACAGATTCTTCGGTGATCATGAGCATCTTCATAGAGGGGAGGCCGACGATATTGGCTTCTGTGGGGTTCTTGAAGAGAGAATCGATCCAGTCTCGGTCGTTCGAGACCGTGGCTGTAGAGGGCAGGACTGAGTGGAGTTGACTGAATTTGGAGATGTTCATGGTGTTGAATGATAGGTGGATTTCTCTGCGAGACGGCAAGCCGTCCTCCACGGTGCGATTCAGGCTGGCATGGACGTCTCGCCCAATGAACTGCGCCAGCTCCGTATCCGCCATCGAACGCGGGAACAGAATGAGCCTCAACATCTCCAGCCGGAAACTCATCTGCTGACGAATGACATAAGAGATATCCGTTTCCGCTTCTTTGAATCGAGTTCTTGCGGATTGGAAGAAAGCAGACGCTACTTCCGTCAGGGGGTTATCCGGTCTCGGCGCCTGCGTAGCGCGGAAGGCTTCCGATTCCCGACTGGCCCCAAGGCGCTGAGCTGCGATGTTGGCCTTGAACTTGTTCACGTAGAGCATGAGTTTGGGGATGGTGGCTATTGTAGCCAGGGCTGTGATCTCTTTGCCACGAATGGTGAACGCGAGCAGAAGTGGACGATCTTTCTCTCCAACCATCGAAGAGATCAACGACCAGTCATCATGGATATCCACCTGAATTGGGTCCGCGCTGGTTTGGCAGTCAGCAGGATTTTGCGCAACGAAGAGTGCGTGGGCTTACCGATAAACTAATAATCGTTGGTGTTCCGACTCCAGCTCCGCACTCAATGGACCGCTGGTCATAGTGAGCTCCAACAGCCTGGCTGAACTAGAGTCCTGGGACAGAACTTCCTCGTTCCTACGGATTGTCTGGAAAATGCAGTCCGGAACGGTGATATGACCAGATATGTTACCCTTCGCCAGAATTGCAACATCCGCCACAGACAGGGACACCTCCGAAGACCTCTCGGAGAGTCTTGTACGTATAAGAGCATCCTCCATGTTGAGAGTGACGTTGCTGATTGACTGGCCAAGGTCAACGTTGACCTCGATGCGGCGTATGCGAATGATGATCGCTGTCGTCACCTCTTGCTTGACAGTCGGACTAGTGAGGTGCGAGGCTGTTGGAGAGACAACGGCTGGTTCTTCGGGCGGTGTGTGATGTGCAGTGATGAGGGGTATACGATCCAACCATACTGCCTTGAAGCACAGGATATCTTGCAGACGAGAAAACCGCACTCCCCCAGAGATGTCAGTGCTAATGACCAGGGAAACGGCGCTGTCCAGGTTGCCTCTGGCATCCTGGGTCTTGGCGAATGCCAGTGAAAACGCAAGGTTTCGAGCAGCGAGGTTGACACAGTCTTCGCTCAAGAAACCGTGCTTGAGCCCAACCGTAAGGCCATCCACAGTTCCAGTGAACGTTACCTTGTGTGCACCTGGAGAGATGCTCACCACGAACCCTCCACTCTCCCATCTGAGAGCTGCGAGGACGTTCACGTCGGGCTGGCAAGTAAACTCGAGAGTTGATTGATCGATGCGCAGCGAGAAATTGATTTGTAAACTGGAAGAAGTCTCTGAGAGGTTTTCCATCGTAGCGGAAGGCAGTGAGCGTATCGAGTCGCTAACAGCCGTGAGTGGAGGATTGGAGGAAGATGTGTTTTGTCGACTAGTCTTCCGCATTCGCATTTGAATGTAGTCTGTTATCTCGGTGACAAACGGTAGCAGGATCGGCTTCAGTGTATTGTGGCTCGAATGTATCTTGCTCTTGAAGATCAGGATAGATGGCTGCATGGTCCGCGGCCCTCCAGCAGGGCTGCTCGCAGCTGACGCCCGGTATTCAATCCATGCTGATACAACTGGTAGTTTGATCACCTCAGTCTCCGTCGTGGGCAGGTAGTCATCAACGTCGTCCGAGAATGCGCTCGACATCGCCCGCATGTGGTGGCCCTCACTATGCACGCGAACCACTCCACTTTCAAAGATAAGGGCCCCGAAAATGTTTGAACCAGGAACAGGAGGAACGTATTCTTCGGTCAACGGAGTCACAGTGGACGATGGCTCAGAAGGAGATGAAGCCGCCCCACGGGGGATGTTGCCAGCGAGGCGCTCCATCCTCTCCCGTCCTTGACGATAGACATCGATCAAGGAGAATACACAATCTGAGATAGAAGAATCCAGGTCTAGGATGAAACCGGTGACATTGGCGGTGACCCAGATATGGCGCTTGGAGAGTGAGGTATCCGAACGAAGGTGAGCCTTCATCTGAGGGTAGACCAGGCGATTCCGAGTTTGATGGCTATCCGCATTGAAGTCTGAGGGAACTTCCTGTCTGAACCTGCAAGTTTGTTCAGCTAGTTGTCGCATCGGGGGATCGGTGGACCTACTGATTCACAAATTGGAAAGACAGTTCCTTGGTTTCCATCCGACCAGCTTCTCCCCTTTGAGCATTGAACCTGATCCGTCGAACGGAGAATAAGAAAGCGCGAACGGATGGCAAATCCCGGCGCGGCCACTGTGGCAACTCCAGACTCTGATCCAATGTCAAAGGGAAGGCCACACCGATTCTTTCAATCTCCACGACGATAGTGTGCTCGCTCAGCCATGACGGCTTCTGCGTGGCACCGGATTCTTTGCTCTGCCCTTCGAATGTCTTGAGGATACTCCGTGTCTTCTCCCTGAACGCCTCCAACTCAGTTGCTCTTTGGTGCCTTCGGGCGATGAGCTCAGCCTTCAAAATAGTCAGCAACTGGATCTTCTCTCAGAAGGAAGCCAAATACCTGGTGGTAGTCTATGAAGTCACCTAGCTCTCCAATTGAGCTTGGCTGCATGACGGCCTGGATCTTTGGGATCACTGTCTTCAACTCCCCGTCGTTTGCCGAAATGGTGATATCAACAATGACGAATGCCGACTTTTTGTTGCGGTCGAAGGCCTGGTCCTGTGCTGCCACACCAGTGCTCGGCGCCAAAGACAGCGCGAGACCACGAAGCTGAACTTGCCATCGAAGAGCGCCATCTCTTTGTGCAACGTCTCCCCCGACGTTCTGACATTCCAGGTAGAAAACTGATGAGGGCCCCTCAAGGCCCAACCTGAAACCCTTGACATCGACATGGCCGATAAACCTACTAGGAGTCGCTGTTGTTCGTTTGACCTTCGGGACGGCGGAGCGCTTTTGGCGGGTCTCTTGGATTAGCTCCAGCAAATCCGTGAAGTCTTGACCGAACTTTTGTTGAACCACCAACAGAGTGTCCAAGTGAGTGGGTTTGACCATGACGTTCACGAAGTCGAGAGCAACCAGCAGCTCGATGCTACCCTTGCCTTTGTCGCCTGACAGGGTAAGAGCGGGAAGGATCAATTTGACCCGAGGGACACCGGTAGAGTTGTCTATGCTGCGAGACTTGTACGTTATAGTGAAACCCTGCGAGCCCAATTGTAGACCGAAAGTTTGCATCCGTTTCGAGTTTGAGTTCGGCGTGGACGAGATGAATGCAGTCATGTCTCCTATCGTCCAGGATAACCAAGTTCCTCTCATCACCTGAAGTGTAACTCCCAGCATCGCAACGCATCCATTGACGTGGAAGGTGAGTGTTGGGCGCTTTGTGCCGGGCGTAATCGATGGTTTGGATACAGTTGAGGTACTGTTGCGTTTCAGTTCTGACACCAGCGTCTCTGCCGTGGCCTCGACATCAGGAAGAAAGTCAGCTTTCCACTCCTCCATGAAACGATAGAGTCGAATGGCACTGCGTGGGACGCTGACCAGGATCTCCTCCAGCACGAAAACGAGGCGCAACATGTTAATCCCTGGGTCCTGGCGCTGTGTTGCATTGATTTTACCGTTGGTGAACACCAGCGATGCCAGGATGTCCTGTTCAGGAACGTGAACGCCCGCATCTGCCTTCTTGGACCTGGCTCGAACGTGGAGGTCGCCGAATGTAAACACATTGCTCGTCGAGTTCATCCCAATGCCAGGCCGAACAAAGACGGAAGAGCAGAGGTCCAACGAGGAGCCTCCAACTTCAAAAGTAAGGTTCTCCGCTCCAGCACGTAAGTTCATGCTCCCTATATGCGCTAGTATGACTGTTTGGGATGGTGAATGCGTGGCTGGGGTAGCTGGAATGTCCAGTGTTTCAACAGCGTCGCTATCTTTGCGATACCTACGCAGGCGGACCACGGCCTGTGCAAAATCCACGAGACGAGGGGACGCCATCAAAGCGATATCGGCGATGGAGAATACAACAATGTTCCGTTTGATTGCATGACCAGCGAGTGATTCCTGAGAAGCCAAGTGGACTTGAACAAGCGCACTTGATTGATATCGGACGCGCAGCGAGGAGCTGGTGAAGTAACTGTGCGACTTGGAAGAGATCGAGAGGACCGTCAGACGCAGGGAGTCAACCGCGATGTTTATAGATGTAATCGGTAGAGGCGAGTTCGCAGAAATTGGCTTCTCTGCAGGGTACAACAGTTCCCATGGATTGGGATGAGCTTCATCAGGCGCATCGAGGTCTATCATAAGGTTGGCCAGGCATAGCTCCATCAGCCGCTTCACCTCCTGGGGGCTCGCCTGATGGCTGCTGTGCAATCCGTCCCCACATTGCCGCAAGCACAAGCGGAGATGAAACAGGAACTTGAGTGCGCCGTTTGTCCGTACACCATGTGGAAGACCTCGCTGGACCAAGAATGATGGTTGTATCATGGAAAGGGGGTCTACGATCGCATCGTCTCTGGTGAGCCATAGTATCTGCTGGACGAGATTTGGGAACGAATGAGATGCTCTCGCTCGCCAATCTCGGTGCATGCTGGAGAGCTCTTGCATATCGTTCTTCCCTGAGAGCAATAGAGCAACGATGTACTCTGGGTCTGGTGTCCCCATCTGCACAGTGAAGTTGCCGAAAGAGACCTCGAGGCTCGTCTGCACAAGGCTTGCCTGAAAGGTACTTAGCGACAGGCAGAACTCCGGCCGCGGAGAATCGCAAGCAATTCCAGAGGGAGGAGAGGGTAGCCTGCCCAGGCCAATCGACATCTCATCAAAGGCAACCTGCATTGACTGGAAAGAATGGCCCTCTCGGATTTGAGGAATGGATCTGAAACGTAATCCTGTTAACGCGTTGTGGAGAACTATGTCCATGGTTTGGTCGTCCAAGACAGCGTCCGGGGGTGAGGATGATGGCTCTGCATTGCCTTTCTTCAAGTGAATCTGCTCTGCCACTTGGACGTGTACTGAGTGCACCAGGATGTCGAGTGCAGGGGATGGGGAAGGGGCTTGCTTCTCCAAGGACGGGAAACTGGTCAAGTGTCGTACCAAGAAGGCATCCAAGGTCAGCTCGGCGCTAAGGTCACGTAGCTCCACTTCGTCTCTAAGACGAGAAGCAACAAGAATGACCAGAGGTGTAACAAACACCTCGATGCCATGTACACACTCGAGGCGAAGCATAGAGCCGGAGCAGGTCAGATTGTCAGACTTGGACAGGGACAACGAGGGCGTTTTTGCCGATGATCTCCTGGGTCGCTGAAAACTGGATGTAGGTGGGCCCTGTCATAACGTGAGTCACGTAGAGAGATTATTCCTGCTCAACTTACCTTCGATGGGGTAAACGGTGATCCTTCGCGGCTTGAGATGTCATGCAGGAAATTCTGCTTATATTGTCCGGTAGAGCGCTGGTACCGACAAAGCTGAGTTTTCTTGCGATGTTCCGCTATCATAACGATGAGCTTACTCCACCGCATCACCAAGATACTTACCAGCCGGAGTCGACCAATCACTTTCCGACGACCCTGTGTCGGTCAAGTCTTCATTATCCGACTCGTCGTCCGAAATACTCTGCTTATCGTCGTCTGCGTGGTTAACCGCGATCGGTCGCAGGATACGACTTCGCGCTAATCGAGCGTCTCTATCTGCTTCAGCGATATTCTCGCCATCCGATTCTGACAGATGCGAGAGCCGAGACCAACGAGGTCCTGGACTTGGATGAGCCTGCTGCTGCGGTTGCTGCTGAGCATTGGAAGGTTGCACGCGGTGGAATTGGGGAAGTGTGAGAGGTGGGAGGTAGAGGTCATTACGATGGACACGATGGGTCGGGCGAGGACGCCTGCGCGGTGCGGAAGGGTGATGTTTACCCCGGAAGTCCTCTTGCGTTTGCTTCAGCTGACCGAGCAAATACTGCGCTCTCTGAGTCAGCGTATCTTGACCATGCAAAAAGGTGCCCTGTGGGTTGTCCTTCGTCTTCGGAGAAGAGTAAGACTCTACGTTGACGTCGAAGTCGATCGCAGCAGCTTCAGACCAAGACTTGCGGGAAGACCCCGAGGTAACAAGAGTTTTCAGGGAAGCAGAAGGTAGCCTCAAACTGAGCAGTTTACCGCATAGCTGTCCCTGCAAGTCATTAGTATGCAAGCTCAAACCTTGGGGAAGTTCCAAGTCGACGGCTGCGGTACCCGCCAGGCAAGTAGCGTTCAGCGCTTTCAATGAAAGTTTGACAAGTGTCACTGGGACGCGTTTTGTCAGTGCTCTTCCACGCCAAAGAACTCCCGAACACTTACAGTCCGGATCGAGGGGAATGCTGAACTCGCTCGCAGGAGCGTTTGCAAGGTCGGTGTAGTTGATGCGAAATGCATCGACTGCCGCTAACGCCATACGACCCTCAAGCACCGACAGAAGAGCCTTCACATGTCCCAAGGCAACCTCCCACACACAGACATAGGTCCGTGTCCGTGGCGGGGGTCCGAACAGCCTATTAGCTGTGATGTCGATGCCGTCGATGACCAGTGTTTCTTTGAAGCGCTGATACCCGTCACGGAAGAAAACATCTTCAGAGCACGCCTCCAAGATACAGCCCCTGAGTTCTCCAACGTTCAGAGACATTTCTACAACACCATCATTAGTATCGCTAGTCAAAACCATCGAGAAAAGCAAACCCACCCATGAAATAATCATGCAACCGAAAATCAAGCTGAAGCTCAGGGAACGCCAACAACAAAGAGGTTCCAACCTCGTTCATGCTGCTCGTGTACTTCTCATAACCCGGTAAACCGGATGGTAGCAAGAACGATCCGTGCTGAACCATGAAGGATATCTCAACTTGAAGCATGTTCGACTAATTTTTGCGTGAGTAGTACACTTTGTCATTCATCACCAAAAACATACCTTCTCCGGCCTCCATTTCTTCTCAATGGGATCGCCTACTTCCCCTCTGTTGCGTTTCTCCAGGTATTCCGTCAGCGTCGAAAAGTGCGTGAAAGAGCCAAAGTAGTTATCACGCAGAACCATGAAATATCTGATCACCCATCCCAGCATTTTGAACGTGACACCGCCAGCCTG